>CAJQUN010000461.1:0-438044 GCA_907163345.1 Haberlea rhodopensis | reverse complement strand
TTTGGTGAATCTCCGGTGTGAATTGTGGAACCTCAGATCGGTAATCTCCGATTGGCACGATTCTATTCTTCTGAATGATCGTGAGGGTTTGTTTGACTTCCCCCTGAGGAGGGATTGTCGTGTTTTGAGACCATGGTAGTTCTTGCTGGTTAATTCGATAGCCTCCCTGTTTTAGGATTGTTAAATCCCGGATAGACAAGGGGTGGCCAGGACTCGATTTGTTTGGTGTCGGGTTGACACGCGTGGCGGGGATGCAAATTGATTGTTTTGCGTGACTTCTGTGGAACTTGCGACTTTGTGGAGTCTTGATGGTGTGTCGGGACCAAGATATGATTCTTGGAACACACCGGTGTAACATCCTTGGTGATGTGTTTTGTGTGGATCAGTGACCGTGGGTAACCCGGTCCGGATTGCAATTGGTACAACTACTCCTTTGGAGGAGATGGACTGGGAAGCAGAAACTGAATTTTTCTGTGAGTATACTGTTTATACTTGTGGTTCCCATCATAACGATGCGTGTCAAGCATCGTGGGCAAGTGGTGAATATCATGGAATGATATCTATGTCAGAACCAAGGGAGATTTGGTTGATTTGAAATTGTGGTGGAATGACTTCTGGGACGATTCACATCGAGGTATGTTGTTATCTTATGGGTTTTGTGTGTATTTGACGTTTGCTCTATTTTAGAACTTGGTGCGAGATTGGTGTTCTCGCAGTTGTTATTCGATTCTAATGTGATCCAGAATCGGGCTCGTGGTTTTATTTTGGTTGGTGTAGCCTTGGTGTTACGTGGAGTACACGGTGCAAATTTCGAGGACGAAATTTTATTAGTGGGGGATAATTGTGATGTCCTGGGATTATTGGTATTAATTCCGGAGGGTTATTAATCTTTAATGGATTTTTATTGTGGCAATTAGGAATTAATTGTGTTTTATATGATTCTTACGGTGATAATTGATATATGTGTTGGAATTAATTATCTTGGTAAAATGCTTAGTCACATGGTATGGGTGACCTGGGTGCATTTCGGGTTACATGTTGGGATATTGGGTGTTAGAATGATTTAAATGAAATGGGTTGTGTTTATTTGGTAAAACATGATTTAGTAGGGATTTTAATGCATTGTGGTAAAATGCTTCTAAATATCATGTTGAGGTATTTTATATATCATGCTTGTGTCTTGATACACATTTAAAATCCCATACATGGCAAATGAGCCACTTTCACCTACTTTATATCCCATCACCCCTCTCTATCAATTTGGATGTCCATTAAACCCCATCCATTATCCAAACCCTTATTTTCGTTTCTGCATCTAGAGAGGAGGGGAAAGCTTTAAAAAAGGGATCTTTTGGTGGTTCTTGCTAAAAAACTTGGAGCTCAAATGATAAGCTTCCACTATGGTAGAGTTTTGTTGAGTTTTGATTGGGTTGTAGCTTGTTTTTGGGGTTAAAAGGGTGGATCTTGGTCCATTAATGTTGTTTATGCGTGGGGGATGCATTTTCATGTTGTTTGTGGTTTAATGATGTGTTGGATGGTTGATCTTGGTTGTATATGAGTTTAGGTGTTGTTGGAAGCTCATACTTGGAAGTTTCTCGCGTTTACAGGGCTGCTCGATCGATCCGAAAATATTTCGATCGATCGAGCATGGCAGAATGGGTTTTGTGGCGTTGGAACAGTGGACCGATCGATCGGGATTTTGACCGATCGATCGGAGGGTGGTTCTCGATCGATCGAGATGAAATTTCGATCGATCGAGATGGCCAGTTTGTTGGTGCCTCTTTTGTTGTTTCTTGGCTCTTGTTGGGTGTCTTGCATGCTTCGCCCCGGGTTATTTTGAAAAGGTTAATTGTCATGGATAGACAATATTTTTGGGGTATTATACATGCTTAGCCGGGAACTTTTATATAATTTGGTAATCGTCATGGATAGACGATATGTTTGGGAGTTTGAACGTGCTTGGGCACGTGGTTGCATGCTTATGCTTGATTGTGGGTTGTTTATGCGTTTTAGCACATCTTTCTCGAGGCATGGAACTAAAGCAAGGTTTGGCTCGGACTACAGAAACTCAAGGTACGTATGACGTACGAGCATAGCCTATTATAATGTTGCAACTGTAAAATGCATGGTATGTGGCAATTGGTTAAATGGATATGGAAATGCATGGCATGTGGTAATTGGTTAAATGGGTATGGAAATATGTGGCTGTGGTAATTGCAATCGAATAGGTATTGAAATGCATGGTGCATGATACTTGCTATAAACGGATAATGATATGCATGGTAAATGGTATTTATGTCAAATGGTTTATACATTGGGAACCATATGGTGCCGCTATTGAGCGAGCAATGAATTGGGATGCTGTCGCCATTGAGCGACCATCAGTTATGACGCCGCTATTGTTGAGCGTGCGCGGGGTCTAGAATGCCGCTATTGTGGAGCGAGCAATGAAATAGGAACATGGAACCATTCATTTGATATATGTGACATCTACGGTCTTTTATATAATAATTGTACCATATTGGTTATGGAACTGGCATAATAAAACGGTATTAGTTAATCCATGCGCCGATTAACTGACTTTGGGAATCTGATGAGTTTGGTTATTTTGAGAACAGGGACAATACAGGGGATCCCGGATGAGGGTGATACCATCCAGGGAGTATCATTTAAATTATGGCATTTACATTCTGTAAATTATGAATTCCAATGTTATGTTATTGGATTGGTGGTATTGGTATGCTCACCCCGTGTGGGGGCTGTTCTCTGTTGGGCAGGTGTTACAGGTGTAGCAGCAGCTTTGGAGTTGAGCTCGGGCTGTTCATTTGAGGTACTTCCAGGATCGAGGTACCAGAGCTGGTTGAATAAGTACATAGATCCAGTGTTGAGATCGAACTGTGCTTGGGAGGTGCTTCCAGGATTGAAGTACCAGTAAAGGTATCCGGTAGAGTGTTTTATACATTAGATACACGCTTATCCATTGGGTACTCTTATGTGAGTACATTTTACGTATATATGGAATGTATCAATGGGCTACGGCTTCTCTCTGTTCATTATGGTTGCATGCAATTAATTATGGAATTGCTAAATGAACTAAGAGCATGTTAGTGTATTATGTGGGTGCATGTTATATGAATAATCTTGGTTGGGGAATCTGAATATTATGTGAATTGAATGCAAGAAATTTTCTGGGTAGCATACGGTGTTGCACTTGCACATGGTTTTCCCCATGATGGTATGATTATATGCACTAATGGTAATGGCTTAATACACTAATAACGGGTTAAGGGCACGGGGGTCCTTACAGCATTGAACCATCCTTTTTCTTTACGAATAAGACTGGTGCACCCCATGGTGATACACTAGGGCGAATGTTTCCTTTGTCGAGGAGCTCCTGCAACTGCACTTTCAGCTCCCTCAGCTCTGCCGGTGCCATCCTATAAGGGACACGGGAAACAACAGATGTCCCTGGCAGTAATTCAATCTCAAACTCAACATCTCTGATCGGTGGAAATCCTGGAATCTCATCCGGAAACACATCGATGAATTCCGAAACTACTGGTGTATCCTCGATTCTCAACTCTTCCTTTTCCTCTGATATGTCCACGGCATAAATAAGATAGCATGTGTGACCGCGTTCTAACAACCGCGACATCTTAACTGTCGAAATCAATGGAATCCTTGGACGAGAGCCGTCCCCATAGAAGGTCCACTGAAACCCCTGATCAGACAGAAAACGCACCATCTTCTGTCGGCAATCAACCATGGCCTGGTATCTGCTCAACACATCAATACCGACAATACAGTCAAAATCTGCCATATCCAACAAAATCAAATCAGCCCTCAGATCATTGCCCTCAAAATAAATGAGGCAATCAGATAACAGTCGATCCGCAATCACATGCTTTCCCGTGGGTGTCGAGACCATAAGAGGCATGGGCAACGGAGACGAGCACAGATGGTGTTTCTCCACAAAAGCAGAAGATATGAAAGAATGAGAAGCACCTGTTTCTACCAAAAAAATGCAGGGTACGTAAGTAAGTAGCACGTACCAGCAATCACTTCCTCCGGAGCTGCCTCTGCCTGCTCTCGAGTCAGCGCATATACTTGACCATGCGGTGGTCTTGCCGCCTGACCTCCCTGTGGTCGAGGTGCAAACTGTTGTCTCTGTGGTGCCGTCCTGGCGTCAAAGCTTGGCCTATTCGGCCCATAGTCTGCCTGAC
Organism: Haberlea rhodopensis; assembly: GCA_907163345.1. Taxonomy (NCBI): domain Eukaryota; kingdom Viridiplantae; phylum Streptophyta; class Magnoliopsida; order Lamiales; family Gesneriaceae; genus Haberlea; species Haberlea rhodopensis. The sequence continues at coordinate 433,821 of CAJQUN010000461.1, read as the reverse complement.
CTACCCGATTGGGGCAAACCCAAGCAAGGTGGCCCACCCTGCCACAAACATAATAGCCTCGACAGTCACGTGTCAAATGAAATCCTCCACAGTTGTCACACTTGTTCCCTCATGTTCTATTTTCCTGCGCTGGTCCCCGATTACCTTGCTTCTGATTCTGAAAATTCTTCCCACCAAATCTAGAAGATGAAGAAGCCCCACGAGGCTTAAACTGGTCTCCTCGTGGCCTCAGGCTGTCAACAACCGGTCTCTATGATGGTACAAAAGGACATCTTCCTTGTACACACTATCACCAATCTCTGCCAGCTCTGCCCTAGTCAGGGCATCATCAAATGACCTGGGGTTGTTGGAGACAACCCGATCAATAACTCTGGCCTCAGCCCTTTCAGAAAATGCCTCATCTTGGCATGACCGTTCACAGCAATGTGAGGCACATACCTCAATAGTGAAGAGTATTGCATGGCATAATCTGATACAGTCAAGCTGCCCAACTTCTGGTTGGTGAACTCATCTTCTTTTACTTGTCTGGTAGCGGCGTAGAAATACCGGTTAAGGAACCGGGTCTTGAACACAGTCCAATCCACTGTCATACCCTGTGCCCTCAGCTCCATAATTGTTGTCTTCCACCATATGGAAGACTTCTTCACCAACTGAAACTCTGCCAGGCAATCCATGCACAAGGTACCGATACAAATATCTGCTCTAGTCTCTCAAGCCATTCCTCGGCTGCTTCCCTAGTGTGATGACCTGAGATTAGGGATGTTAATCCCGGAGTGTTAATAACCCGTAAAGTTGTTTTACGTGGCAATTGGAGTTTAATCGAAGTGTTGGGCCTTCTGGGCTCGTCTATTTGAGTAGTTGGGATCGTGGGATCCCGAGGTTGAGATCGTATTCTCATTTCGGTTAAAACCTGTGAGTTGGGTTTATAGTGTGACTCAGAATCTCGGGTGCTGTGTGTGGGCACCGGTAGGGGATTTTTGAGTTAGAGAGAGAATTTTTGGAAACAGATGATTTTTAATGAATCATGATGTATTTGTGGGGATATTAGTATTTCGGGGTATTTTTGCTATAAATACCAATTAAACCCGAGATTTTAATTATCGGAGCCATTTTTCCCCACATTTTCCCGTCAGTCTCTCTCCTCCTCCCGCGTAACCTTCCCGTCGCCCCCTGACCCACGCAGCTTTAAGTGCTTCGCCCGCCGCCGTCCGGCCGCCGATCGGCGCGTCCGACCCGACGCCGGCTTCGTCTCGTCCAGGCGGTCCTTTCTACACCATCAATTCGAAGTTTCGTCGAGAATCGAGCTCGGATTTCTGCAGAAAAACGCTAGGGTTCGAAACTGGAATTTCTTCGATTTGGGGCTCGATTTTTGGTGATTTTGGGGCTTTCTTTCAGGTGTTTTTGGGGCGTTTTGGTGCTTGGTTTGGGTCGATTATTTCAGATTTTTGTGGTTCGAAATATTGGTTGCATTTGGTTCGATTTTCAGTTCGATTTTTTGTGGGGTTTATGTTCGAATTTGGGGGATTTTTGATAAGGAGTGATGATTCTTGTTAGCAATTGATTTATTTATGTTGTAGATGCATTATGATGCTTGATTGTGTTCGAATTTGAAGAATTATAAGGGTTCGAATTTAAGGGCTTGTTTGGATTCGAATTTTAGGGTATTGAGTTCGAAAATTGGGGGTTTTTGGCAAGGGATGTTGATTCTTGCTTGGATAGCTTAATTCATGTTTTAGATGAATTATGGTAATTATTTGGGTTGGATTTTGTGTTGTGAAGGTTCGAGAATTTGTGGGGTATTCTTGAGCAATTTTCGATATTGGTTATTGTCTTGTGTTGACAATATTTTTGAGGGTTGTGGGTGTGCTTGAGCATGGGTTGCATGTTCGTAATTAATTGTGAATTAATTTATCGTGTTAGCACATCGTTCCTCGGAGCATGGAACTCGAGCAAGGTTTGGCTCGGACTTCGGAGATTTAAGGTACGTGCGACGTACGAGCACTACTTTATGTGATAGAAATTATGAAATGCATAATGTGTTGTAATTGCATTAGATGGTTGTGGGTATGGCTATATGCATATATATGTTGATATATATGGGGTACTGAGTCTATGTGACTATTGTACGGCATTTGAGATGCCTGAGAATGATCGTGGGATCATGTACTCATTATAAGACATGTGAGATGTCTAGGCATTTGAGCTATCTGTGATTGATAGCGAAATTGAGAAATCAGTACTAGATATTGAGATATCTATATTTGTATGTATAATGAACTTGGAAATCATTGATTATTGATACTTGAGAATCAGGCATGTTATGAGTTAAATCAATGTGTTGATTTACTGATTTATGAGATTTGATGAGTTTGATGATTGTGAGAACAGGGACAGTACACGGAATCCCGGATGAGGATGTTGCCATCCAGGGAGTATCATTTAAATTCATTAGTATTTACTTTTGTTGTAAATTATGAATTTCATTATTGTGATTATGGGATTTTGTGTATTGGTATGCTCACCCCGTTGGGGGGCTGTCTCTGTTGGGGCAGGTGAACAGGTTGCATCGATGGCTATGGAGCTGGGCTCGAGCTGTTGATTGGATGTACTCACAGGATCGTGGTACCAGGGCTTGATGGAGCACGGTATCGTATAGAGTACTATATACACCCGAGGTTTATATTCATATTTATGATGCTCGCATGTGAGCACGGATATTCTTGTATATGGGTTGTATATAAAGGCATGAGCCTTTCTCTCTTTCATTATATGTTGCATGCAATTGTGGTAGAATTGCTAATGATATGAGAGTCGTTAGTGTATTATGTGGGTGTTGAAATCCACTTTTGTCGTCTTATGTGTGGTGTCTTCCCTGGCTGGGAATTGACTTTGTGTTCAGTAGTCTGTTGAGTATTGTGTATTCCCTGGCCGGGAATTGTATTCTGTGATGTGCTTTTGGTTTCGGGATAGCTCTATTTATGGGGAGACTCTGCCCAAATTTTTATAAAAGTCCACAATGTAAAAAGTGGCAAAAAGGGCATGGTAATGGGCAACTCTATGAGTCTATATGTTAGTAGAGATGATCTTATAACGTTGAATGTTAAGAGAATTTTGTAAGTATCATCTGAGTTTCCCGATTGATTTGTATAGAAGCATGTACCACACATAGTGGTTAATACACTAATCAAGGGTTAAGGGCTTGGGGTCCTTACATTAGTGGTATCAGAGCAGTGGTTAGCTCTTTGGGGCTGTTGAGGGCCTGGAACATGCTGATAGGAATGAGTAGCACATATTTATGCATGATAGTAGCTAGTGTTGTGTGACACAACTGTTTTGCTTATGTGCATTTGTGATATGCGATCATAGTGAAACGATTATATGTCATGACATCTATGGAATCATAATATAACCTGTTGATTATGATTGTGAGTTGTGACACAGGGGCAACCAAATGGAGCATTTTGAAATGCATCGGAATATGGGAAGTACTTTGTACTCATGATTTATGCATTTACTCATTATAATCATATTGTGGGAATATGGATTATTGTATGCTCATGGGTTGTGATTGTTCCTGTAGGAACACTATGATGCGAAAGGCTAAGGCCATGGTTGAAAGACACGAAACGGTAACCTGCATTTTATATACATCGTGGATTTATGCATTGTTGTTGCATGTGTACATGTAGTGATGATTTTAATGCTTTGCCGCCATTTGTTGAAGCGAGGGGTGGGAGCGCCGCATGTCACATTTGTGCGAGGTGCATTAAAATACACTCATGTTGATGTATATTGGATATGGCATATGCTTTGTGATTGCAGGTGTAAATGGAATACTTGGTGAATATCCCATGAGTCATTGTTATGGATGAGTGATGATTTTAAATGCTTGCCGCTATTTTTTATTTTGTGCCGCAAAATGTGAAGCGAGGGGTGGGAGCGCCGCATGTCACATTGAAGCGTGGTTAGCATATGAGGCGAGGAAAGAATATTGCCGCTAAAATGTGAGGCGAGGGGTGGGAGTACCGCATGTCCATTTAAGCGAGGTTATTCTATGCCGCCTATATGTGAAGCGAGGGGTGGGAGTACCGCATGTTTTTACTTGAGCGAGGGGCATTAAAATACACTACCGTGACAATGACTAGGGATCAGCTATATTGACTGGCGATGATTCTTGCCGCCATGGATATTGATAGCGATGGTTTATGCCGCTATATTGACTGGCGATGATTCTTGCCGCCATGGATATTGATAGCGATGGTTTATGCCGCTATATTGACTGGCGATGATTCTTGCCGCCATGGATATTGATAGCGATGGTTTATGCCGCTATATTGACTGGCGATGATTCTTGCCGCCATGGATATTGATAGCGATGGTTCATGCCGCTATATTGACTGGCGATGGTTCTTGCCGCCATGTATATTGATAGCGATGGTTCATGCCGCTATATTGACTGGCGATAGTTCTTGCCGCCATGTGTATTGATAGCGATGGTTCATGCCGCTATATTGACTGGCGATGATTCTTGCCGCCATGGATATTGATAGCGATGGTTCATGCCGCTATATTGACTGGCGATGATTCTTGCCGCCATGGATATTGATAGCGATGGTTCATGCCGCTATATTGACTGGCGATGGTTCTTGCCGCCATGTATATTGATAGCGATGGTTCATGCCGCTATATTGACTGGCGATAGTTCTTGTCGCCATGTGTATTGATAGCGATGCCTCTTTCCGCTATTATGTGGACGATTTTTCATGCTCAGGTGTATAGCGAGGTTTCATACCACTTATTATATGACGAGGTATCATGCCGTCGATTCTATAGCGATGGATTGTGCCGCTATGTACTCAGCACAGGATTTTGCCGCCTTCGAGCGATGGGTGCTGACTACGTACTATTATCGAGCGACGGATACAGGTATTCCGCTATCTTGATAGCGATGAGGTATGGCATATTACTTGTGTTAGTATTATTGTGGATACTATGTGTTGCTATATATATGCCATGTGTTGATGATGAGATTATGGATGTCGTGTATTGCCATGTACCGTCGTATGTTGGACGATGTTAGTTGGATGTCATATGTTGACATATGTCGTCACGGGATGACGATGACATAGTTGATGTTCTATGTAGACGTGTAGCATCGTTTTGATGGCTAATACATTTATGTTATGTGTTTAGTCGTATGGTTTGAGTGCCGATGGTGAGCACATGGTAGAGTCTGGGTCACTAGTTGACGAGACCTTTTGTCGAGCAATGATACCTTGGGTATGCTCGTTGGTTTGGCTAGGGCCAAGTGATTGGTGGTAAGAGTAGTCATTGAGGAAACTACTCGTTTGTTGTTGTGATCTGCGGTAGGCGTGGTCACACCCAACCTGAAGGTGTGGGATACGTCCTAATGAATTAAGATGGCTCCGTGGTTGAGCAAGGACACCGGGATGTCCATTATGCTTTGGTTTTAGAGAGATTTTGGGTGATGACCCACTACTCTAAATGGATGTTACGGTATGGCGTACCGAGATGGGACATATGGTTTGTTGGTGGGCTTGATATGAGCCTATGGAGACAGCGCTTTGCTAGCCAGATATCGTGGTGATGACATAGTGTATTGTTGGAGTACCAACGAGAGAGTCATCAGGTCGTTATTGACTCGATCTGAGGGAACCTGTGTATTTGGGATGCAATGGGGGTTATTGTATCCAGTTTTTCCGAACGGTGTTTCGAGACTTGTGGAATCTCGAGTTCGATGGCACTTCCCTTGTGGGGAATGAGGTAGTATTAGACCTATTTGGGAATCTTTGAAAGATTCAGTGAGTTGGTACGTGTGGTGTTGATTTTGGGAGTCACACCGTGTTGTTAATCGTCGATTATCGTCCTCCACTGGATAGGGAATGACTCAGAATTGACGGTCGTGTTTGGGGCTTAGGGGTATGTTGTAGATACCCGAGCCAAGTGCATTGAGTATGCATGTGATGTCGGTGTTTAGGCAGGTATACCGGTGAGTATACGGATGCCAATTAATGATTTCCTTTTTTTGTCAAAGCATAGAGTATGCTATTTTGGATGGCTAAATCTCTGATGAGAGATATTGAACACCTTGAGATTGGGAATCTCCATGGCACGATAAGTTATGAGAAACAATCGTGAAGTTAGTTGACTCCCTTTGAGGAGGGAATTATCTTGTGTGGGTTGAGGTGTTCCATTGTTGGTGTTTCCTTCGAGTTATGTGATAGCCTTCCCAAGTTGGATTGTTAAATCCTAGGATTGTCAAGGGATGGCAGGAATTCAGATTTATTGGGTGTCGTTGTCGACACAAGCGTTGTAGGATGCAATGTGTTTATTGCATGTCCTCCCAGGATTTGAACTCTGTGGAGTCTCGATGGTTTATTTATGATCAGGATGTGATCCTTGGAATATCCGGAGGTGGACATCTTGTGAGATGTCTTTTGTGTGAATCTGGGGCCGTGAGTTGCCCAAATTGAGTTGCAATGATGCGACTGCTCCTTCGATGGAAAAGGTTTGAAAGTGGAAACCAGGTTTGGTATGTGTACACCGTGGTATCCTAGTGTTTCCCTCGTAACGATGTATGTTAGACATCGTGAGTCTTGATAGAGATGTCATTGGATGATATCTACGATAGAATCGGGAGCGATTTGAATCCTTGCAGTTTCAGTCGACTAACTGCTTTTGGACTGTTAGCGTTGAGTTGTGCTGACGATCTTTGACGTTATGATGGATTTGGGAGTCTATTCCACTCCAGAGTTTGACACGAGGTCAACGTTCTCACGGTTGAGGTGTCATCCAGGATGCGTTCTTACTGGTTGTATTAGAACTAAGGATGACTGTCCGATCTACGGTCGTAAGTATTGGTTGTTTTGCAGTCATGAGGGACTGACTTTTGGGATGAACCGCATCGAGGTACATTTGCCTCTTGGGTATGTTGGTTTTGGTAAAGTCGCTCTGTTTCAGAGTTTGATGTGAGATAAGTATCCTCGCGTTTATTGAGACGATTCTGATATGGTCAAGAATCGAGGTTATGACTTCATGTTGTTGTGTAGCCTGGGTGTTATGTGATACACCGGTGCTAATTTCGAGGACGAAATTCTTTTAGTGGGGGATATTGTGATGACCTGAGATTAGGGATGTTAATCCCGGAGTGTTAATAACCCGTAAAGTTGTTTTACGTGGCAATTGGAGTTTAATCGAAGTGTTGGGCCTTCTGGGCTCGTCTATTTGAGTAGTTGGGATCGTGGGATCCCGAGGTTGAGATCGTATTCTCATTTCGGTGAAAACCTGTGAGTTGGGTTTATAGTGTGACTCAGAATCTCGGGTGCTGTGTGTGGGCACCAGTAGGGGATTTTTGAGTTAGAGAGAGAATTTTTGGAAACAGATGATTTTTAATGAATCATGATGTATTTGTGGGGATATTAGTATTTCGGGGTATTTTTGCTATAAATACCAATTAAACCCGAGATTTTAATTATCGGAGCCATTTTTCCCCACATTTTCCCGTCAGTCTCTCTCCTCCTCCCGCGTAACCTTCCCGTCGCCCCCCTGACCCACACAGCTTTAAGTGCTTCGCCCGCCGCCGTCCGGCCGCCGATCGGCGCGTCCGACCGGCGCCGGCTTCGTCTCGTCCAGGCGGTCCTTTCTACACCATCAATTCGAAGTTTCGTCGAGAATCGAGCTCGGATTTCTGCAGAAAAACGCTAGGGTTCGAAACTGGAATTTCTTCGATTTGGGGCTCGATTTTTGGTGATTTTGGGGCTTTCTTTCAGGTGTTTTTGGGGCGTTTTGGTGCTTGGTTTGGGTCGATTATTTCAGATTTTTGTGGTTCGAAATATTGGTTGCATTTGGTTCGATTTTCAGTTCGATTTTTTGTGGGGTTTATGTTCGAATTTGGGGATTTTTGATAAGGAGTGATGATTCTTGTTAGCAATTGATTTATTTATGTTGTACATGCATTATGATGCTTGATTGTGTTCGAATTTGAAGAATTATAAGGGTTCGAATTTAAGGGCTTGTTTGGATTCGAATTTTAGGGTATTGAGTTCGAAAATTGGGGGTTTTTGGCAAGGGATGTTGATTCTTGCTTGGATAGCTTAATTCATGTTTTAGATGAATTATGGTAATTATTTGGGTTGGATTTTGTGTTGTGAAGGTTCGAGAATTTGTGGGGTATTCTTGAGCAATTTTTGATATTGGTTATTGTCTTGTGTTGACAATATTTTTGAGGGTTGTGGGTGTTCTTGAGCATGGGTTGCATGTTCGTAATTAATTGTGAATTAATTTATCGTGTTAGCACATCGTTCCTCGGAGCATGGAACTCGAGCAAGGTTTGGCTCGGACTTCGGAGATTTAAGGTACGTGCGACGTACGAGCACTACTTTATGTGATAGAAATTGTGAAATGCATAATGTGTTGTAATTGCATTAGATGGTTGTGGGTATGGCTATATGCATATATATGTTGATATATATGGGGTACTGAGTCTATGTGACTATTGTACGGCATTTGAGATGCCTGAGAATGATCGTGGGATCATGTACTCATTATAAGACATGTGAGATGTCTAGGCATTTGAGCTATCTGTGATTGATAGCGAAATTGAGAAATCAGTACTAGATATTGAGATATCTATATTTGTATGTATAATGAACTTGGAAATCATTGATTATTGATACTTGAGAATCAGGCATGCTATGAGTTAAATCAATGTGTTGATTTACTGATTTATGAGATTTGATGAGTTTGATGATTGTGAGAACAGGGACAGTACACGGAATCCCGGATGAGGATGTTGCCATCCAGGGAGTATCATTTAAATTCATTAGTATTTACTTTTGTTGTAAATTATGAATTTCATTATTGTGATTATGGGATTTTGTGTATTGGTATGCTCACCCCGTTGGGAGGCTGTCTCTGTTGGGGCAGGTGAACAGGTGCATCGATGGCTATGGAGCTGGGCTCGAGCTGTTGATTGGATGTACTCACAGGATCGTGGTACCAGGGCTTGATGGAGCACGGTATCGTATAGAGTACTATATACACCCGAGGTTTATATTCATATTTATGATGCTCGCATGTTGGCACGGATATTCTTGTATATGGGTTGTATATAAAGGCATGAGCCTTTCTCTCTTTCATTATATGTTGCATGCAATTGTGGTAGAATTGCTAATGATATGAGAGTCGTTAGTGTATTATGTGGGTGTTGAAATCCACTTTTGTCGTCTTATGTGTGGTGTCTTCCCTGGCTGGGAATTGACTTTGTGTTCAGTAGTCTGTTGAGTATTGTGTATTCCCTGGCCGGGAATTGTATTCTGTGATGTGCTTTTGGTTTCGGGATAGCTCTATTTATGGGGAGACTCTGCCCAAATTTTTATAAAAGTCCACAATGTAAAAAGTGGCAAAAAGGGCATGGTAATGGGCAACTCTATGAGTCTATATGTTAGTAGAGATGATCTTATAACGTTGAATGTTAAGAGAATTTTGTAAGTATCATCTGAGTTTCCCAATTGATTTGTATAGAAGCATGTACCACACATAGTGGTTAATACACTAATCAAGGGTTAAGGGCTTGGGGTCCTTACACCTAGTCTCAGTCCCTTCAAATAGCGGTGGATGATAGCTCATGAACTGGGTCAAACTTATCTCCCCTGGTAGCAATATCTGTGCACTAGGATCCACGCCTACAGCAGGTGGCGGTAGAGGATTTGACTGAGCAATACTGGCATTGATACTGCCTACATCTCCCACCTCTTCATTGGGGTTCTCCGGATTAATAGCCGCCATGCTGTAACACAAGGGTTAAAAAACAATACCAAAAGCAGTTCATAATATAAGCCGTTAGATAACAAGAGTAATCATATTCAAAAGCATGTTAGTATTGTAAGTAATCCTTAGAGCATACAACACAGCGGAATAAAATATTTTGGATTACTAGAACAATGGATCTATACATAGGGATTCATATCGGATAAAGGTTTACAAAATTCTCACCCTTGTAGCGTGTTTGAGCAGATTCCACGGAGCTGCACCACGTCCAACGCCTCCTCCGAGTCACTAGCAAAACTTGTCTAGCTTTGCCTCAACGGTATCCACACGATCAAATTGAAAGGGATGTTCTAGAACAAGTTGCTAGACTTATTCTAGAACCAAAACTAAACTCTCGGTTCAAAACCGTTCAACGACGGACAATCAAGATGAACACCACACGGCGGCGCGGCGGCGGTGATGTTCGGTTCTTGAGAGGCGGCCGAGAGGAGAGTGTAGGTTTAGGTTTTATGATTTTTGATATCAAGGAATGAATTGTGTTCATCCCAATTAAACATCTTGCAATCATATTATATATGATTAATTAAAGGCTTTCATAAAGCCTCATGGGCTTAAGCCCATGATTTAATTTAATCATTATGATTATTAATTAAGACTCCTCTTAATTATTTGATTCATCCCATGAATTTAATTTCCCTTCTCGATTTAATCTTTTGTGCGACCCGATAGGATCTTGTAATGTTGGCAGTGACATAAAATCTCATTTTATGTCGCAAGCAAGGAGCGGTGTCTAGCAACACATCGAGGCTACCCAAATTACAAGAATGTCAATGAATCGACATAACCTTTAGAACTTGTGATAATATTAACCATGTAACTTAATCCCTTTTGTCCTTTGTGTTTAGATTGAACACGAGTCATGGAATAGTCATACTCGTATATTCAATCTCTATTTCTTGATCCCCAAGTAGAACTAGAATAAACGAATAAGCTCGATATCTCATATCGACTCATTCGAGCATGGCCATGCATTTTAGTTCTCACTTGATCAAGGGCCAAACACATCTCCTGTTATATAGGAGGGACAAATCCTATCTCGATCAGTCAACATCCCTCTACATGATTCGTAGTGTATCCAATAGTCGCCTTTATAGATTACCCTATTGTGGGTAACGTTTGACGATATCAAGATACATAACTCCTTATGTTGGGATCTCTGATGATCACAAGTCGTAAGGATTACATACATTATTATCACTATGAGAATTGCATATGACGATCATATAACTATCCATGTTGCATTCTCATGGTGGGTCTGTCCAGTACATCGTTCTCTAACATGTACCCATGTGTTGATTTGATATCTCATATCAATGAACAATTCATCAATCAACACATACTAGTCTCTACGTATTATCATTATCCATATTCATGATAATACTTGACTAGGGACATCTTTAAGAATAATACAATATTATTCTAAGGACATTAACATATATATTAATTCACATTACACAGTTAAAAGAATAATATATAATAATGAATTGCCATTTAAGAAATCATAAACATTGTATGTCAAAACAATCATCTAATGATTTGTCTTAGGGCATATCCCAACAAATCTCCCACTTGCACTAAGACAACTAAGACATATACCCAATGCCTATAGATCTAGTATGACGATCATGCTTCTGCTGTGACAGTGGCTTCGTCAATGGGTCAGATACATTATCATCTGTTGGTACTTTGCATATTTTAACATCTCCCCTTTCAATGATTTCTCGAATGAAATGGAAACGCCTAAGTATGTGCTTGGATCTTTGGTGAGATCTTGGTTCCTTAGCCAATGCGATCGCTCCATTGTTGTCACAGTAGAGTTCTATCGGATCTTTAATGCTAGGCACCACTCCAAGTTCAGAAATGAACTTCCTCATCCAAACAGCTTCCTTTGCTGCATCCGAGGCAGCAATATACTCAGCTTCCGTTGTAGAATCGGCTACTGTTTCTTGCTTTGAACTCTTCCAGCTCACAGCATATCCATTTAGGCAATACACATATCCAGATTGCCATCGAAAATCATCTTTGTCGGTTTGGAAGCTTGCATCAGTGTAACCCATTACATTGAGCTCTTCCTCACCTCCATAAATCAAGAATGTATCCTTAGTCCTTCTCAAGTACTTCAGGATGTTCTTGACAGCAATCCAGTGACCTTCACCTGGATCAACTTGATATCTGCTCGTCATGCTCAAAGCATACGATACATCGGGACGTGTACATATCATGGCATACATGATAGATCCAATAGCTGACGCATATGGAATCTTACTCATGCGTTGTCTCTCATCTGGTGTTGAAGGACACTGTTCCTTCGAGAGATAAATACCATGTGTCATAGGCACGAATCCTTTCTTTGATTCTTGCATGCTAAACCTATTAAGCACTTTGTCTATGTATGTACTTTGACTTAGGCCAAGAAGCCTTCTCGATCTATCTCTATAGATCTTGATTCCTAATATATAGGTGGCTTCTCCCAAGTCTTTCATCGAAAAGCAGTTCCCTAGCCAAATCTTTACAGATTGCAAGGCAGGGATATCATTTCCAATGAGAAGTATGTCATCTACATACAACACTAGGAAAATGATTACGCTCTCACTCACCTTCTTGTAGACACAAGGTTCATCTTCGTTTTTGATAAAACCAAACTCTTTGATTGCATCATCAGAACGAAGATTCCAACTCCGAGAAGCTTGCTTCAATCCATAAATGGATCGTTGTAGCTTGCATATCTTTCCAGCATCCTTTGGATCGACAAAACCCTCGGGCTGTGTCATGTACACATCCTCGAGCAGATTTCCATTAAGGAAAGCTGTTTTGACATCCATCTGCCAGATTTCATAATCATGAAATGCAGCTATTCCAAGTAAGATCCTTATGGATTTAACCATGGCCACTGGTGAAAAGGTTTCATCATAGTCAATACCATGAATTTGTTTGAATCCTTTTGCAACCATCCGACCTTTATATGTTTGTACGTTACCATCCATATCGGTCTTTTTCTTGAAAATCCATTTGCACCCTATGGGTCGTACCCCTTCAGGTGGATCAACCAAAGTCCATACTTGGTTTGCATACATGGATTCCATCTCAGATTTCATGGCCTCTTGCCATTTCTCAGAATCATTGCCCATTATAGCTTGTTGATAAGATGATGGCTCATCCTCATCAATAAGTAGTAAGTCACCTTGTTGAGTCACAAGAAATCCATATCTCTGTGGCTCCCGGTGTTCTCTTACAGACCTACGCTGGGCTTGTGTCTCTTGAGCAGGTGCTTCTTCCACAACAGCTTGCGGTGCCTGCTCTGTTTCCATGTCAATCTCAGGTTCAGTGTTTTCTTGTGGTTGAACTTCACTAAGTTCTATTTTTCTCCCACTGGTTTTTCTAGAAATAAATTCTCTTTCAAGAAATACACCAGTCTGAGCAACTACTTTGTTCTCGGTGGGATAATAGAAATAGTATCCTTTCGTTTCCTTAGGATACCCCACAAATAAACACTTATCAGATTTGGGTCCAAGTTTGTTAGTGGCGTGACGTCTAACGAAAGCCTCACAACCCCAAATCTTCATAAAAGACATACTAGGACGCTTCCCAATCCATATCTCATATGGTATCTTTTCCACTGATTTAGATGGAACACGGTTCAGTAAGAAAATCGTTGTTTCTAGAGCGTGTCCCCAAAACGATATCGGAAGATCTGCATGACTCACCATTGATCTAACCATGTCCAACAAGGTTCGATTTCTCCTCTCGGATACACCATTCCATTGTGGAGTATACAGAGGAGTGAGTTGTGGGACTATCCCACATTCCTTTTGATAGTCATGAAACTCTTGGCTTAAGTATTCACCCCTCGATCTGATCGAAGGATTTTGATACTTTTGCCAAGTTGGTTTTGTACTTCATTCTTGAAATCTTTGAACTTTTCAAAGGTTTCATGCTTATGCTTCATTAGGTACACATACCCATATCTACTGAGGTCATCAGTAAATGTAACAAAGTATTGAAAACCACCTCTAGCTTGTGTACTTATTGGTCCACATACATCACTATGTATTAGTCCCAATAAAACATTTGCCCTTTCAACATGTCCCTTGAAAGGGGCTTTAGTCATCTTGCCCATTAAACAAGATTCGCATGTTTCATATGATTCAAAATCAAATGAATCTAATACTCCATCCTTATGAAGTTTAGATATGCGGTTCTCGTTTATGTGGCCCAAGCGACAGTGCCAGAGATAAGTCGGATTACAATCATTATTTTTATTCCTTTTAGTATTTATGTTATAGATAGGCATATCAAGATTTAATACATAAAGACCATTCACCATTTGTGCACTAGCATAAAACATATCATTTAAATAAATAGAACAACAGTTGTCCTTTATTATAAATGAAAAACCATACTTGTCTAAACAAGAAATTATGTTTTTAGTAATAGATGGCACAAAATAACAGACTTTTAAAATCAATGATAAACCAGAAGGTAAAGCTAAACTATAATCTCCTATAGCTAATGCAGCAACTCTTGCTCCATTTTCAACTCGGAGATCAACTTCGCCTTTCGCCAATAATCTACTCTTTTTGAGGTCCTGCACATTTACACAAATGTGAGATCCACATCCAGTATCTAATACCCATGATGAAGAAGTAGATAAATTGACTTCTATAACAAAAATACCTGAAGTGGAAGTCACACTTCCTTTCTTTAGATCCTATATACTTTGCAGTTTCTTTTCCAATGGCCGGTCTCACCGCAATGGAAACAGTTCCCTTCCTTCGCTATCCCCCCTTTTGGCTTTAGTGCAGAAGACTTTGGCTTAGATTTAATGTGATGACCTGAGATTAGGGATGTTATTCCCGGAGTGTTAATAACCCCTAAAGTTGTTTTACGTGGCGACTTGGAGTTTAATCGAGGTGTTGGGCCTTCCGGGCTCGTCTATTTGAGTAGTTGGGATCGTTGGATCCCGAGGTTGAGATCGTATTCTCATTTCGGTGAAAACCTGTGAGTTGGGTTTTTAATGTGACTCGGAATCTCGGGTGCTTGGTGTGGGCACCGGTAGGGGGTTTTTGAGTTAGAGAGAGAATTTTTGAAAACAGATGATTTTTAATGAATCATGATGTATTTGTGGGGATATTAGTATTTCGGGGTATTTTTGCTATAAATACCAATTGAACCCGAGATTTTAATTATCGGAACCATTTTTTCCCCCTTTCTTCTCTCTTCCCGCCCGCGCACTTCTCGATCCCCTTTGACCCCCGCGCGTAAAAGTCGTCGGCCCGCCGCCGTCCGGCCGCCGTTCGGCGCGTGCCACCCGCCGTTGGAATCGTCTCTTCCAGGCGCTCCTATCCATACCAACAATTCGAAGTTTCGTCGAGAATCGCGTTCGGATTTGCCAGAAAAGCGTAGGGTTCGGAACTGGATTTCTGTCCGATTTTGTGGCCCGATTTTGGTACGATTTTTGGGGCTTTTCTTCCTGTGTTTTTGGGGCATTTTTGTGATGTTGTTGGGTCGAAAATTTTAGACTTTAATGGTTCGAAAATTGTTGCTTAATGGTTCGATTTGAGCGCTGGTGGCGTGAGTTAGGGTTCGAAAATTGTGGGGTTTATGTTCGAATTTGGGGATTTTTGACAAGGAGTGATGATTCTTGTTAGTAATTGATTAATTCATGTTGTAGATGCATTATGATGCTTGATTGTGTTCGAAATTGAGGAATTGGATTCGAATTTAGGGCTTTGAATTCGAATTTTGGGGGTTTGGCATGTGGGGCGATTATTCATGTTGTTGATTGATTAATTCATTTTTTTAGATGAATTATGGTGTTTAATTGGGTTCGATTTGTGTTGTGAAGGTTCGAAATTTGTGGGGTGTTCTTGAGCAATTTTCGATAATGGTTAATTGTCGTGTGTTGACAATATTTTTTTGAGGGTTATGGGTGTGCTTGAGCATGGGTTGCATGTTCGTAATTAATTGTAATTAGTTTATCGTGTTAGCACATCGTTCCTCGGAGCATGGAACTCGAGCAAGGTTTGGCTCGGACTTCGGAGATTTAAGGTACGTGCGACGTACGAGCATGACTTTATGTGATAGCAATTGTGAAATGCATAATGTGTTGTAATTGCATTAGATGGTTGTGGGTATGGCTATATATATATATATATATATGTGTCGATATGACTATGGAACGACCTAGTCTTGATATCGCTGCCACAAGTGTGCGTAATACTAGAGTAGTATGACCTTATAAGAGGTATGGGGTACTGGGTTTATGTGACTATTGTAAGACATGTGAGATGTCTAAGTATAAATGAGAATTTGTAAAATAAAGGGTAGGGCATTTGAGATGCCTGAGAATGATCGTGGGATCATGTATTCATTGAAAGACATGTGAGATGTCTAAGTGAAATAGAGAATTTGTAAAATGAATGCTAGGCATTTGAGCTATCTGTGATTGGTAGTAAAGTTGAAAATCAGTATTAGATATCGAGATATCTATGTTTGCATGTATAATGAATTTGGAATCATTTATTATTGATACTTGAGAACCAGGCATGCTATGAGTTAAATCAATGTGTTGATTTACTGATTTATGAGATTTGATGAGTTTGATGATTGTGAGAACAGGGACAGTACACGGAACCCCGGATGAGGATGTTGCCATCCAGGGAGTATCATTTAAAATTCATTAATATTTACTTGTGTTGTAAATTATGAATTTCATTATTGTGATTATGAGATTTTGTGTATTGGTATGCTCACCCCGTTGGGGGCTGTCTCTGTTGGGGCAGGTGAACAGGTGCATCGATGGCTGTGGAGCTGAGCTCGAGCTGTTGATTGGATGTACTCACAGGATCGTGGTACCAGGGCTTGATGGAGCACGGTATCGTATAGAGTACTTATATACACCCGAGATTTATATACACATTTATGATGCTCGCATGTGAGCACGGATATTCTTGTATATGGGTTGTATATAAAGGCATGAGCATTTCTCTCTTTCATTATGTGTTGCATGCAATTGTGGTAGAATTGCTAATGATATGAGAGTCGTTAGTGTATTATGTGGGTGTTGAGACCCATTTATGTCGTCATATGTGTGGTGTCTTCCCTGGCTGGGAATTTACTTTGTGTTCTATATTCTGTTGAGTATTGTGTATTCCCTGGCCGGGAATTATATTATGTGATGTGCTTTTGTTTCGGGATAGCCCAATTTATGGGGAGACTCTGCCCAAATTTTTATAAAAGCCCACAATGTAAAAAGGGCACCAAGGGGTGGTAAAGGGCGAACATGTGAGTCTATTGTGGGTAGAGATGATCTTAATGTTGAATATTAAAGAAATTTTGTAGTTGCCATTCAATGGTAAAGTATCATCTGAGCTTCCCGATTGACTTGTTATTGAAAGCATGTGCCACACATAGTGGTTAATACACTAATTAAGGGTTAAGGGCTTGGGTCCTTACGTTAGTGGTATCAGAGCAGTGGTTAGCTCTTTGGGGCTGTTAAGGGCCTAGGAAGTGATTGATAGCACATACTTATGCATGATGGCATTAATGTTGTATGACACAACTAGTTGTTTATGTGCTTTTTATGATATGAAAAGTGGTGTTGCTAATCAGTGTGATTGCAAGAATCGTGTAGCATGAGATGGGATGGCATTAATGGTGATGTCTGGCCCTTCATGTTTTATGTGCTAAGGGATCTGATTTTGTAGGAAAATCAGGAAAGGTGAGACGTACGGGCTTCGGACGGTAAAACGTGTTACACCTTTGATTATGTATATCGTGGGTAGTGAACCCTTACATGTGATGGTATATGTGAAATGATAGTGATATATATTGTGATAATGGAATCAACTGTTGTACTTGACTATTGTGGTAGAATTGATGAATGTTCCGGTAGCCTTTATCTCCGACCGAGGGAGGTACTTGCCGCTGTCATGACTGAGCGAAGTAACATGCCGCTGTCATTGTCGAAGCGAGGGGTCCTAAAATTCCGCTGTTGTATTGGGACCGGAACAGTCACAATTCTAGTGATTAATGTGGAATATTGTGATTAAAAGTGGAATATTGTGATTATTGTGGAATATTGTGGTTATAACTGAAAAGCGATATCGATCATTATATTGTGAACTGTGGTATTAACCTGGATGCAGGTACATGGAGCTAGTGGAAGTTCCGGTAGTTGTTATATTCGAGCGAGGGAGGTACTTGCCGCTGTCATATGAAGCGATGGTAATATGATATTTGCCGCTGTCATGTCTAAGCGAGGTAACATGCCGCTGTCATTGTCGAAGCGAGGGATATCATATGATGCCGCTATATGTCGAAGCGAGGGGTCCTAAAATTCCGCTGCTATAACAGGACCGGAACAACCACATTATCGATATTGATAGCGATGTCTCATTCCGCTATGATTGGTTGGCGATGGTTCATGCCGCCAAGTGTATTGATAGCGATGTCTCATTCCGCTATATTGATTGGCGATGGTTCATGCCACCAAGTGTATTGATAGCGACGGTTCATTCCGCTATATTGATTGGCGATGGGTCTTACCGCCGGATGTATTGCTAGCGATGTCTCATTCCGCTATTCTGTTGGCGATGGTTCATGCCGCCGGGTATTCTACTGACGATGATTCATGCCACCGGATATACACAGCGATGGGTTATACCACTATGTGCGTAGCGCTGGATTATGTCGCCTGCGAGTGATGGATGCTACTTGTGTACCGCTGGTGGACGACGGATACAGGTATTCCGCTATCTTGATAGCGATGAGGTATGGCATATTACTTTTGTTAGCATTATTGTGGATACTATGTGTTGCTATATATATGCCATGTGTTTGACGATGAGATTATGGATGTCGTGTATTGACATGTACCGTCGTATGTTTGACAATGTTAATTGAATGTCATGTGTTGACATATGCCGTCACGGGATGACGATGACATAGTTGATGTTTTATGTAGACGTGTAGCGTCGTTTTGTTGATTAATACATTTATGTTATGTATTAGGTTGTATGGTTTGAGTGCCGATGGTGAGCACATGGTAGAGTCTGGGTCACTAGTTGACGAGACCTTTTGTCGAGCAATGATACCCTTGGGTATGCTCGTTAGTTTGGCTAGGGCCAAGTGATTGGTGGTAAGAGTAGTCATTGATGAAACTACTCGCTTGTGTTGTGACGTATGATAGACATGGTTACACCTACCCTGAGGGTGTGGGATAAGTCTTAACGGATTATGATTGTATCATAAGTGAGCAAGGACACCAGGTTGTCCATTGTGCTTGGTATTTTAGAGATATGCTGGGCGATGACCCAGTACTCTAACGGTTTGTACGGTATGGCATACCGAGATGGAACATATGGTTGGTTGGTGGACTTGATATGAACCTATGGAGACAGCACCTTGCGAGCCAGATATCGTAGTGATGATATAGTGTGCTTGTTGGGGCCATGATACTGCTCGTTGGAACCAAGTTTGGCAAATCGTAAGGTGATACGATGTGGATGGTGGTGGACTTTAGTAGTCACCACGTCATTTGAGGTTGAGGTTGTGCATGCCTCACTGAAACGTGTATACGTTGATGTTAAATCTTGGTGAGACTTGTCTGGAACAGCTCATGATGTTGGAGTACCAACAAGAGAGTCATCAGGTCGTTATTGACTCGATCTGAGGGAATCCGTGTATTTGGGATACAATGGGTGTTATTGTATCCAGTTTTTCCGAACGGTGGTTCGAGACTAGTGGATCTCGAGTTCGATAGCACTTCCCTTGTGGGGAAGGAGGTAGTATTATACCTATTTGGGAATCTTTGAAGGATTCGGTAAGTTGGTACGTGTGGTGTTGATTTTGGGAATCACGCCGTGTTGTTGATCGTCGATTATCATTCTCCTCTGGATGGGAATAACTCAGAATTGACAGTTGTGTTTGGGCTTAGGGGTATGTTGGAGATACCCGAGCCAAGTGCATTGAGTATGCATGTGATGCTAGTTTCTGATTTCCTTTTTGTCAAGCATAGAGTTATGCTACTTTTGGATGGTTAAATCTCTGATGAGAGATATTGAACACCTTGAGATTGGGAATCTCCATGGCACGATAAATTATGAGAAATAATCGTGAAGTTAGTTGACACCATTTGAGGACGGATTATCTTGTGTGGGTTGAGGTGTTCATTGTTGGTGTTTTCCTTCGAGTTATGCGATAGCCTTCCCAAGTTGGATTGTTAAATCCTAGGATTATCAAGGGATGGCAGGAATTCGGATTTATTGGGTGTCGCTGTCGACACAAGCGTTGAGGATGCAATGGGTTTATTGCATGTCCTTTTAGAATTTGAACTCTGTGGAGTCTCGATGGTTTATTTATGATCAGGATGTGATCCTTGGAATATCCGAAGGTGGACATCTTGTGAGATGTCTTTTGTGTGAATCTGTGGCCGTGAGTTGCCCAAATTGAGTTGCAATGATGCGACTGCTCATTTGATGGAGGAGGTTTAAAAGTGGAAACCAGGTTTGGTGTGTGTACATCGTGGTATACTAATGTTTCCCCCGTAACGATGTATGTTAGACATCGTGAGTCATGATAGAGATGTCTTTGAATGATATCTACGATGGAATCGGAAGCAATTCGAATCCTTGCAGTTCCAGCTGACTAACTGCTTTTGGATTATTAGCGTTGAGTGGTGCTGACGCTCTTTGACGTTATGATGGATTTGGGAGTCTATTCCACTCCAGAGTTTGACATGAGGTCAACGTTCTCACGGTTGAGGTGTCATCCAGGATGCGTTCTTACTAGTGGTATTAGAACTAAGGATGACTGTCCGATCTACGGTCGTAAGTATTGGTTGTTTTGCAGTCATGAGGGACTGACTTTTGAGATGAACCGCATCGAGGTCGTTTTGCCTCTTGGGTGATAAGTTGGTGTTGGTTTTGGTATATCGCTCTGTTTCAGAGTTTGATGTGAGATAAGTATCCTCGCGGTTTTTAAGACGATTCTGATATGGTCAGGAATCGAGGTTATGACTTCATGTTGTTGTGTAGCCCGGGTGTTACGTGATACACCGGTGCTAATTTCGAGGACGAAATTCTTTTAGTGGGGGATATTGTGATGACCTGAGATTAGGGATGTTAATCCCGGAGTGTTAATAACTCCTAAAGTTGTTTTACGTGGCGACTTGGAGTTTAATCGAGGTGTTGGGCCTTCCGGGCTCGTCTATTTGAGTAGTTGGGATCGTTGGATCCCGAGGTTGAGATCGTATTCTCATTTCGGTGAAAACCTGTGAGTTGGGTTTTTAATGTGACTTGGAATCTCGGGTGCTTGGTGTGGGCATCGGTAGGGGGTTTTTGAGTTAGAGAGAGAATTTTTTAAAAAGATGATTTTTAATGAATCATGATGTATTTGTGGGGATATTAGTATTTCGGGGTATTTTTGCTATAAATACCAATTGAACCCGAGATTTTAATTATCGGAACCATTTTTTCCCCCCTTTCTTCTCTCTTCCCGCCCGCGCACTTCTCGATCCCCTTTGACCCCCGCGCGTAAAAGTCGTCGGCCCGCCGCCGTCCGGCCGCCGTTCGGAGCATGCCACCCGCCGTTGGAATCGTCTCTTCCAGGCGCTCCTATCCATACCAACAATTTGAAGTTTCGTCGAGAATCGCGTTCGGATTTGCCAGAAAAGCGTAGGGTTCGGAACTGGATTTCTGTCCGATTTTGTGGCCCGATTTTGGTACGATTTTTGGGGCTTTTTGGGGCGTTTTTGTGATGTTGTTGGGTCGAAAATTTTAGACTTTAATGGTTCGAAAAATTGTTTCTTAATAGTTCGATTTGAGCGCTGGTGGCGTGAGTTAGGGTTCGAAAATTGTGGGGTTTATGTTCGAATTTGGGGATTTCTGACAAGGAGTGATGATTCTTGTTAGTAATTGATTAATTCATGTTGTAGATGCATTATGATGCTTGATTGTGTTCGAAATTGAGGAATTGGATTCGAATTTAGGGCTTTGAATTCGAATTTTGGGGGTTTGGCATGTGGGGCGATTATTCATGTTGTTGATTGATTAATTCATATTTTTAGATGAATTATGGTGTTTAATTGGGTTCGATTTGTGTTGTGAAGGTTCGAAATTTGAGGGGTGTTCTTGAGCAATTTTTGATAATGGTTAATTGTCGTGTGTTGACAATATTTTTTTGAGGGTTATGGGTGTGCTTGAGCATGGGTTGCATGTTCGTAATTAATTGTAAATTAGTTTATCGTGTTAGCACATCGTTCCTCGGAGCATGGAACTCGAGCAAGGTTTGGCTCGGACTTCGGAGATTTAAGGTACGTGCGACATACGAGCATTACTTTATGTGATAGCAATTGTGAAATGCATAATGTGTTGTAATTGCATTAGATGGTTGTGGGTATGGCTATATATATATATATGTGTGTCGATATGACTATGGAACGACCTAGTCTTGATATCGCTGCCACAAGTGTGCGTAATACTAGAGTAGTATGACCTTATAAGAGGTATGGGGTACTGGGTTTATGTGACTATTGTACGACTTGTGAGATGTCTAAGTATAAATGAGAATTTGTAAAATAAAGGGTAGGGCATTTGAGATGCCTGAGAATGATCGTGGGATCATGTATTCATTGAAAGACATGTGAGATGTCTAAGTGAAATAGAGAATTTGTAAAATGAATGCTAGGCATTTGAGCTATCTGTGATTGGTAGTAAAGTTGAAAATCAGTATTAGATATCGAGATATCTATGTTTGCATGTATAATGAATTTGGAATCATTTATTATTGATACTTGAGAACCAGGCATGCTATGAGTTAAATCAATGTGTTGATTTACTGATTTATGAGATTTGATGAGTTTGATGATTAGTGAGAACAGGGACAGTACACGGAACCCCGGATGAGGATGTTGCCATCCAGGGAGTATCATTTAAAATTTATTAATATTTACTTGTGTTGTAAATTATGAATTTCATTATTGTGATTATGAGATTTTGTGTATTGGTATGCTCACCCCGTTGGGGGCTGTCTCTGTTGGGGCAGGTGAACAGGTGCATCGATGGCTGTGGAGCTGAGCTCGAGCTGTTGATTGGATGTACTCACAGGATCGTGGTATCAGGGCTTGATGGAGCACGGTATCGTATAGAGTACTTATATACACCCGAGATTTATATACACATTTATGATGCTCGCATGTGAGCACGGATATTCTTGTATATGGGTTGTATATAAAGGCATGAGCATTTCTCTCTTTCATTATGTGTTGCATGCAATTGTGGTAGAATTGCTAATGATATGAGAGTCGTTAGTGTATTATGTGGGTGTTGAGACCCATTTATGTCGTCATATGTGTGGTGTCTTCCCTGGCTGGGAATTTACTTTGTGTTCTATATTCTGTTGAGTATTGTGTATTCCCTGGCCGGGAATTATATTATGTGATGTGCTTTTGTTTCGGGATAGCCCAATTTATGGGGAGACTCTGCCCAAATTTTTATAAAAGCCCACAATGTAAAAAGGGCACCAAGGGGTGGTAAAGGGCGAACATGTGAGTCTAATTGTGGGTAGAGATGATCTTAATGTTGAATATTAAAGAAAATTTGTAGTTGCCATTCAATGGTAAAGTATCATCTGAGCTTCCCGATTGACTTGTTATTGAAAGCATGTGCCACACATAGTGGTTAATACACTAATTAAGGGTTAAGGGCTTGGGGTCCTTACATTTAACAAAGACCTTCTTTGCTTTCTTGTTGCCTTTAGCTTTGGCCCTTCCTTTGCCCTTATTCACAATAAGAACATTTGTGGCCTTAGTCTTCTTTGTATTTGCTTCATATGTTCTCAACATACCAAGCAATTGTGGTAGAGTCTTTTCCATGTCAGTCATATTGTAATTTACTACGAATTGACTGAAGCTCTCAGGCAACGATTGCAAGATCACATCGGTGGCCAACTCTTGGTCCAATGGAAAACCCAGTGTAAGGACCCTAATCCTTAAGTGCGGAATCAAGGCATAATAGAGCTATCAATATAATCAGAGTGTAAAAGAACGTGTTGAGTCTATGAGCTTAAGCATTACATGCCAAAAAATAAGGACTACCAAATGAATTAATTACATTCCAATCAAAAGAAAGTGTTTAACTATAGTTCAAGCTACTCCTAGAGTAGACACTATAGGAAGCAATCCCGTCCTTCAAGTCCCAAAAGCATCCTCAAAAAGCTCACCATCTCAACCCGTCTAGCCCTTCTATCATGCCAAACGTGTACCTACAAGGACAACCCCCAAACATGAGCAATAATAATCATTCATATTCAACACAATATGAAGATAAAGCGTAAATGCATAATCATAATAAAACACTTCCTGTTTTCCCCATGCATTTCAAACGCTTCCCGTTTGGTTGTCCCTGTACCATAACTCATGAGTATAATCAATAGATTATTTTTAATGGTCTAAACATGTCATGACATATACCAGCTCATCAATACCAAATACTGATCACCAATCCCTAGTCTGTCCATCACAATGTATTTTAATGCCCCTCGCTTATTTACATATAGGCGGCATAGGATAACCTCGCTTCAATGGACATGCGGGACTCCCACCCCTCGCCTCTCATTGAGCGGCAAATACCCTTTCCTCGCCCTATATGATAACCACGCTCAAATGTGACATGCGGCGCTCCCACCCCTCGCTTCACATTTAGCGGAACCAAACAAATAGCGGCAAGCATTAAAATCATCAAGGGATGACCACGACTCATGGGATGTGCACCGATAATCATATGCATCTATAAACATCATGCATAACATGTATTTGCATCCACAATGCAATACCACATATATACTTGCATCCACAATGCATAAACAATGAGTATATAAGATACATGTACCGTTGGGTGCCCGTACGTCCACTACGTACCTTTCCAAAAGTGGATTTGATATGGCTTCAGTTCCTTGGTTGCGTTGCTACCTGGGATGGTTCTACACAATCACACAACCCCATATTAGAAGCCAAATAATAGCCAAATACCAAAAATTTGACAAAAGAAATCATTTCCCAAAAATCCACAGGCGGCGATCGATCGCTTCCCTCAGGCGATCGGTCGCCTCAAAATTTTCACTGCGGCGATCGATCGCGCCAAACATGGCGATCGATCGCCTATCCTTCGATTTGGCTACTGCCTCTCGGCGATCGGTCGCCTCATTTTAGGCCGATCGATCGCCTAACCCGCAAAAATGCTACTGTCCCTTGGCGATCGGTCGCCTCTTTTCAGGCGATCGATCGATCGCCTCGCACAGACATGCGATTTTCACCATTTTTGCTCCCAAAAAAAAAACCTTCCAATCCATACCAACACTTAACCCAACAAACCAACAACATCGAATGCAACATAAACCACCAAAATATACTTCAAAACAAGTATAATCCAACATATAACCAAACCCACAACAACCCAACACAAACCCATTTCAAAACCCATCAAAATCATACCAAACTTAAACAAAACACAACAAAAATTAACCATGAGGTATCCATACCTCTTGGGGACCTCAAATCACCCAATATACTCCACAAATCAAGATTTTTGAAAGATTTCTCTTCACCCCAAAGCTTGAACTCGAAAATGGAGAGAAAGGGGAAGGGTTTGGGTGTTGTTTGGTAAAGGTAAAGTGAGAGTGGATGAGGTGGGGTTGGGGAATAAAAGTGTTGAGTTTAATTAAAATGCAATCCACCAATCATGGTGTATAAAACACCCCAACATGATATTTTCCAAAGCATTAAACCAAATGCACCGAAATATCAATTAAACACATGATTTCTAATTAATTGCTAACCAAGGCAAATAAATCATGCTTCCAACCATAATTCCCAACATGCCCAACATGCACCCTGAAACGCTATCCCGGGTCACTCTAACACGTGACTAAGCATTTCCACATAATAATTCCAACACATAATTAATCATATAAACTTAATTAATGCACCAGATTGCAATTAATCATTTCAGGGATATCACAATACTCCCCTACTTATAAGATTTCGTCCTCGAAATCACATGCACTTACCCCAAAAGGAAACTAAACATAAACACATACCAGAGAATCGTTCCGGGTAGTGCTGCACCATATGCCGCTCCGTCTCCCACATAGCCTCCTCGACACCCCTGCGATCCCACTGAACCTTGATCATAGGTATCACTTTGTTCCGAAGTCTACGGTCTGCTCTATCCAGAATTCTGACAGGCCGTTCCACATAAGACACATCGGACTCTAACTGAACTTCGGAAGGCTGTAACACATGCGACGGATCCGGCTCATACTTCCGCAGCATCGACACATGAAACACATCATGTATACCAGATAAAGAAGGCGGCAAACCCAGTCGGTAAGCTAAGGTGCCAATGCGCTGCAAAATCTCGTACGGTCCAACATACCTCGGAGACAGTTTCCCGCGCATCCCAAATCGCACAACGCCTCTGAAAGGCGAGATCTTCAAAAAGACCTTATCTCCCAACTGAAATTCCAACGGTCTCCGCCGTCTATTTGCATAAGCTGCCTGTCTGTCCTGGGCCGCTTTCATTTTCTGCCTTATCGTCTTTATCTTCTTTTCCATCTCCCGAATCAACTCCGGTCCTCCGACCGATCTGCGGTCCAAATCATCCCAACACAAGGGTGATCTACACCGTCTGCCATAAAGAGCTTCAAACGGAGCCATCTGAATACTCGCCTGGTAGCTATTGTTATAAGAAAACTCTACCAAAGGCACTGAATCCTGCCAAGAGGCATCGAACTCCAAAACACAAGCTCTCAACATGTCCTCGAGCGTCTGGATAGTACGCTCGGTCTGGCCATCCGTCTGAGGATGATATGCAGTGCTCAATCTGACTTCAGTTCCCAAGGCTGACTGAAGGCCTTCCCAGAAATGAGATGTGAATCGCGGATCTCGATCTGACACTATGGAAACGGGGATCCCATGCAATCTCACCACATCTCTAATATACAACTGCGCCATCCTCAAAGAGGTGAAAGTCATGCTATAGGGGATAAAATGAGCTACCTTAGTCAATCGATCCACGATCACCCAAATAGCATCGAAGCCTGAAGCACTCCTCGGCAAATGAGTCACGAAGTCCATGGAAATGTGCTCCCACTTCCACTTCGGTATCTCCAAGCTCCTCAACTCGCCGCCAGGTCTCTGTCTCTCTGCCTTAACCTGCTGGCAGAGCAAACACCTCTTCACAAAAGCGACGACATCAGATTTCATCCTCTTCCACCAAAACTGACCACGCAGATCTTTATACATCTTTTTCCCGCCTGGGTGGATGCTCAGTCTGCTACTATGAGCTCGCTCCAAGATCCCTTTACGCAGCTCCGGCGTACTCGGAACCACCCAACGGTTACCCAATCTCAAGGATTCGTCGTCGGCCACTCTGAACTTCGTTGGCTGACCAAGATGTACTAAAGATAACCACCTCTGAACCTCATCGTCTGACCTCTGAGCTCTCCTAATGTTCTCATAGATATCTGGCTTAGCTAACAAAGTCGATACATACACAGGTGATGCATCAATGTCAAAATCATAGCCCAGATGGCAATAGGAGGTCATCATAGCCGACAAATGGATGACGTCCTCAGCAGAACTCCTCACTTTCCGGCTCAAAGCATCTGCTGTCAAATTAGCTTTCCCGGGATGGTACTCTATCTCGCAATCATAGTCCTTGAGTAGGTCCATCCACCTCCTCTGCCTCATGTTCAGCTCTGCCTGAGTGAATAAAAACTTGAGGCTCTTGTGATCCGTGTAAATGGTAAACGAAGTACCATACAAGTAATGCCTCCAAATCTTCAGGGCGAAGATGATAGCCGCCAATTCCAAGTCATGAACTGGATATCTGGTCTCATGCGGCTTCAACTGCCTCGATGCATAAGCTACCACATGCTTATCTTGCATCAGAACACACCGAAGGCCATGAAGTGATGCGTCAGTATACAGAACAAATCTGGAGTTCTCCGTAGGGATCACTAACACTGGCGCCGTCGTCAACCGGTGCTTTAATTCCTGGAAGCTCTCCTCACAAGCTTCTGACCAAAATAAAGGCACTCCCTTCTGAGTCAACTGCGTCAGCGGCTTGGCAATCTTCAAAAAGCCCTCGACAAAGCGTCGATAATACCCGGCCAAGCCAAGAAAACTCCGGATCTCAGGCACAGAACTGGGGGCAGCCCACTCCATCACAACCTCAATCTTCTTGGGATCTACAGATATCCCGCTGCTCGATATGACATGCCCCAGAAACACTACACTGCTCAGCCAAAATTCACACTTACTGAGCTTAGCATACAACTGATGCTCTCTGAGAATCTGAAGCACTGTCCTCAAGTGTTTCACATGCTCATCCTCACTCCGGGAGTAGATGAGAATGTCGTCAATAAACACAATGACGAACTGATCAAGATACGGCTGAAATACTCTGTTCATCAGACTCATAAAGACTGCTGGAGCATTCGTCACGCCGAACGGCATGACTAGGAACTCATAATGTCCATATCAGGTCCGGAAATCTGTCTTCTGCACATCCTCCTCTCTGACTCGAATCTGATGATACCCGGATCTCAAATCAATCTTGCTATACACCCTGGTACCTTGCAACTGATCAAACAGATCGTCGATCCTTGGAAGAGGATACTTATTCTTCACTGTAGCCTTATTCAGTTGCCGGTAATCGATGCACAACCGCATCAAACCGTCCTTCTTCTTCACAAAGAGAACTGGTGCGCCCCATGGCGACACGCTCGGGCGTATATATCCCTTGTCAAGGAGATCCTGCAACTGTTCTTTCAACTCTCTCAACTCAGCCGGTGCCATCCTATAAGGTGCACGAGAGATAGCGGATGTCCCTGGCAACAACTCGATCCCAAACTCAACTTCCCTAGCCGGTGGAAATCCTGGGATCTCTTCTGGGAATACATCAGCAAACTCTGCCACTACTGGCACATCCTCAACTCTCAATTCTTTACTCTTCCCAGACGTGTCCACGGCATAAATGAGATAGCCCGTGTGGCCACGTTCCAACAACTGAGTCATCTTGATCGCTGAAATCAACGGAATCTTCGCACGAGAACCGTTGCCATAGAAGGTCCACTGACTGCCCAACTCAGGTCTGAACTTCACTGTCCTCTGCCGGCATGTTCAGAACATCAATACCCAAGATGCAGTCGAAGTCTGACATGCCCAACACAATCAAGTCTGACCTCAATTCGTTGCCCTCAAAATAAATGAGGCAGTCTGCCATAAACTGATCAGCAACGACATTTCTTCCAGTGGGTGTCGAGACAAGAAGAGGCGTGGGTAAAGAAGACGTGCGCATATGGTGTCTTTCCACAAAACCCACCTGTATCGATCAAAATAAAAGCAGGGTACGTAAATAAATGACACGTACCGGCGTTTTAAGTACCGGCGATCACCTCCTCTGGGGCTGCCTGGGCCTGCTCTCTGGTCAGCGCATACACCTGTCCCTGGGACGGTCCCACTGTCTGACCTCCTGATGGTCGAGGCCCAAACTGCTGCCTCTGCTGCACTGTCCTATCATCAAACCTCGGCCTGTTGCCCTGAAACTCTGACTATCCTCCCCGGGTGGGGCAATACCTGTAAGCAATCCATGAGCATACAACGCAGCGGAATAAAATTTTTTTATGGATTACTAACACCGGATCTATACATAGGTTATCATATCGGATTAAGGTATACGAAGGTCTCACCCTTGTAGCGTGTTTGAAGCAGATTCCACGGAGCAGCACGTCCAACGAACTCCTAGTCACAAACGAAAGTTTTCACCTTCGTCTCTACGGTATCCACACGATCAAATCGAAAGGGATGTTCAAGAACAAGTTGCTAGACTTATTCGTGAACCAATACACGAGGCAAACTCGATTCACAATCGAATGATGGCTCGAAAACCACCAAGAACTACACGACTTGAAGGAGGCCGAGAGTTCAAGTGATTCGGCCGAGAGCTTTTGCTTGTGTGGAGGCTAGGGTTTGATATCAAAACAATGATATGAAAGTATGATTAACGATTAATCAAAACCTCTTATTTATATTATAAGGCTTTTAATTAAGGTTCAAGACTTTCTTAAAGTCTTATGGGCCCAAACCCATGATTTAATTAAAACCCTTTAATCACTTAATTAAGACTCTTCTTAATTAATTAAGTCATCCAATGAATTTAATTTCCCTTATCGATTTAATCTTTTGTGCGACCCGATAGGATCTCGTAATGTTGGCAGTGATATAAAATCTCATTTTATGTCGCAAGCATTGAGCGGTATCTAGCAACACATCGATGCTACCCAAATTACGAGAATGTCAATGACTCGACATAACCTTTAGAACTTGTGATAATATTAATCATGTAACTTAATCCCTTTGTCCTTTGTGTTTAGATTGAACACGAGTCATAGAATTGTCATACTCGTATATCCAATCTTTATTTCTTGATCCCCAAGTAGAACTAGAATAAACGAATAAGCTCGATATCTCATATCGACTCATTCGAGCATGGCCATGCATTTTAGTTCTCACTTGATCAAGGGCCAAACACATCTCCTGTTATATAGGAGGGACAAATCCTATCTCGATCAGTCAACATCCCTCTACATGATTCGTAGTGTATCCAATAGTCGCCTTTATAGATTACCCTATTGTGGGTAACGTTTGACGATATCAAGATACATAACTCCTTATGTTGGGATCTCTGATGATCACAAGTCGTAAAGATTACATACATTATTATCACTATGAGAATTGCATATGACGATCATATAACTATCCATGTTGCATTCTCATGGTGGGTCTGTCCAGTACATCGTTCTCTAACATGTACCCATGTGTTGATTTGATATCTCATATCAATGAACAATTCATCAATCAACACATACTAGTCTCTACGTATTATCATTATCCCTATTCATGATAATACTTGACTAGGGACATCTTTAAGAATAATACAATATTATTCTAAGGACATTAACATATATATTAATTCACATTGCACAGTTAAAAGAATAATATATAATAATGAATTGCCATTTAAGAAATCATAAACATTGTATGTCAAAACAATCATCTAATGATTTGTCTTAGGGCATATCCCAACAAATCTCCCACTTGCACTAAGACAACTAAGACATATACCTAATGCCTTATAGATCTAGTATGACGATCATGCTTCTGCTGTGACAACGGCTTCGTCAATGGGTCAGATACATTATCATCTGTTGGTACTTTACATATTTTAACATCTCCCCTTTCAACGATTTCTCGAATTAAATGGAAACGCCTAAGTATGTGCTTGGATCTTTGGTGATTTTATACCGCAAGTGCACGGTGTCAAGTTTTAGTATAATGATATAAAAGTACGGATTGTCGATCCCACGAGGACTAGGAAATAAGTACCAAACTCCACTAGTTTTACTATATTTAGCCTACGAAAATTGGTTATAACTAATTAACTAATTTAACTAATTAACTCAATAATAAATCCAAACAAACAATAGAGAGTAAGAATAAAATCAATAGAGACAATTATCAAGACTTTCGGTTCACCTATGTAATCCCCCACATTCGGTTCGCCTATTAGTTAAGAATTAATTCAAACAATCTAAGGTGACGAGTTTTCCTAATTCACTTGCTATACCTTGGTCCGGCTATAACAAATATAATACTAACGTAACAATAAGCCACTCTCGTACCCTTATTGAACAATTAATATTGTCAACCGATCTATGAAAACTTCTAGCCTTTGATTTTGGTAAATCTATTGCTATCACACATGTATTTGACTTTATCTCTCGATCTCAGCCTGAAATCCACGGCATAAATCACTATATCGAATTCCAATTTTATCTCTCGATCTCAATTGTAATTTAATATCATTCAAGGATGGCCAAACCCTTAAAAGCATGAAGAACAATGATTTATGTACTTAGATAAATAAGAATCAATCAAAACATTAAAATTAAATCATGGGTTCATAACATAGGATCCCCTAAGTCTTGATAATAAACTTAGCCTAGCAACATATTCAAAATCAAATGCAATATCATGTATTTCAACATCAAAAGCATAAGAAAATCAAATAGAATCAAACAAAGTTTAGAAATACGTATAAACAAGCGATGTTGAATCGCGTCGTCGACTCCGTATCTCCGTCTCTTCCTTTGGCCGTGCGTTCCTGTACGTGACTTGTTCTTCACCAATATTTACGTGAATCTCTTCAACTCTTTCTCGTTGCTGCTCACCTACGTGAGTTCTTCAGATAATACGTGAGTCTCCCTCTCTTCTCCCTTTTCTCTGGAAACTCTCCTTGCTGTTCTTAATCTCTGCCGTCTGATATCTGTTCGTTGCTCCCTCTCAATCTGATCACCTTCTCCTCTTCCTCCTAGTCCAAGTCACGTAACTTCTCTCCTTTTTCCGTCTCTCCTCTCTTCGTCTGTATCTATTGCCCTTAATCTGAACTCACCTTCG
This sequence comes from Haberlea rhodopensis, assembly GCA_907163345.1. Lineage (NCBI taxonomy): Eukaryota > Viridiplantae > Streptophyta > Magnoliopsida > Lamiales > Gesneriaceae > Haberlea > Haberlea rhodopensis. The sequence goes on along the minus strand of CAJQUN010000461.1, from coordinate 401,453 downwards.
TAACTCCTCACGTCACCTGCCCCTTCTCACGTACGTTCGGTCTTATGCTTTCTCTCTTCACTCTCTTCCTCCTGATCTCTCCTTGCTCCTTCAAATTCTGAATCTCCTCTCCGTTATCGTTCGCTTCTTCCCTAATGATATCTTTCTTGCTGCTCAATCTCCTCTGTATTTACGTTCTTCTCCTTTTCTATTTCTATTCCTCGCCTCCTTTTCCCTCTGTACGTTTCTTTCCTTCTTCCTTCCCCTCCAAATATTCGTGAGTATATATCTTATATAATATATTATATTATAATATCATATATTATAATATAATATTTCATCCATATTGGTCTCTTAAAGCAATGGATTTCTATCCAATTTAATGTGTGCTTGAAAATTCCTCCACGTCATGTCACGTGTGTTGCTCGGTTTGGTCATTTTTCATCATTTTAAGTGTAATTTCTCCACTTTTATGCAATTGGACCTGGATTCCTGAAATATACAAATATATACCAAAACACGTAATATTTTCTAGGAATCACTACAAAAACGTCTCTAATCTTTTATCAAATTATGTGTAAAAATCACACTTATCAACTCCCCCAAACTTAAACTTGATCGTCTCGAGCAAGAATTAAAATCACAAAGTAGAGTTCAATATTGAACACTCAAATAAACCAATTCATAGTCAATCATGTAGCTCAGACATCTCACTTGCAGACGAACAATAATTAATCAGAAAGTTTAACAAGTTGTGTTTTCTCCTAGATCAAGCAACATGTCTCCAACTTAGAACGTGCGTGTGTGCTATTGTCACTTTCAAGTTTCATGCAATTTTCATAGATCCAATCATGCTAGTCAATGAAAAGTAAGATTATCGTTGAGCACCCTATAGTCCTATTTTCAAACAACTTCTCCACTAATGTAGTCACTCCCTAGACTTGGATCAATAAGTCTTTTTAAGCTTGTAGTGTTAGGCCTAGGTGTTGGCTTCAAAAAAAAGATAGGGTAACACAAAGAAGAGAGTATAAGCATGTAATATTCATAGTTTTAGCACACAAATGAGCTTCTCTTCTTTTTCTTTTTTAGCCTTGGCCACTTTGGGTCTTATTTAGTCACTTTTTTTCTCAAGGCTTTATCTATCTTTTTCTTTACTCATTCATCATTTTTTTCAACAATAAGCTCATCAACATATAACAAATTATGTGCATCTAATGAGTTTCATTATACTCCCTTTAGGTAATGATGAATTCTTTCAATTTAGGCTCATAAAGGTGGGTATAATGAGTTGCCAAAAAATGTTGAATGGGGCTAATAGCATGTTAAACATACACCATTCTTTTTCAATTAGGCTCAAAATGGGACACTAGAGATTGATATATATCATGGTAAGCTTTAAAGGCTCAAACGGTCCAAAGATCGCCTAGATCGTTTCCAAGTCGAGTTTATAACTATTAATTTCGCTTCAAAGTGTCAACATCAAATAGTTTCTAAGGTACTCTAAGATGCTCAAAAACAATTCATCAAGTTCACAAAAACTTTCACTACTACAAGTGCAATTCACAAGATTATGACTCAAATGTGCTCAAAATATTCCTCATCTTTGACATGCTACTCAAAACAAGATATTCACAAACAAGTTTTACAATCATCAAAACTCAAGTTGGCCTGCAGAGTGAGATTAATATCATCATGGAATAGAGACCACTACTAAGATTCATTCTTATCTTACTAATTGAACTCATTTTCAAGGAAAATTTTTTTGTTGGTGCTCAAAAAACGATCAATTTTCAAATAAGAAGCATGACGCAGTAATGCACTCCCCCAAACTTAAATCATGCATTGTCCTCAATGTAATAAGCATGGAAAGTACGACAAAGCATTTACCGTTGACAACGACCGTCAGTGATCGTTGTCCAATTCCTCATCAGCTCGTGGGGCATATTGTTGGAACACGTCACAGCACGCATGGAGTCTCTCAAAATCAACAAAAACAAAAACAAACCAAAATAAAATAAAACAAAGCAAAAGGGATAGGAAAGAGTTCTTGATTTATAGTCCCAAGCTGGACTTTTTACCGTTTAAGCTCAAGTGCCGCTACGGCCAGTAGGGGGTGATTTCACATCCTCCATGTGGTAATGTCGTAACCACTTCTCTTTCACCGTGAATAGTCCCCCATGGTCATCTCTCAGTTTGAAGGTGTTGAATGGTAGAACATCGATAATTTTGAATGGTCCAGCCCATGGTGGGTCAGACTCCCATGGAAAAAATCTCATCTTTTTCCTATTCATTAATACCGAGTCTCCTACACCAAATTTACCTCTTCTTTGTTGGCCATTCGATGTGACCTCCACATTCTTCTCACTCTTACCCTGCATCGCATCAACAGATAGTGTATCAATTATATTGACACTAAAACATCGGTGCTCAGTGCGTGTAGTGTTCACAACTTTGAACATATCATAAGTAACTTGATCCCCCCCTACTCGGAGGATCAACTTCCCTTCTTGGACATCTATCAATGCCCGTCCAGTAGCTAGGAACGGTCTTCCTAATATCAATGGCATGTCCGCCTCCTCCCCTATGTCTAGCACCATGAAATCCACCGGAATGGTGAATTTGTCAACCTTTACCGGTACATCCTCCACTATCCCATGAGGGTACTTGATGGACTTGTCTGCCATCTGCAATGAGACATTGATTGCTTTTAGCTCTCCCAAGCCCAGCTTCCTGTACACAGACAAAGGCATTAAATTAACACTTGACCCCAAATCACATAAAGATTTATTAAAAGATTTAGAATTTATTTTGCAAGGTATAGTGAAACTCCCTGGATCCTTTAACTTTGGAGGTGAATCATTTTGAATGACAGCTGAACACTCCTCAGTTAAGTTTATCATCTCATGCTCTCCCAGTTTCCGCTTTTTTGATAGAATCTCCTTTAAAAACTTAGCATAATTCGGCATGTGCCGAATAGCATCTATGAAAGGCATCTCAATATGAAGATTCTTAATCAATTCTAAAAATTTAGCAAATTTAGCATCGATCTTTGCTCTTTTATACGCAGCGGGGAATGGGGGTGGGATATCTACCTTAGCAGGTGTGGTGGGTGTAGAGGTCTTAGTAGACTTACCTTTGTCGCGTGTTTGTCCCTCTTCTTGCTTGATGTCCTCCTCGCCTCTTAACTCTACGTGCACATCCTTCTTCTCAGCGACCTCCTTTCCACTCCTCAACGTGATAGTGCATTACTGCGTCATGCTTCTTATTTGAAAATTGATCGTTTTTTGAGCACCAACAAAAAATTTTTCCTTGAAAATGAGTTCAATTAGTAAGATAAGAATGAATCTTAGTAGTGGTCTCTATTCCATGATGATATTAATCTCACTCTGCATGCCAACTTGAGTTTTGATGATTGTAAAACTTGTTTGTGAATATCTTGTTTTGAGTAGCATGTCAAAGATGAGGAATATTTTGAGCATATTTGAGTCATAATCTTGTGAATTGCACTTGTAGTAGTGAAAGTTTTTGTGAACTTGATGAATTGTTTTTGAGCATCTTAGAGTACCTTAGAAACTATTTGATGATGACACTTTGAAGCGAAATTTAATAGTTATAAACTCGACTTGGAAATGATCTAGGCGATCTTTGGACCGTTTGAGCCTTTAAAGCTTACCATGATATATATCAATCTCTAGTGTCCCATTTTGAGCCTAATTGAAAAAGAATGGTGTATGTTTAACATGCTATTAGCCCCATTCAACATTTTTTGGCAACTCATTATACCCACCTTTATGAGCCTAAATTGAAAGAATTCATCATTACCTAAAGGGAGTATAATGAAACTCATTAGATGCACATAATTTGTTATATGTTGATGAGCTTATTGTTGAAAAAAATGATGAATGAGTAAAGAAAAAGATAGATAAAGCCTTGAGAAAAAAAGTGACTAAATAAGACCCAAAGTGGCCAAGGCTAAAAAAGAAAAAGAAGAGAAGCTCATTTGTGTGCTAAAACTATGAATATTACATGCTTATACTCTCTTCTTTGTGCTACCCTATCTTTTCTTTGAAGCCAACACCTAGGCCTTACACTACAAGCTTAAAAAGACCTATTGATCCAAGTCTAGGGAGTGACTACATTAGTGGAGAAGTTGTTTGAAAATAGGACTATAGGGTGCTCAACGATAATCTTACTTTTCATTGACTAGCATGATTGGATCTATGAAAATTGCATGAAACTTGAAAGTGACAATAGCACACACGCACGTTCTAAGTTGGAGACATGTTGCTTGATCTAGGAGAAAACACAACTTGTTAAACTTTCTGATTAATTATTGTTCGTCTGCAAGTGAGATGTCTGAGCTACATGATTGACTATGAATTGGTTTATTTGAGTCTTCAATATTGAACTCTACTTTGTGATTTTAATTCTTGCTCGAGACGATCGAGTTTAAGTTTGGGGGAGTTGATAAGTGTGATTTTTACACTTAATTTGATAAAAGATTAGAGACGTTTTTGTAGTGATTCCTAGAAAATATTACGCATTTTGGTATATATTTGTATATTTCAGGAATCCAGGTCCAATTGCATAAAAGTGGAGAAATTACACTTAAAATGATGAAAAATGACCAAACCGAGCAACACACGTGACATGACGTGGAGGAATTTTCAAGCACACATTAAATTGGATAGTAATCCATTGCTTTAAGAGACCAACATGGATGAAATATTATATTATAATATATGATATTATAATATAATATATTATATAAGATATATACTCACGAAGATTTGGAGGGGAAGGAAGAAGGAAAGAAACGTACAGAGGGAAAAGGAGGCGAGGAATAGAAATAGAAAAGGAGAAGAACGTAAATACAGAGGAGAGTGAGCAGCAAGAAAGATATCATTAGGGAAGAAGCGAACGATAACGGAGAGGAGATTCAGAATTTGAAGGAGCAAGGAGAGATCAGGAGGAAGAGAGTGAAGAGAGAAAGCATAAGACCGAACGTACGTGAGAAGGGGCAGGAGACGAGAGGAGTTACGAAGGTGAGTTCAGATTAAGGGCAATAGATACAGACGAAGAGAGGAGAGACGGAAAAAGGAGAGAAGTTACGTGACTTGGACTAGGAGGAAGAGGAGAAGGTGATCATATTGAGAGGGAGCAACGAACAGATATCAGACGGCAGAGATTAAGAACAGCAAGGAGAGTTTCCAGAGAAAAGGGAGAAGAGAGGGAGACTCACGTAATATCTGAAGAACTCACGTAGGTGAGCAGCAACGAGAAATAGTTGAAGAGATTCACGTAAATATTGGTGAAGAACAAGTCACGTACAGGAATACACGGCCAAAGGAAGAGACGGAGATACGGAGTCGACGACGCGATTCAACATCGCTTGTTTATACGTATTTCTAAACTTTGTTTGATTCTATTTGATTTTCTTATGCTTTTGATGTTGAAATACATGATATTGCATTTGATTTTGAATATGTTGCTAGGCTAAGTTTATTATCAAGACTTAGGGGATCCTATGTTATGAACCCATGATTTAATTTTAATGTTTTGATTGATTCTTATTTATCTAAGTGCATAAATCATTGTTCTTCATGCTTTTAAGGGTTTGGCCATCCTTGAATGATATTAAATTACAATTGAGATCGAGAGATAAAATTGGAATTCGATATAGTGATTTATGCCGTGGATTTCAGGCTGAGATCGAGAGATAAAGTCAAATACATGTATGATAGCAATAGATTTACCAAAATCGAAGGCTAGAAGTTTTCATAGATCGGTTTACAATATTAATTGTTCAATAAGGGTACGAGACTGGCTTATTGTTACGTTAGTATTAGATTTGTTATAGCCGGACCAAGGTATAGCAAGTGAATTAGGAAAACTCGTCACCTTAGATTGTTTGAATTAATTCTTAACTAATAGGCGAACCGAATTGTGGGGGATTAGATAGGTGAACCGAAAGTCTTGATAATTTTCTCTATTGATTTTATTCTTACTCTCTATTGTTTGTTTGGATTTATTATCGAGTTAATTAGTTAAATTAGTTAATTAGTTATAACCAATTTTCGTAGGCTAAATATAGTTAAACTAGTGGAGTTTGGTACTTATTTCCTAGTCCTCGTGGGATCGACAATCCGTACTTTTATATCATTATACTAAAACTTGACACCGTGCACTTGCGGTATAAAATCGCTACACTCGAAATAATTGTTTAAAATAATAGCGATCAAGTTTTTGGCGCCGTTGCCGGGGACTAGTTTTAATAATATCAAACGAGATTAGTTGACTGTAGTTTAGTCATTTATTTGTTTTTATTTTCGATTTTTTTTTCTTTCTCTCTATTCTTCTACTGTTTGTGTTCTTTTTGGTTGATTGTTACAGGTTGTTATCTCTTGGTGCATGCTAAGGAGTAGCAAGCCTACACTTGAGAGCACACTTGTCAAAGGAGGTTAAGGCAAGCAAGAGCACACATGGCTAATAACGAGGAGATTCCGGTACCACTAGTGGCAAGATCACTCATGGACTATGCCCACCCTGCATTCCATGGATCACTGTCGAGTATCACGAGACCAACCATACAGGCTAACAATTTTGAGATCAAGCCTGCTATCATACAGATGATCCAACATTCGGTCCAGTTTGGGGGAGTTGCTACAGATGATCCAAATGATCACATCTCCAACTTCTTGGAGATTTGTGATACATTCAAGCATAATGGCGTTACTGACGACGCCATCAGGTTACGTTTGTTTCCCTTTTCTTTAAAAGATAAAGCTAAATCCTGGTTACAATCGTTGCCTGCAGGATCTATTACCACGTGGGATGGAATGGCGCGGTTGTTCTTGTCAAAATTCTTTCCACCATCCAAGACGGCCAAGATGCGCAATGACATCACTACTTTTGCCCAATGTGATTCAGAGACACTATATGAGGCTTGGGAGCGCTTCGAAGATCTACTAAGGAGATGCCCACATCACGGCCTCCCTATCTGGCTGCAGGTACAAACATTTTATAACGGTTTATTTTCTGATAATCGTCTATGATTGATGCAGCGTCAGGAGGAACTGTGATGAGGAAGACGCCCGAGGAAGCTTATACACTGTTGGAGGATATGGCTGCTAATAGCTGTCAATGGCAGTCCGAGAGGAGCGTGCCAAAGAAGCAAGTCGGATTGCATCAAGTGAGTGAAGTCACTGCCCTAGCTGCCCAGTTGGAAGCGCTGAACAAGAAGATCGATAGTTTGAGCATGCATGCAATGCAAGTCCAAACTGTTACATGCGAGCTTTGCCATGGAGGACATCCGAGCACTGAATGCCAGGTTGGTAACCCATTCATTACTAATAATGAAGCTGTTAATTTCGTAGGGAACCGACCACCACAGACCTATCCCTACCCAAATACGTACAATACTGGGCCGAGGAACTATCCCCAACCACCACTGGGGTATGCACCAAAGCCAAGCATGGAGGAGCTGCTAACTAAGTTCATATCATCGGCTGAAACAAGGATGAACAACCATGAGGCATCGATAAAGAACTTGGAAGTCCAAGTGGGACAGTTAGCAAAGATCGTAGCCGAACGAGCACAAGGATCACTATCTAGTGACACTGAGACGAAACCTAGGGAGCAAGTCCATGCTATCACGTTGAGGAGTGGAAAGGAGGTCGCTGAGAAGAAAGATGTGCACGTAGAGTTAAGAGGCGAGGAGGACATCAAGCAAGAAGAGGGACAAACACGTGACAAAGGTAAGTCTACTAAGACCTCTAAACCCATCACACCTGCTAAGGTAGATAGCCCACCCCCATTCCCCGCTGCGTATAAAAGAGCAAAGATCGATGCTAAATTTGCTAAATTTTTAGAATTGATTAAGAATCTTCATATTGAGATGCCTTTCATAGATGCTATTCGGCACATGCCGAATTATGCTAAGTTTTTAAAGGAGATTCTATCGAAAAAGCGGAAACTGGGAGAGCATGAGATGATAAACTTAACTGAGGAGTGTTCAGCTGTCATTCAAAATGATTCACCTCCAAAGTTAAAGGATCCAGGGAGTTTCACTATACCTTGCAAAATAAATTCTAAATCTTTTAATAAATCTTTATGTGATTTGGGGTCAAGTGTTAATTTAATGCCTTTGTCTGTGTACAGGAAGCTGGGCTTGGGAGAGCTAAAAGCAATCAATGTCTCATTGCAGATGGCAGACAAGTCCATCAAGTACCCTCATGGGATAGTGGAGGATGTACCGGTAAAGGTTGACAAATTCACCATTCCGGTGGATTTCATGGTGCTAGACATAGGGGAGGAGGCGGACATGCCATTGATATTAGGAAGACCGTTCCTAGCTACTGGACGGGCATTGATAGATGTCCAAGAAGGGAAGTTGATCCTCCGAGTAGGGGGGGATCAAGTTACTTATGATATGTTCAAAGTTGTGAACACTACACGCACTGAGCACCGATGTTTTAGTGTCAATATAATTGATACACTATCTGTTGATGCGATGCAGGGTAAGAGTGAGAAGAATGTGGAGGTCACATCGAATGGCCAACAAAGAAGAGGTAAATTTGGTGTAGGAGACTCGGTATTAATGAATAGGAAAAAGATGAGATTTTTTCCATGGGAGTCTGACGCACCATGGGCTGGACCATTCAAAATTATCGATGTTCTACCATTCAACACCTTCAAACTGAGAGATGACCATGGGGGACTATTCACGGTGAAAGAGAAGTGGTTACGACATTACCACATGGAGGATGTGAAATTACCCCCTACTGGCCGTAGCGGCACTTGAGCTTAAACGGTAAAAAGTCCAGCTTGGGACTATAAATCAAGAACTCTTTCCTATCCCTTTTGCTTTGTTTTAGTTTATTTTGGTTTGTTTTTGTTTTTGTTGATTTTGAGAGACTCCATGCGTGCTGTGACGTGTTCCAACAATATGCCCCACGAGCTGATGAGGAATTGGACAACGATCACTGACGGTCGTTGTCAACGGTAAATGCTTTGTCGTACTTTCCATGCTTATTACATTGAGGACAATGCATGATTTAAGTTTGGGGGAGTGCATTACTGCGTCATGCTTCTTATTTGAAAATTGATCGTTTTTTGAGCACCAACAAAAAAATTTTCCTTGAAAATGAGTTCAATTAGTAAGATAAGAATGAATCTTAGTAGTGGTCTCTATTCCATGATGATATTAATCTCACTCTGCATGCCAACTTGAGTTTTGATGATTGTAAAACATGTTTGTGAATATCTTGTTTTGAGTAGCATGTCAAAGATGAGGAATATTTTGAGCACATTTGAGTCATAATCTTGTGAATTGCACTTGTAGTAGTGAAAGTTTTTGTGAACTTGATGAATTGTTTTTGAGCATCTTAGAGTACCTTAGAAACTATTTGATGATGTCACTTTGAAGCGAAATTTTATAGTTATAAACTCGACTTGGAAATGATCTAGGCGATCTTTGGACCGTTTGAGCCTTTAAAGCTTACCATGATATATATCAATCTCTAGTGTCCCATTTTGAGCCTAATTGAAAAAGAATGGTGTATGTTTAACATGCTATCCCCATTCAACATTTTTTGGCAACTCATTATACCCACCTTTATGAGCCTAAATTGAAAGAATTCATCATTACCTAAAGGGAGTATAATGAAACTCATTAGATGCACATAATTTGTTATATGTTGATGAGCTTATTGTTGAAAAAAATGATGAATGAGTAAAGAAAAAGATAGATAAAGCCTTGAGAAAAAAAGTGACTAAATAAGACCCAAAGTGGCCAAGGCTAAAAAAGAAAAAGAAGAGAAGCTCATTTGTGTGCTAAAACTATGAATATTACATGCTTATACTCTCTTCTTTGTGTTACCCTATCTTTTCTTTGAAGCCAACACCTAGGCCTAACACTACAAGCTTAAAAAGACCTATTGATCCAAGTCTAGAGAGTGACTACATTAGTGGAGAAGTTGTTTGAAAATAGGACTATAGGGTGCTCAACGATAATCTTACTTTTCATTGACTAGCATGATTGGATCTATGAAAATTGCATGAAACTTGAAAGTGACAATAGCACACACGCACGTTCTAAGTTGGAGACATGTTGCTTGATCTAGGAGAAAACACAACTTGTTAAACTTTCTGATTAATTATTGTTCGTCTGCAAGTGAGATGTCTGAGCTACATGATTGACTATGAATTGGTTTATTTGAGTCTTCAATATTGAACTCTACTTTGTGATTTTAATTCTTGCTCGAGACGATCAAGTTTAAGTTTGGGGGAGTTGATAAGTGTGATTTTTACACTTAATTTGATAAAAGATTAGAGACGTTTTTGTAGTGATTTCTAGAAAATATTACGCGTTTTGGTATATATTTGTATATTTCAGGAATCCAGGTCCAATTGCATAAAAGTGGAGAAATTACACTTAAAATGATGAAAAATGACCAAACCGAGCAACACACGTGACATGACGTGGAGGAATTTTCAAGCACACATTAAATTGGATAGAAATCCATTGCTTTAAGAGACCAACATGGATGAAATATTATATTATAATATAGATATTATAATATAATATATTATATAAGATATATACTCACGAAGATTTGGAGGGGAAGGAAGAAGGAAAGAAACGTACAGAGGGAAAAGGAGGCGAGGAATAGAAATAGAAAAGGAGAAGAACGTAAATACAGAGGAGAGTGAGCAGCAAGAAAGATATCATTAGGGAAGAAGCGAACGATAACGGAGAGGAGATTCAGAATTTGAAGGAGCAAGGAGAGATCAGGAGGAAGAGAGTGAAGAGAGAAAGCATAAGACCGAACGTACGTGAGAAGGGGCAGGAGACGTGAGGAGTTACGAAGGTGAGTTCAGATTAAGGGCAATAGATACAGACGAAGAGAGGAGAGACGGAAAAAGGAGAGAAGTTACGTGACTTGGACTAGGAGGAAGAGGAGAAGGTGATCAGATTGAGAGGGAGCAACGAACAGATATCAGACGGCAGAGATTAAGAACAGCAAGGAGAGTTTCCAGAGAAAAGGGAGAAGAGAGGGAGACTCACGTAATATCTGAAGAACTCACGTAGGTGAGCAACAACGAGAAAGAGTTGAAGAGATTCACGTAAATATTGGTGAAGAACAAGTCACGTACAGGAACGCACGGCCAAAGGAAGAGACGGAGATACGGAGTCGACGACGCGATTCAACATCGCTTGTTTATACGTATTTCTAAACTTTGTTTGATTCTATTTGATTTTCTTATGCTTTTGATGTTGAAATACATGATATTGCATTTGATTTTAAATATGTTGCTAGGCTAAGTTTATTATCAAGACTTAGGGGATCCTATGTTATGAACCCATGATTTAATTTTAATGTTTTGATTGATTCTTATTTATCTAAGTGCATAAATCATTGTTCTTCATGCTTTTAAGGGTTTGGCCATCCTTGAATGATATTAAATTACAATTGAGATCGAGAGATAAAATTGGAATTCGATATAGTGATTTATGCCGTGGATTTCAGGCTGAGATCGAGAGATAAAGTCAAATACATGTGTGATAGCAATAGATTTACCAAAATCGAAGGCTAGAAGTTTTCATAGATCGGTTTACAATATTAATTGTTCAATAAGGGTACGAGAGTGGCTTATTGTTACGTTAGTATTAGATTTGTTATAGCCGGACCAAGGTATAGCAAGTGAATTAGGAAAACTCGTCACCTTAGATTGTTTGAATTAATTCTTAACTAATAGGCGAACCGAATGTGGGGGATTACATAGGTGAACCGAAAGTCTTGATAATTGTCTCTATTGATTTTATTCTTACTCTCTATTGTTTGTTTGGATTTATTATTGAGTTAATTAGTTAAATTAGTTAATTAGTTATAACCAATTTTCGTAGGCTAAATATAGTTAAACTAGTGGAGTTTGGTACTTATTTCCTAGTCCTCGTGGGATCGACAATCCGTACTTTTATATCATTATACTAAAACTTGACACCGTGCACTTGCGGTATAAAATCGCTACACTCGAAATAATTGTTTAAAATAATAGCGATCACTAACCATGTCTAACAAGGTTCGATTTCTCCTCTCGGATACACCATTCCATTGTGGAGTATACGGAGGAGTGAGTTGTGGGACTATCCCACACTCCTTTAGATAGTCATGAAACTCTTGGCTTATTCTCCTCCTCGATCTGATCGAAGGATTTTGATACTCTTGCCAAGTTGGTTTTGTACTTCATTCTTGAAATCTTTGAACTTTTCAAAGGTTTCATGTTTCTGTTTCATTAGGTACACATACCCATATCTACTGAGGTCATCAGTAAATGTAACGAAGTATTGAAAACCACCTCTAGCTTGTGTACTTATTGGTCCACATACATCACTATGTATTAGTCCCAATAAAACATTTGCCCTTTCAACATGTCCCTTGAAAGGGGCTTTAGTCATCTTGCCCATTAAACAAGATTCGCATGTTTCATATGATTCAAAATCAAATGAATCTAATACTCCATCCTTATGAAGTTTAGATATGCGGTTCTCGTTTATGTGGCCCAAGCGTCAGTGCCAGAGATAAGTCGGATTACAATCATTATTTTTAATCCTTTTAGTATTTATATTATAGATAGGCATATCAAGATTTAATACATAAAGACCATTCACCATTTGTGCACTAGCATAAAACATATCATTTAAATAAATAGAACAACAATTGTCCTTTATTATAAATGAAAAACCATACTTGTCCAAACAAGAAATAGATATTATGTTTTTAGTAATAGAAGGCACAAAATAACAATCTTTCAAAATCAGTGATAAACCAGAAGGTAAAGCTAAATGATAATCTCCTATAGCTAATGCAGCAACTCTTGCTCCATTTCCAACTCGGAGATCAACTTCACCTTTCGCCAATGTCCTACTCCTTTTGAGATCCTGCACATTTACACAAATGTGAGATCCACATCCAGTATCTAATACCCATGATGAAGAAGTAGATAAATTGACTTCTATAACAAAAATACCTGAAGCGGAGGTCACACTTCCTTTCTTTAGATCCTCCAGATATACTTTGCAGTTCCTTTTCCAATGGCCGGTCTCACCACAATGGAAACAGTTCCCTTCCTTTGCTATCCCTCCCTTTGGTTTCAGTGCAGAAGACTTTGGCTTAGATTTAGCAAAGACTTTCTTTGCTTTCTTGTTACCTTTAGCTTTGGCCCTTCCTTTGCCCTTATTCACAATAAGGACATTTGTGGCCTTAGTCTTCTTAGTATTTGCTTCATATGTTCTCAACATACCAAGCAATTGTGGTAGAGTCTTTTCCATGTCAGTCATATTGTAATTTACTACAAATTGACTGAAGCTCTCAGGCAACGATTGCAAGATCACATCGGTGGCCAACTCTTGGTCCAATGGAAAACCCAGCTTGTCCAGATTCTCAATGTACCCAATCATCTTGAGCACATGAGTTCCAACTAATCTTCCTTCTACCATCCTGCACTGAAATAACGCCTTAGAGACGTCATACCTCTCTTGTCTTGCTTGCTGTTGGTACAACTGCTTTAAGTGTTCGATCATATCGAACGCCTCCATTTCCTCATGTTGCTTCTGAAGCTCAGAGTTCATGGTGGCAAGCATGAGGCACCCAACATCAAGTGCGTCACTCTGATGCTTCTTGTAAGCATCTTTTTCGGTTCTTGTAGCCGTTAGGGAGGTTCCTCAGCGGGTAAGGGTTCCTCTAGGACATATTGTTTCTTTTCTTGTTTGAGGACTATCCTCAAGTTCCTATGCCAGTCTAGGAAATTCGTCCCATTTAATTTGTCCTTCTCAAGGACCGATCGCAGTGATAAAGTGCTAGTAACGTTGTTAGTTGCCATGGATATCTACAATATAAATATGCAAAATAAGTTTATGATTTAAATCATTTAACATGGTCTTATATTAAATGATACTCCCACTATTTTGTTTAAAAAAATATCAACCCTCAAAACCTTTAGTGGGCCAAGATCCATATTTCACCTAATCTTGAGTTAGCTTTGGCTAATCGCCCAAGACTCGGTTATTTAGGTAGACAACACTTTGTCAATTATATCACATATAATTCTTGGATAGTTGGACGAACAACACTTTGTTCAATTCATCAAATGAATTATAATTCAACCCATGCCTCTAAGTTCCCAATCCTATTGAGATAACCTAGTTAAGTCGTACCCAATTTAAAGTATAACGGATATCACTTTTATCCTTTCGCGCCTTACTAAGATTGCCACGGTGCTTTGCTTTGGCAAACCCACACATGTACAATCAAAGTTATTGACGAGTACTTTTATTTGGAAGGCATCTAAAACTTAATATTTTAGAGGGATTTATTGATCTCATGATTAATTTGATAATTTAAAATATGTCCACTACATATAGTTGTATACATATTACATATATGTGTAATACTATTATCAATCTAAAACATAAGATAAATCATGCATCAACATACATAATTAAAACGTGACATGGTTATAGCCCCTACTAATGATTTTCTCAAGCCAATGAGAAAATCCTATGAGTCAACCTAAGGTAACTTCACAAGCACCTTCCTTTGGCTCCAATTTGTGAATGGCCTCCTCATCCCGGCACGATGCTCCATCTTCATTGATCACCATCAATAAAAATAAACTACACTATTTACAAGATATAGAATTCCTCGATTCACATTCGAGGAGAACATAGGGGAGGGATTACATTTAGAATGAAATAGAGAAAGGCACGACACGCAGGTCGTATTATAAATTACAAACATCCACAAATCCTATCTAATAGGTCAAAGGCCTATAACCACGCACCATGCTCAAACAACACATAAAGCATGCATTAACATTTAATTAATTAAATTCTAAACATTTTAAATTTAATTCTAATTAAAACTGTAATATATATTTTTGAAAAATTATCGTACGCTCAGGACATCACATGCCACGAACGAAAGCGACTAAGACACGAACCACCATGGTTCGAACCATGAAGCACTCGGCTGGACCATTGATGGGCCTAGGGTTCGAAACCCTAGCCCATGGCCGAGCCTTGGCTCGTGCGGCGGCGGCGCTAGGGTTCCAAACCCTAGCCGCCTCGCACCCTTATGGTTTTTATCGAGCCATCTTGTTTCAAACGCTGGAATTTGTTAGCCACGAGTCACGGTCATGCCATGCACGGGGTTCGCTCAACCATCTCGAGCTAAGGGTTCGAAAAACCTTGCTCTCATGTGGTAAAGTTACTAATCCATGCATGCGTGAACCATTATCGAGTCAAGGAGTTCAAAACTCCTCCAAGCATCAAAACTTTAGAAAATAAGGCGATGTTGGCCGAGCCATGCACGGCTATTAGGGTTCGAAACCCTAGCCGTCACGTCCAATGGGTTCCAAACCCTAATTAATTTTCGACACTTCCATGCACAATTATTAGCCACAACGACTAAGCCATCTCGAGCCAAGGGTTCGAAAACCCTAGCCCTCATGTGGCTAGCCGTCGTGTCATTTGTGATGGTGATGGCCGAAAATTGATGCTCAATAAATATTATTATTCGCCAATTATATCAAATACAATTATTACGATGATTTTCATAAACTAAAATTAATTTCATATCATATATGAATTTAAACAGTTTTAATAGCATGCAATATTAATTCTAATATGATTAACACAATTTAATCACATAAATCCGATATGAGCCTTGTACACGGCTCTGATACCACTGTAAGCAATCCATGAGCATACAACGCAGCGGAATAAAATTTTTTTATGGATTACTAACACCGGATCTATACATAGGTTATCATATCGGATTAAGGTATACGAAGGTCTCACCCTTGTAGCGTGTTTGAAGCAGATTCCACGGAGCAGCACGTCCAACGAACTCCGAGTCACAAACGAAAGTTTTCACCTTCGTCTCTACGGTATCCACACGATCAAATCGAAAGGGATGTTCAAGAACAAGTTGCTAGACTTATTCGTGAACCAATACACGAAGTAAACTCGATTCACAATCGAATGATGGCTCGAAAACCACCAAGAACTACACGACTTGAAGGAGGCCGAGAGTTCAAGTGATTCGGCCGAGAGCTTTTGCTTGTGTGGAGGCTAGGGTTTGATATCAAAACAATGATATGAAAGTATGATTAACAATTAATCAAAACCTCTTATTTATATTATAAGGCTTTTAATTAAGGTTCAAGACTTTCTTAAAGTCTTATGGGCCCAAACCCATGATTTAATTAAAACCCTTTAATCACTTAATTAAGACTCTTCTTAATTAATTAATTCATCCAATGAATTTAATTTCCCTTATCGATTTAATCTTTTGTGCGACCCGATAGGATCTCGTAATGTTGGCAGTGATATAAAATCTCATTTTATGTCGCAAGCATTGAGCGGTATCTAGCAACACATCGATGCTACCCAAATTACGAGAATGTCAATGACTCGACATAACCTTTAGAACTTGTGATAATATTAATCATGTAACTTAATCCCTTTGTCCTTTGTGTTTAGATTGAACACGAGTCATGGAATTGTCATACTCGTATATCCAATCTTTATTTCTTGATCCCCAAGTAGAACTAGAATAAACGAATAAGCTCGATATCTCATATCGACTCATTCGAGCATGGCCATGCATTTTAGTTCTCACTTGATCAAGGGCCAAACACATCTCCTGTTATATAGGAGGGACAAATCCTATCTCGATCAGTCAACATCCCTCTACATAATTCGTAGTGTATCCAATAGGCGCCTTTATAGTATACCCTGTTACGGGTAACGTTTGACGATATCAAGATACATAACTCCTTATGTTGGGATCTCTGATGATCACAAGTCGTAAGGATTACATACATTATTATCACTATGAGAATTGCATATGACGATCATATAACTATCAATGTTGCATTCTCATGGTGGGTCTGTCCAGTACATCGTTCTCTAACATGTACCCATATGTTGATTTGATATCTCATATCAATGAACAATTCATCGATCAACATATACTAGTCTCTACGTATTATCATTATCCCTATTCATGATAATACTCGACTAGGGACATCTTTAAGAATAATACAACATTATTCTAAGGACATTAACATATATATTAATTCACAATGCACAGTTAAAAGAATAATATATAATAATGAATTGCCATTCATAAAACCATAAACATTGTAAGTCTTAAACAATCATCTAATGACTTGTCTTAGGGCATATCCCAACAATACCGAGCGATGTGGCCCATCTTGCCACAGATATAACAGGCAGGACACTTGTTTGAAGAATGTGGCCCTCCACAATTGTCGCACCTAGGCTCTCCCGGCCTATTTCCTTGCGTGGATCCTCTGTTGGCGGACCAATTGCCCTTCTTGCTCTCCTGCTTCTGTCCAAAGAATTTCTTTCCACCAAATCGCGAAGATGAAGAGGCACCACGGGGTTTAAATTGCTCTCCTCGGGGCCTCAAGCTGTCATTAGTCTGCCTCTGTTGCGGTACTGGTGGTGGCATAGCACTAGGATAAGCTCCCACCCCAAGCTAGGCAAGCTCCGCCCTTGTGAGAGCATCATCAAAAGAAGTTGGGTTATTGGTGATAACCCGGTCATAGAGCTCCGGTCGCAACCCCTTCATAAAATTTCTCATCTTTGCGTGCCCATTGGTGGCAATGTGGGGAACATACCTCAGCAACGAAGAGTACCGTGTGGCATAGTCTGACACCGTCATGTTCCCCTGTTTCAAACTTGTAAATTCGTCCTCCTTCGTCTGTCTCGCCGCTGCGGAGAAGTACCGGTTCAGAAATCGGGTCCTGAAGAGTGTCCAATCAATCACAGCACCCAGTGCTCTTAGCTCCATCACCGTTAGATAACAGGAATGAGAATAAGCACGTTAGTATAACAGGATATACATCAATATGCACCACATGCATAAACATGCTTCAAATGTAAGCACCTAGCCAATCATGCTAAGGCTACCCTTCACTCGTTCTCGGGTTCTCTAACCACTGCTCTGATACCACTAATGTAAGGACCCTAATCCTTAAGTGCGGAATCAAGGCATAATAGAGCTATCAATATAATCAGAGTGTAAAAGAACGTGTTGAGTCTATGAGCTTAAGCATTACATGCCAAAAAATAAGGACTACCAAATGAATTAATTACATTCCAATCAAAAGAAAGTGTTTAACTATAGTTCAAGCTACTCCTAGAGTAGACACTATAGGAAGCAATACCGTCCTTCAAGTCCCAAAAGCATCCTCAAAAAGCTCACCATCTCAACCCGTCTAGCCCTTCTATCATGCCAAATGTGTACCTACAAGGACAACCCCCAAACATGAGCAATAATAATCATTCATATTCAACACAATATGAAGATAAAGCGTAAATGCATAATCATAATATAACACTTCCTGTTTTCCCCATGCATTTCAAACGCTTCCCGTTTGGTTGTCCCTGTACCATAACTCATGAGTATAATCAATAGATTATTTTTAATGGTCTAAACATGTCATGACATATACCAGCTCATCAATACCAAATACTGATCACCAATCCCTAGTCTGTCCATCACAATGTATTTTAATGCCCCTCGCTTATTTACATATAGGCGGCATAGGATAACCTCGCTTCAATGGACATGCGGGACTCCCACCCCTCGCCTCTCATTGAGCGGCAAATACCCTTTCCTCGCCCTATATGATAACCACGCTCAAATGTGACATGCGGCGCTCCCACCCCTCGCTTCACATTTAGCGGAACCAAACAAATAGCGGCAAGCATTAAAATCATCAAGGGATGACCACGACTCATGGGATGTGCACCAATAATCATATGCATCTATAAACATCATGCATAACATGTATTTGCATCCACAATGCAATACCACATATATACTTGCATCCACAATGCATAAACAATGAGTATATAAGATACATGTACCGTTGGGTGCCCGTACGTCCACTACGTACCTTTCCAAAAGTGGATTTGATATGGCTTCAGTTCCTTGGTTGCGTTGCTACCTGGGATGGTTCTACACAATCACACAACCCCATATTAGAAGCCAAATAATAGCCAAATACCAAAAATTTGACAAAAGAAATCATTTCCCAAAAATCCACAGGCGGCGATCGATCGCTTCCCTCAGGCGATCGGTCGCCTCAAAATTTTAACTGCGGCGATCGATCGCGCCAAACATGGCGATCGATCGCCTATCCCTCGATTTGGCTACTGCCTCTCGGCGATCGGTCGCCTCATTTTAGGCGATCGATCGCCTAACCCGCAAAAATGCTACTGTCCCTTGGCGATCGGTCGCCTCTTTCAGGCGATCGATCGCCTCGCACAGACATGCGATTTTCACCATTTTTGCTCCCAAAAAAAAAACCTTCCAATCCATACCAACACTTAACCCAACAAACCAACAACATCAAATGCAACATAAACCACCAAAATATACTTCAAAACAAGTATAAATCCAACATATAACCAAACCCACAACAACCCAACACAAACCCATTTCAAAACCCTTCAAAATCATACCAAACTTAAACAAAACACAACAGAAATTAACCATGAGGTATCCATACCTCTTGGGGACCTCAAATCACCCAATATACTCCACAAATCAAGATTTTTGAAAGGTTTCTCTTCACCCCAAAGCTTGAACTCGAAAATGGAGAGAAAGGGGAAGGGTTTGGGTGTTGTTTGGTAAAGGTAAAGTGAGAGTGGATGAGGTGGGGTTGGGGAATAAAAGTGTTGAGTTTAATTAAAATGCAATCCACCAATCATGGTGTATAAAACACCCCAACATGATATTTTCCAAAGCATTAAACCAAATGCACCGAAATATCAATTAAACACATGATTTCTAATTAATTGCTAACCAAGGCAAATAAATCATGCTTCCAACCATAATTCCCAACATGCCAACATGCACCCTGAAACGCTATCCCGGGTCACTCTAACACGTGACTAAGCATTTCCACATAATAATTCCAACACATAATTAATCATATAAACTTAATTAATGCACCAGATTGCAATTAATCATTTCAGGGATATCACACCCAGCTTGTCCAGATTCTCAATGTACCCAATCATCTTGAGCACATGAGTTCCAACTAGGCTTCCCTCTACCATCCTGCACTGAAATAACGCCTTAGAGACGTCATATCTCTCTTGTCTTGCTTGCTGTTGGTACAATTGCTTTAAGTGTTCGATCATATCGAACGCCTCCATTTCCTCATGTTGCTTCTGAAGCTCAGAGTTCATGGTGGCAAGCATAAGGCACCCAACATCAAGTGCGTCACTTTGATGCTTCTTGTAAGCATCTTTATCAGCTCTTGTAGCCGTTAGGGGAGGTTCCTCAGCGGGTAAGGGTTCCTCTAGGACATATTGTTTCTTTTCTTGTTTGAGGACTATCCTCAAGTTCCTATGCCAGTCTAGGAAATTTGTCCCATTTAGTTTGTCCTTCTCAAGGACGGATCGCAGTGATAATGTGTTTGATACGTTGTTAGTTGCCATGGATATCTACAATATAAATATGCAAAATAAGTTTATGATTTAATCATTTAACATGGTCTTACATTAAATGATGCTCCCACTATTTTGTTTAAAAAATATCAACCCTCAAAACCTTTAGTGGGCCAAGATCCATATTTCGCCTAATCTTGAGTTAGCTTTGGCTAATTGCCCAAGACTCGGTTATTTAGGTAGACAACACTTTGTCAATTACATCACATATAATTCTTGGATAGTTGGACGAACAACGCTTTGTTCAATTCATCAAATGAATTATAATCCAACCCATGCCTCTAAGTTCCCAATCCTATTGAGATAACTTAGTTAAGTCGTACCCAATTTAAAGTATAACGGATATCATTTTTATCCTTTCGCGCCTTACTAAGATTGCCACGGTGCTTTTCTTTGGCAAACGCACACATGTACAATCGAAGTTATTGACGAGTACTTTTAATTTTGGAAGGCATCTAAAACTTAATATTTTAGAGGGATTTATTGATCTTATGATTAGTTTGATAATTTAAAATATGTCCACTACATATAGTTGTATACATATCTACATATATGTGTAATACTATTATCAATCTAAAACATAAGATAAATCATGCATCAACATACATAATAAAACGTGACATGGTTATAGCCCCTACTAACGATTCTCTCAAGCCAATGAGAAAATCCTAAGAGTCAACCTAAGGTAACCTCACAAGCACCTTCCTTTGGCTCCAATTTGTGAATGGCCTCCTCATCCCGGCACGTGCTCCATCTTCATTGATCACCATCAATAAAATAAACTACACTATTTACCAGATATAGAATTCCTCGATTCACATTCGAGGGGAACATAGGGGAGGGATTACATTTAGAATGAAATAGAGAAGGCACGACACGCAGGTCGTATTATATATTACAAACATCCACAAATCCTATCTAATAGGTCAAAGGGTTATAACCACGCACCATGCTCAAACAACACATAAAGCATGCATTAACATTTAATTAATTAAATTCTAAACATTTTAAATTTAATTCTAATTAAAAACTGTAAAATAATTTTTGAAAAATTATCGTACGCTCGGGACATCACATGCCATGAACTTAAGCGATTAAGACACGAACCACCATGGTTTGAACCACAAAAGCACACGGCTGGACCAATAATGGGCCTAGGGTTCGAAACCCTAGCCCATGGCCGAGCCAAGCTCGAGCGGCTGCGGCGCAAGGGTTCCAAACCCTAGCCGCCACGCACCACCTTGGGTTTTCATCGAGCAATCTTGTTCGAAACGCCGGAATTTGTTAGCCACGAGTCACGGTCAGGCCATGCACTGGGTTGGCTCAACCTTCTCGAGCTAAGGGTTCGAAAAACCTTGCTCTCATGTGGTAAAGCTACTAATCCATGCATGCGTGAACCATTATCGAGCCAAAGAGTTCAAAACTCATCCACGTCTCAAAACCTTAGCATAAGAGGCGACAATGGCCGACCCCATGCACGGCTACTAGGGTTCAAAACCCTAGCCGTCATGAGCTAGCCGTCACGAGCCAATGGGTTCTAAACCCTAATCAATTTTCGACACTTCCATGCACAATTATTAGCCACAACAACTAAGCCATCTCAAGCCAAGGGTTCGAAAACCATAGCCCTCATGTGGCTAGCCGTGGTGTCATTTGTGATGGTGATGGCCGAAAATATTGCCCAATAAATTTGATTATTCGCCAATTATATCAAATATAATTTTACGATATTTTCACAAACTAAATATTAACATATCATATATGTTCATACAGTTTTAAATAGCATGCAATATTAATTCTAATATGATTAAACTATTTAACCACATAAATCCGATATGAGCCTTGTACACGGCTCTGATACCACTGTAAGTAATCCTTAGAGCATACAACGCAGCGGAATAAAATATTTTGGATTACTAGAACAATGGATCTATACATAGGGATTCATATCGGATAAAGGTTTACAAAATTCTCACCCTTGTAGCGTGTTTGAGCAGATTCCACGGAGCTGCACCACGTCCAACGCCTCCTCCGAGTCACTAGCAAAACTTGTCTAGCTTTGCCTCAACGATATCCACACGATCAAATCGAAAGGGATGTTCAAGAACAAGTTGCTAGACTTATTTTTGAACCAAAACTAAACTCTCGGTTCAAAACCGTTCAACGACGGACAATCAAGATGAACACCACACGGCGGCGCGGCGGCGGTGATGTTCGGTTCTTGAGAGGCGGCCGAGAGGAGAGTGTAGGTTTAGGTTTTATGAATTTTGATATCAAGGAATGAATTGTGTTCATCCCAATGAAACACCTTGCAGTCATATTATATATGATTAATTAAAGGCTTTCATAAAGCCTCGTGGGCTTAAGCCCATGATTTAATTTAATCATTATGATTATTAATTAAGACTCCTCTTAATTATTTGATTCATCCCATGAATTTAATTTCCCTTCTCGATTTAATCTTTTGTGCGACCCGATAGGATCTTGTAATGTTGGCAGTGACATAAAATCTCATTTTATGTCGCAAGCAAGGAGCGGTGTCTAGCAACACATCGAGGCTACCCAAATTACAAGAATGTCAATGACTCGACATAACCTTTAGAACTTGTGATAATATTAACCATGTAACTTAATCCCTTTGTCCTTTGTGTTTAGATTGAACACGAGTCATGGAATAGTCATACTCGTATATTCAATCTCTATTTCTTGATCCCCAAGTAGAACTAGAATAAACGAATAAGCTCGATATCTCATATCGACTCATTCGAGCATGGCCATGCATTTTAGTTCTCACTTGATCAAGTGCCAAACACATCTCCTGTTATATAGGAGGGACAAATCCTATCTCGATCAGTCAACATCCCTCTACATGATTCGTAGTGTATCCAATAGTCGCCTTTATAGATTACTCTGTTACGGGTAACGTTTGACGATATCAAGATACATAACTCCTTATGTTGGGATCTCTGATGATCACAAATCGTAAGGATTACATACATTATTATCACTATGAGAATTGCATATGACGATCATATAACGATCCATGTTGCATTCTCATGGTGGGTCTGTCCAGTACATCGTTCTCTAACATGTACCCATGTGTTGATTTGATATCTCATATCAATGAAAAATTCATCAATAAACACATACTAGTCTCTACGTATTATCATTATCCCTATTCATGATAATACTTGACTAGGGACATCTTTAAGAATAATACAATATTATTCTAAGGACATTAACATATATATTAATTCACATTGCACAGTTAAAAGAATAATATATAATAATGAATTGCCATTTAAGAAATCATAAACATTGTATGTCAAAACAATTATCTAATGATTTGTCTTAGGGCATATCCCAACAAGTATAACAACTTATACAAAAATATGCACCATATGCATAAACATGCCCACCAATGAATACATAGCCAACTTGTTTCTAAAGGCTACCCTTTACTCGTTCCCTGGTTATCTAACCTCTGCTCTGATACCACTAAATGTGAGACCCCGTTATCTAAACAAGATTCTAAGGTGCAATTAAGAGAACTAATCATTCATAAATCAGAGTATTAGGCTGTTTTGATAATCCCGAGTTTAAGAGATTACAGTACCAAAAGTTCAAAAAGGAATTATACATATTCCTAACAAAATGGTACTAACTATAGCTTTACTCTACACTTTGTAGAAACTATACAAAAGGAATCTCTGTTCTGCTAATCCTGTAGCACTCCTTACAGCTCAGCGTATCAACCCCAACCTCGGTTCTCCATGTCAAAAGCACCTACAAAGACAACCCCCAACACATGAGCACATCATAGTTATTCAACATAATATGAATGTAAAGTATAAATGCATAAATCATAGGCATAGGATACTTCCTGAATTCCAATGCATTTAAAACGCCCATTTTGGTTGTCCCTGTACCATAACTCATAATCAAATCAATATATGATATTATGGCTTCTTTAAATAAATGTCATGACATATCTTTACTTCTTAAATCTTAACTTCAATCCTTAGTCAGTTTATCATCAGTGTATTTTAATGCCCCTCGCTTCATAACTTTAGAACAAGCGGTCCTCCCCTCCCTCGCTTCTTCATACAAGCGGTATTTCTATCCTCGCTTCATATGGTAAACCTCGCCTCCATGTGCAAGCGGACCTACACCCCTCGCTCCACATTTTTAGCGGTATATAGCTGTAAGCATTAAAATCATCACTGTGATAACCATGACTCGTGGAATACACACCAAATGTTCCACAACATACATATGCAACAACAATGCATAACAACATGTATCGTACTCATAATGCACAAACTTGCATTTATCGTATGTCAAATAATAAACATATAATACATGTCACCGTTGGGGTGCCCGTTCGTCGCTTACGTACCTTTCCAAAATATGGTATATGGCAGGACTCTATCCCCTGCGTTGTGTGGCTATCTGTGAAGGCTCTACACAAGTGTACAACACAATATTAGAAGCCAAATAATAGTCAAATACCAAAAAATGCAACAAAAACATCATTTCTTACTATACAGCAGCTGGCGATCGATCGCTGCATCGAGGCGATCGATCGCTAGACTTCACTGGCTCGAGGCGATCAATCACGCCATTTATGGCGATCGATCGCCTGCCTTCGATTTGCTACTGGTCTTCGGCGATCCGTTGCTGCGTTTGTAGCGATCGATCGCCTGCCTTCTATGTGCACGATTGTTTCCAGAATTACCAAGCACCTCATTTCATACCATCCAAACTTCAACATAAAACATGTAACATGTTTGAACAAACATGCTAAGGGCTACAATATACTACCATGAATGTATTCAAATCGAAGTTCCACCCAAACTTAAACCCACATGCATCAAAATTTCCCAACTCTAACCGTACTCACCCAAGCTTTCTGAAAATAGGGTATCATAATTCTTTTCCAGAATTTTCGAGCACCTACTTTCAAGCCATCTAATCTAGCACATAAGACACACAACATGCCCATACAAATATGCTAGAAACTTCATAAAAACACCATGAAAGCCTCCAAAACAAGAATCTCATCAAAAGTTACTATACATGCCATTTTCACACCAATAAAAGCATGAACTCAAACAAATATTAAATCAAAACAGGGCATGGTTCCTCACCCTCTTTTGCCAATTTTTGCAAGCTTTCCTGCAAAGAAATTTGAAATTTCCTTCTTCCTATGTTCTTTGGACGAAAAAAGGAGTGAAGATTGGGTTGAGAATGAGTGGTAGAGGTTGAGTGATAGGGAGGACAAGTGGGTGTATGGGGCAGCTGAATGGATGTGGGTTGAGGGGGGTAGTTGGGTAGTGGGTGGTGTGATGTGATATGTTTTGGCCTCGGTATTTAGCACGATGTATTAAAATATCCTCACATGATATTGTATAGTATTTAATCAATAAAATACTTCAAATTCCAATTAAAATGCTTCACCCAAAACAAACAACATCCACCCCAAATAATCATGCTATAACCCAAATTCCCAACATATATCACATGCACCCTGAAACGCATTTCCCCATTATTATTAATTCAACCCAAATGAATTAATACCATAATATTCATAACATAATTAATGTTTAAAAGCACATAATCATTGCGGGGATAACACAAAACATGAGATCGATCGCCAGGGTCCAGAATTGGAAAAATGTTATATTTTGTAGAATTTGATTTTAATGCCTATGATAACATGATATATTGTTGGTATTGTTGTAGCATCATCACAGGGGACGGGACAACGAGGCGGTTAGACAGTGACGCCTAAGTTATATCGTTTGTGTCGCAGAACAAGTACGTTTGACATACGGGTCTATGATAGTGTTGCGATGATGATGATGTGAACATGTTATCGTATGATTAGTGGTATCATATGCATGTTCATTCATGATATTACATTGTTGAGATGGATTCCACGATAGATGTGTAGTATATGCTTTGGCTGAGATCGGTGCCACGATAGATATGCCGGTGTTGGCATATGCTTTGGCTGGGATTATTGACACGATAGATATGCTACATATGCTTTGGCATGAGAGATATACGACGGTTGGGTATATGCTCTGGCTGTAATAACATGTGAGGACGGTACTATGATATGGGCTGCTAATATGAAGATGTGATGAGGTTCCACTGACATATTGAGCTGAGATAGGCATATCATATTGGTCTGGTTATAACAGGATGATGAGGGAGACATGTCATGACATATTTGTATTTGATGATGCATGATACAGGACAATCACATTGTTGTTCATAGTACTTTATCGTTTATGTTTTTATTGGATATCACACTGGATGGTTGTTTATCTATACTCATGTTGTGTGATTGTTTTTGTAGGGACTCATAGACGTGGGAGGACGGGATTGTGAGTCTATTCCGCTGCGAGCTGAACCACTGCTTAGGAGTTTTCAGTTTAGGTTGTTGTGATGTACATATATGATGTGTAGTAATGACATAGGCTTTGTCAAATTGTAACAACCTACATAATTAAACTCTTAATCAGGTGTATGTTTTACTTAATTCTTACTCACATATGTATAATGAACTGATACATAACGGATTAAGTAACGAGGACCCCACATGTATGGTGGCTAATTAGGTTTTATGATAATTAACCCTTAATTATAACCTTGTTAGTTTATATATATTAGATTAGATTTAATTAAAAGGGCTTTCAAAAAGCCTTATTGGCTCATACCAATATCTTAATTAAATCCATACATCTAATACTTACAATTAAGACTCTTCTTAATTAATTAATTCGTCCAATGAATTATATCTCCCTTTATCGATTTAATCTTTTGTGTGACCCGATAGGATCTTGCAATGTTGGCAGCGACATAAAATCTAATTTTATGTCACTAGCAATGAGCGGTATCTAGCAACACATCAAGGCTACCCAAATTACAAGAATGACATTGACTCGACATAACCTATGGACTGTGAGAATATTAACCATGTAACTTAATCCCTTTATCCATTGTGTTTAGATTGAACACGAGTCATGGAATAATCATACTCATATATTCAATCTTTTATTTCTTGATCGCCAAGTAGAACTAGAATAAACGAATAAACTCGATATCAGATATCGACTCATTCGAGCACGGCCATGCATTTTAGTCTTACTTGATCAAGGGCCAAACACTTCTCCTGTTATATAGGAGGGACAAATCCTTTCTTGATCACTCAACATCCCTCTACATAATTCGTGGTGTATCGAATGATTGTCTTTATAGTTTACCCTGTTACAGGTAACGTTTGACAATAAAACCATAATACATTGTATGTCATAAACAATCATCTAATGAGTTGTCTTAGGGCATATCCCAACACATTTCTCATGTCAAAGCATCAAAATTCGACCCTTAATCCTTCATGCAAGTTGATAAAACTCAAAAATGGTGTTATACCTTTGTAAACCTTTAGGATTTGAGTACTAATCAATCCCCAAATCAGCCAAGGCTCCAGGAATGCTGCTGCTACGCGAAAATTCTGCATCAACACTTGAAAATTCTTCATGTTCTTGCTCCCAAACTCCCGACTCCTTGATGCTCCTCTTGATCCCTCTCTAAATCTATGTTTGCAAGATAGATTTGACTAAATTTCTCTTAGGAATTTTGAGAGGAGTTTTCGAATTTGGAGAGGAAATATCTGATAAATTTTTGGGAGAGAATGAGTAGATTTTATAGTGGGGCAATGAGGATTATGTAGAGAGGTAGTATTATTTAAATGATTTACATGCTAGATTCCTCCAAGTGGCATTGATGGTGTTTGATGATGAAAAAGACATGGCGGTGGCCGATTATAGCTTGCAAACTTGTATAATTTTGATGTATTTTATCTCAATTAATAATAAGGTATTGTGACCCGGAACACCTTAATTCGAAAACTCAACTTTTAATCATCCGGGTTTGCTTAAACATCGCTAATACAGATTAATTAGCAACGGGGCCTTACACTTCTTCCCCTCTTAAAATGATTTCGTCCTCGAAATCGCAAAACTGAGTATAACTCAAGAAATTAAATCATATGAGATGTCTCAATCTCAATCATAGATACATAAGAATCATCATGTATCAGTGACAACTGTTGTGGTAGTATCAACGATATACCACTGAACCAAACTTCTCTATGACTTCACAAGGTTCAAAATATCGAGGCAACATCGTACCTCACCGAATGAATCGTATCGATCATCGTAGGGGTAATATCTTTAGATTTACCTGATTCTCAACCTGAAATTCTAACGATATATTTCTCTTGTTGGCGTAGCAAATCTGCTTACTTGAAGCCAATTTCATTTGTTTTCGCAGAAAATCCATCGTTCCTGGAATTCTCTCAACAATCTCAAGTTGTACCAAAAATTCCTTATCAATTTCATCTCATCATATCAGCGATCGACAATTCTGGCTCTACAAAACCTCAACCGATGCCATCCCGATAGTTGTTTGGAACTTAAATTATAGGAAAATTCTACTAATGAATAGCGATTTCTGTCAATTCTCGCTAAATTCATCACTATTATATAACTTCCAAAGTCTGGATAAGTTTCTCTTGTCCATCAGTCTGGATATGATAAGCAATACTCATTTCTAACTTAATATCCATGACATTCTGACAACAATTTTTGAATTCGATTATTATCCTCGAATCTCTAACATATACAATTGTTACAGAACTCACTGTAACTAAACCACATTATCCATGTCTTAAACATGTCATTTTCTCATAGGCATACAAACATCATGTGAAATCAGTATCTTGTGTTGAACAATCAATCAACCTGATTCAACTTGTTTCATAATCTCTGCTAGATCTAAACAATTTGAGCTATAAAACTGTAAGGACCCCCGTGCCCTTAACCCGTTATTAGTGTATTAACCCTTGTCACTAGTGCATACAATAATGTTATCAAGGGGAAAGAGATTACATGCAACTCTAGCATGAAATACCATCTATAAAATTCCTTTACATTAATCGTATAATGTCTAAATTTTCCCAACATAATCCATAAACATAACATGCACCTTTATACATACACTAACATGCTCTCAATTCATTTTGCAATTCATAATTAATTGCATGCAACACATAAATGAAAAGAGAAAGGCTTCTGCCTTCTTTATACAATCCATATACACATAATACTGCTCACACACGAGCATCGAATAAGTATGCGTGTATCTAATGTATAAAGTATCATGCTCAATACCGTCACTGGTACATCGATCCTGGAAGCATCTCAAATCCACAGGTTGAGCTCAACTCCAAGCCATCGATGTACCTAATAACCTGCCCCAACAGAGACAGCCCCCACATGGGGTGAGCATACCAATATCCCAAATCCAATAATCACAATAACACAATTCATAATTTACAAAAAATGTAAATGCTATGAAATATAAAGGATGCTCCCTGGATGGTATCATCCTCATCCGGGATTCCTTGCACTGTCCCTGTTCTCAAAATAACTGAAACCATCAAATTCCCAAATGCCAGGTAATCATTACATTGATTAACAAATTCATTTGCCACATACCGATATCATAATCAATAATATCAAATCATTAAACAATGATTACAAGTATTCCATATATCTAACTTATGGTTCCATACTCCTATTTCATTGCTCGCTCTACAATAGCGGCATTTCCTTCTCACGCATGCTCAACAGCAGTGACGTCCCAACCGATGTTCACTCAAAGGTGACAACATCCCAATCATTGCTCGTTCAAAAGTGGCACCATATAATTCCCAATGCATATATACATCCATTTGTATCAATTACCATAAACCATGTATTTCAATATACATTTATTGTAATGCAGTGTACCATGCACTCAACAATTACAATTATAATAAAGGGCTATGCTCGTACGTCATACGTACATTATGATTCCGTAGTTCGAGTCCAACCTTGCCGAGTCCCACGACCCGATGAATTATGTGCTAACACACAAATAACTCAATCAAACAAAAGCATGCAACCACGTGCCCAAGCACGTTTAAAACCTCCAAATATATCGTCAATCCATGACAATTTACCATTTTAAAAGACCCCGGCTTAAGCATGCATAATACCCAAAATATTCCATTTTGCAAGTTCAAAAGTTAGCCAATTACTCAACCGAGTATTCCATTTTTATTAATAAAATTTGGCTCCAATCATTCCTTTTTAAAGGTATAGCATTCCCATTGGAATGTAGACATTGCCCCGAAATTCGGCTAATTAAACCTCGATTCCAAAAAATCCCGACATTTTCCAACATTTCAAAAAAAACACAACAACAAGGGTCGTGATCGATCGCCGTTTAGGCACGATCGATCGCGCAACCATACTGCCCGAAGAAAATAAAGCCGCGATCGATCGTCTACAAATGCAGATCGATCGCCAACTTTCTTTGCCACTCACGATCGATCGGTAACATCTCGCGATCGATCGCGAGAAATGTTCATCGTCATCCAATTTCAAGAATTATGTCGCGATCGATCGCGACCTGCAATATTTCGAAAAACTTGAGTTTTAATGGGGTATCGCGACCTGCAATATTTCGAAAAACTTGAGTTTTAATGGGGTTTTTCACACCCAAACTCAAAACCAACACCCCATACTCCTTCAACACTTCCATTACACCGTTTATAACCAATAAAAACACTAAAAACTCAACTTTGATTTTTTTATCAAAAACTCCCAATTTCCATACCCAACAAAATACTCAACCAAAATCCACCATATTACTATCAAATCGAAGATAAGAACGAGGGGAAGATCAATACCTTATTATCTTCGAGAAATCCGGCTCCCGGGCCAAGCCTCTAGCCATTTTACCAAAGGGAGCAAAAGAGGGGTTTGGGGGAGAGGAAATTGCAGGTGAGAGGAGAGAGGGAGGGAGGAGAGTTCGTGCAATGATGAAATATCCAGTCCACTTGGTATATATAGTACCAAAACTCCAAAATACCAGTACCTCCACAACTACATCATGATTCATTAAAAATCATCTGTTTTCAATAATTATCTCTCCAACTCAAATTCCATCACCAGCCCCAGTACAAAGTACTTCGGACCCCACATTCCACCAAAAACCAAATTCCAAGGTTATCGCCACGATGAGAATACAATCTCATCCATTGGATCCAACGTCTCCAAAAATTGGATTTAAAATCTCCGGGAGTCCCAAAACGGCAATTAATTCATAATTGCCACCACTAAAATCCATTAAGGATTATTACTACACCGGGATTAACACCATTAATCCCCGGGCATCACAATTATCCCCCACTAATAAAATTTCATCCTCAAAATTTGCACGGGTACGTACTCCACGTATGCCGAGATTACAAAATCCAGACGGATTCACAACGTCGAATCATGAACGTGTCATGAACGACACACAACCGAGAGGATACCGACCTCGCACCAAAACCTGGAATGGGATAAACCTCCCAAACCATTACAACCACAACAGAACGTCAACATATCCTAATGCTAACCATCTCAAAAGCAGTCAGCCAACCCTAACTGCAAATCAAACGAATCATTCGTGATTCCAAAATAGATATCGCCTCAAAGATATCTTTATGATTTAGCCTACGATGTTAACCATACATCGTCAAGGAAACCGCCAGTACACTACAATGTACTTAAACTACATCCGGCTTCCACTTTCCAAATCCATCTCCATCAAAGGAGTAGTTGCACCACATTGCAACACGGATTGGGCAACAACACGGCCACCGATCAACACAAAACACATCTCCAAAGATGTCTACATCCGAGTGTTCGAAGAATCATATCTTGGTCCAAACACACTATCGAGACTCCACAAGGTCTCAAGTTCTCGAAAGGACATGCAAAAACAATCAATTGCATTCCCGCCACACGTGTTAACCACGACACTTATCCAATCCGAATTCTGGCCATCCCTCGTTTACCCTAGGATTCAACAATCCTAACACAGGGAGGCTATCGAATAACCAGCAAGAATTACCATGGTCCCAAAACACGACAATCCCTCCTCGGGGGAAGTCAACCGGACCTCACGATTATTCCTCAGAATACATCGTGCCATCGAGATTACCAATCTCAAGGTGCCACAATCTCTCACCAGAGATTCGTCAACCAAGCATACTAATCCGATACTCAACAAGTACCGAAACACGGGCATTCGTACACACATACATGCCCAAGTACCAACACAACATGCATACTCAATGCAATAGACTCGGGCATCTCCAATCATACCCAAAGTCCCAAAACCAACTATCAATCCCCAGCTATTCTCACCTCGCGGAGAATAATTATTGAGAGACCAACGACCAATGGTGTGATTCCAACATCAACACCACACAAACCGACTCATTGAACCTCCCAAAGATTCCCAATCGGTAGGCATATCAATACTGGCTTCCTTACAAGGAAAAAGTCACTAATCCATGACCCTCCAACCTCGAACCACCGTTCGGAAACCTGGATATATTTACCAAAACATATCACGGAACCAAAAATACGCAACTGGTTCAGAATAGTGCATCAAAGCCACTATTACCAAATCGAAACCCGTATACGCCATGTATACTCATCCTAAAGATGCTCTGTACTAATGCCATAGTACTCCACAATCACGAGAATTTCTCTGGAGACGTCTCCTCATACGTCTCTCGGAAATAAAAGCCATTACTTAGCCCAACACCAGTAATGCGTATCATGGTTGATTCACAATCAACCCACGACCTATACCAGCTGTCTCCATGACAGTACAATCCAAATCTCTCTAAGAGATAAAATCAATATAGTAGTGTTACCCCACTAACTATATCCCACAATTC
This sequence comes from Haberlea rhodopensis, assembly GCA_907163345.1. NCBI lineage: Eukaryota > Viridiplantae > Streptophyta > Magnoliopsida > Lamiales > Gesneriaceae > Haberlea > Haberlea rhodopensis. Next base: position 368,058 of record CAJQUN010000461.1, on the reverse strand, counting down.
AAATTGTGACTCCCGTTGCATTCCATATGCAAAGATGCTCAATCAGAGCTAGTAACGACTTGTCGACACTCACGTTGGTATTCCCAACAAAATTGAGTTGTCCCAGTACAAGTCCCTCAAAACATTTGACATATAAACGTCCCCGTGAGGTATTCCCTGCCTCAATCATCATGCCACATAGAGACTACCAGAGTCTACTCCTCATCGTATCACCGTACGACTCACCAAACTCGGTTCCAACGTGCAGTATAATGGCTCCAACAAGCACACTATATCACTACCACGATATCTGGCTAGCAAATCGCTGCCTCCATAGGCTTATACCAAGCCTACCAACATATCATATGTTCCACTCGGTATACCATACCGTAACATTCATTTAGAGTAGTGGGTCATCACCCAATATTTATCTAAAACACCAAGCACTACGGACATCCAGGTGTCCTTACTCAACCACAAAGCAATCCTAATTCCGTAGGATTCATTCCACACCATCATGGGCGGGTGTGACCATGTCTACCACACGTCACATCGACAAGAGCGAGTAGTTTCCTCAATACTACTCCTACTCACAAACACTTGGCCATAGCCATCCCAGTGAGTATACCCAAAGTTACCACTACTCGTAAAATATATACCTCAAATATGTGCTGCGGTACCTGGTAGCGTTTATCGCGTACACCCAAATTAACCCTCTCAAGTTAATAACAGTAATGAATGTAGTAGCGTGAGTAGGGATCGATCCCACGAGGAAAGTTATATCTTTGTGTTAACTTATGCAAACGAAAATAAAAAGGGGTTTTGAAGTCAAAGTAATAATACTACGATGCAAAATTAAACTAATGAGCAAAATTATCTAGATGAATTAACTTATGAGAAATGTGCGATTCTCGGTTTTTGGTTAACTTTACAATTGGCGTTTACTATCTCGATCATCGATCTTCACAAATGGTTCAATTTCCATATGAATATTCATCGTGGACGTTTGATCCAATAATCAAAGTCATATCTACCTTAAGTTTAGTTAAGTAGCCCAAGCGTTCTAGTTTAACCCTTATCACACAATCAATCAAAATACAAGCGATTAAGATTTAAATCGATGATAGCATATGAACTAGTGAGATCGATGAAGCTAAACAACATAATCCAAGCGTCTATATTTAATCTAGTCAATTGTTTACCCTAAGAATTTAACAAACTCACAAACGGAATTTAATCAATCTTAGTGGCTTCGTAAATTAGAGGGATCAAACGATTCCGTATTTGATATCTAATTTAGCTTTAAATTGTATGAACAATAGCTAGGTGATCAGTCCAACAATCATGCATAACAATCATGACAATCAAATCAGAAAAACAATTGATACTCAATGCAAATCAACAATCAAAACTTATCTCACAAGAATCGTAAACATCCAATGTATCGTTTCCCTTAACCGAGAATCACAAAAGTATTTAGCTACTCATAACTAGATTAACAATAACCAAAATTAATCTAAAAAACATCAAACTAATAAGAGAAGAAAGAGTTACTAAAAGGAAGCACGATTCCGGCTTGTCGATTCCGTCCTTCGTTCTTCGTTGTTCTTGAAGAAAACTTGAAAGCAAATTAATCTAAAATCTAAAATTATTCTAAGAGTATCAAAAACTATCAAAAACTGCTGCTAATGAGGCTTAGTCTCGAGTTTTAGGGTATGGGAGTGATAAATATGGGATACAATCTTTTAAACATGGTAAAAGACTCAATTTCCAAATTTCCGGACTCCTCGGCGATCGATCGCCTGATGTGTGGCGATCGATCGCGAGGCTTTTATTTTTCAGAAAAACCCTTGAGGCGATCGATCGCTATAAAGTGGCGATCGATCGCCGAGCTCCAGTAGACTTTGGCGATCGATCGCCCCTTCTTCGCGATCGATCGCTGGCTCTTCAAATTTGATGCAAATGTTTCTGTCCATAGGTGATCGATTGCCTCTTCCGGGCGATCGATTGCCACCTCCAAAATTACATTTTTGCCCTTTTCTTGATCAACTTTGAGTCCTTGTCATGTCCATGTCCCTTCTTGGTCTTTACACATCGTTTTTAGCTCGTTTTCTTCGATTGTACCTATAATTACACAAATATACGATTAGGTAGCATACGTATCAAATTATCTATCAAAACCTACCAAATCGTAGACAATTAAGCACTCAAGATTTGTCTATTTCTAGTCACATCAAACTCCCCCATACTTACTCTTTACTCGACCTCGAGTAAACAAATAAAACTACAATATTTTTGGTTGGCTCATAGGTTCATAACAAAGCAACTTGTCCTCACTTTAATGCCTCAACAATTTTAACATGCATAATAATGAACGGCGGTGAAATATTAACAGTGGAACAAGTTCAATCCCTAAACATTTCGTACCCAACGAAGTAGTGAACGTGTGTGTGTGGTCATAAACAAGTGTTGTGTACAAATTATAGATCCAAAATATGCAAAGCCATAATAGTTCAAGTTATACACTAACACAAGTATAAGCTCACTTGCACACTCTTCTCCACTATCTTGGCTACTTTGCAAACATAAATCAAGTAGGTCTTTATTAGCTTGTAGCTTAGCCTAGGTATTGGCTTATGAAAGAAAGGGTAAGGATATTCAAACAAGAGAGTACGATGAAACGCATACTAAAAGCTTCTCTTCTTGTATGAATTTTTCAACTTTGTTCTTTTTCACAAGGTTTATTTCAACACTTTGCTTCTTTTGTGCCTTGGCTCCCCTTGGAGTCATATTTTCATCTATTTTTTCAAGGCATCCCTTTTTCTTTCATGCATTCCATTCTTTTGACAATTAAGCTCACAAATATACTTCAATGATTCCCACGTGCATTTGAATGAAATACATCATACTCCCTTAAAAGGTATGGATTAAAATCACATTTAGGCTTAAAGGGTAGGATGATAAGCTAGTCAAGAAATGTTGAATGGGGGTCTTTAGTATGCTTAGCATACTACCATTCTTTTACATTTAAGGCTCAAAATAGGTACTAGAGAATGATTTTGTTTACATGGTAGGCTTGAAAGGCACAAACGCATCAAAGATCGCCTATATCACTTTCATGTTTGCAAGTAGTCTAGACATACGCCTCAAAGAGCATGTAGTTAAGTTCTAGCATGTATTAGAGACTTCTTAAGACTATCACAAAGTTCACACAATCTTCACTAAGTTATGCACACTTCACAAGTCATGACAATAATGTGCTCAAAATATTCAACTTACTAAGTCAAAGTACACTTTGCATTAGAGTTCAAAGTGTTCCAAGGTTAACAATTCACCTATGTTCAAAAACATGCATGCCATTAATTAGGTTTCATCATGGGCTAGTGATTCTAAGCATGTGTTCATTACTAACTATGAGCTCAAAATTTTCAATTTTTTCGATTTTTTTGTATTTTTGTAATAGAAAAGCAATAACACACCACTAATCTCTCCCCCATACTTAAATCTTACCTTGTCCCCAATGTAAGGCAAAAATACAAGTAACGAGAAAAGTCTAACTAATAAAGCAATAAAAAATAAAAAGAAAGGGAAACTAACTCCCCTTGGGTTGCCTCCCAAGCAGCGCCTCTGTTTAACGTCGGTGGCCCGATGCCAGTTCATTGATCATGTGATGCTTGGTGGATCTTCAAGATCCACTTCTCCTTCTTTGGCGGCATGGAAACCTTCATAGTATGGTTTCAGTCTATGTCCGTTTACCTTGAATGTTTTATCTTTTGCTAGGCTTTGGACTTCAACTGCACCATGTGGAAAAACAGTAGTTACTATAAAAGGTCCAACCCAACGAGAACGTAATTTACCTGGAAAGAGACGAAGGCGGGAAAGGTAGAGGAGGACTTTTTGACCAACAAAAAATTCCTTCCTCGAGATTATCTTGTCATGAAATGTGTAAGGACCCCATATACTTAACCCTTGATTAGTGTATTAATCATTATGTGTGGCACATGCTTTCAATAAAATCATTCGGGAAACTCAGATGATACTTTACCATTGAATGGCAATACAAAATTTTCTTTAACATACAATGTTATAAGTTCATCATCCTAACAACAATAAACTCATAGAGTTCGCCCATTACACCACTTTTTACATGGTAGACTTTTATAAAAATTTGGGCAGAGTCTCCCCATAAATAGAGCCATCCCGAAATAAGAGCACAACACATAACATAATTCCCGGCCAGGGAAAACATAATACTCATCAGAATACAGCAATATCAAGTAAATTCCCAGCCAGGGAAGACACCACACATATGACAACAAAAGTGGGTTTCAACACCCACAATACACCAATGACTCTCATATCATTTAGCAATTCTACCTCTAATTGCATGCAACATAGAATGAAAGAGAGAAAGGCTCATGCCTTTATATACAACCCATATACAAGTATAATCGTGCTCACATGCGAGCATCATGAATATGTATATAATCCTCAGGGGTATATAAGTACTCTATACGATACCGTGCTCCATCAAGCCCTGGTACCACGATCCTGGGAGTACATCCAATCAACCGCTCGAGCTCATTTCCAAAGCCATCGATGTACCTGTTTACCTGCCCCAACAGAGACAGCCCCCAACGGGGTGAGCATACCAATTCCACAATTTCATAATCATAATGACATAATACATAATTTACGAAAATGTAAATATTGTGGAACATATGTGATATTTCCTGGATGTTATCATCCTCATCATAGCGTACCCCTGTAATAACCCTGTTCTCAAAACAGATAAATCATCAAATCCTGAATATGCAGTTAATCATCATATTGGTTAACCCTAGCCCGTTTCAATTTAACCACATTTCATAACACCTTTCTTTATCTAGCAATTATCATAATTCTAGATATCATTTGAGATTTCCGATACTAGTTAATCACTTCTCTGATTAACTACGTCTCTGTTCCTATTCATTACCAATAGGGAATAAAATACAGACATCCTAGATATCTAATCAAATACCACATTTTCATTTCTTACTTCAAAGTAGCGTCATACTATCGGTGTTCGCTCCGTAGCAACCACACCCCATCATTTGCTCGCTTCATAGCGGCACCAAGCATTTCACCATGTGAATCAACATAACGTAACCAAGTCCCGGTACCATCATAGTAAAACATTTCATGTATTTTAAATCATGCATCATACTTGTAAAACATCATTTAAACTATGCTCATACGCTAAACGTACCTTAAATCCTCGAAGTCCGAGCCAAACCTTGCTCGAGTTCCATGCCCGAGGAACGATGTGCTAACACGATAAATAATTCACAATTATTTACGAACATGCAACCCATGCTCAAGCACACCCATAACCCTCAAAATATTGTCAACACACGACAATTAACCTTTTAAAAGACCCGGGGCAGGGTACATACAGGGAGGGGAACGAATGAGACAACAACGAAAATTGTTCAAGGATACCCTACAAATTTTCGAACCCTTATCTCATAAATCGAACCCAAATTAAACACCATAATTCATCTAAAATGTGAATTAAACCATCAAAGCAAGAATCAACACCCCTTGCCAAAAACCCCCAATTTTCGAACTCAAAACCATTAAATTCGAACCCAAACAAGCCCTTAAATTCGAACCCTTATAATTCTTTAAATTCGAACACAATAATGGCAGGGAAATACACGAAAATGACGAAAAAGTTGTAAGGGAGGTTACCCAATCGAAAATCGGAAGTAAAACGTTCGAAATCGACCAACCCTAGCTTTTGGGGATCGACGCATTCAGCCAAAATCCGACTTCAAAATGCGACGAAACTTCGAATTGACGGAGGGGATAGCTGCGCCTCGACGAGACGAAGCCGGTGAGAGGTCGCACGCGCCGAACGGCGGCCGGACGGCGGCGGGCGCACGGCCTGAAGCCGCGGGTGCTGGTCCAGACGGAAATGGGTGCCGCGGGAGAGAGGGAGGAAAAATTGGGGCTGAAATGATTTTAATTTTAAAATCTCGGGTTCATTTGGTATTTATAGCAAAAATACCCCAAAAAAACTAATAGCCCCACAAATACATCATGATTCATTAAAAATCATCTGTTTTCAAAAACTCTCTCTCTAACTCCAAAACACCCTACCGGTGCTCACACAAGCACCCGAGATCCCGAGACACATCAAAAACCCAACTCTTAGGTTTTTCACCCAAATGAGAATACAATCTCAACCTCTGGATCCAACGATCCCAACTACCCAAATAAACGAGCCCAGAAGGCCCAACACCTCGATTAAACTCCAAATCGCCACGTAAAACCACTTTAGGGATTATTAACACTACGGGATTAACATCTATAATCCCTGGTCATCACAAAATGTCTTCGTTTTTTCTTTGTAAAGCTTTGCACTTTCATACGCATCATTGCGGATCTCTTCTAATTCTTGCAATTGCAGCTTTCTATGTTCCCCGCTCTTGTCCATAGCCATGTTTAGGTGTTTGATGGCCCAAAATGCTCGATGCTCCAACTCTACAGGCAAATGACAGGGTTTACCAAAGATTAGTCTATAAGGAGACATACCTATTGGCGTTTTGTATGCCGTTCGATAAGCCCATAATGCATCGTCTAGTCTCTGTTGGGATATGCCCTAAGACACATCATTAGATGATTGTTTATGACATACAATGTAATATGATTTTATGAATGGCAATTCATTATTATATATTATTCTTTTAACTGTGCAATGTGAATTAATATATATGTTAATGTCCTTAGAATAATATTGTATTATTCTTAAAGATGTCCCTAGTCAAGTATTATCATGAAAGGGATAATGATAATACGTAGAGACTAGTATGTGTTGATCGATGAATTGTTCATTGATATGAGATATCAAATCAACATATGGGTACATGTTAGAGAACGATGTACTGGACAGACCCACCATGAGAATGCAACATGGATAGTTATATGATCGTCATATGCAATTCTCATAGTGATACTAATGTATGTAATACTTACGACTTGTGATCATCAGAGATCCCAACATAAGGAGTTATGTATCTTGATATCGTCAAACATTACCCGTAACAGGGTATACTATACGAATTATGTAGAGGGATGTTGACTGATCGAGATAGGATTTGTCCCTCCTATATAACAGGAGATGTGTTTGGCCCTTTGATCAAGTGAGAACTAAAATGCATGGCCATGCTCGAATGAGTCGATATGAGATATCGAGCTTTTTCGTTTATTCTAGTTCTACTTGGGGATCAAGAAATAAAGATTGGATATACGAGTATGACTATTCCATGACTCGTGTTCAATCTAAACACAAAGGACAAAGGGATTAAGTTACATAGTTAATATTATCACAAGTTCTAAAGGTTATGTCGAGTCATTGACATTCTTGTAATTTGGGTAGCCTTGATGTGTTGCTAGACACCGCTCTTTGCTTGTAACGTAAAATGAGATTTTATGTCACTGCCAACATTACAAGATCCTATCGGGTCGCACAAAAGATTAAATCGATAAGGGAATTGAATTCATGGGATGAATTAAATAATTAAGAAGTGTCTTAATTAAATGATTATAAGGATTTAATTAAATCACGGGTTTAGGCCCATTAGGCTTTAAGAAAGCCTTTAATTAAATCATATATAATTTGTTAACAAGAGGTTTAATTGTAATTAACACAACATAACAAAACCTAGCCACCAAAAGCTTGTGAAGCCCTCGGCCAACCAAGCTCACGGCCACCTCTCTTGGCCGCCGCCTTGGTCTTTGTTTTCCGGCCATCTTCTTCGATTTAGAATCGAGTGTGGCTCTTGTTACGATTTAAGAACAAATCTAGCACTTTGTTCTTGAACTATCCCTTCCCGATTTGATCGTGTGGATACCGTTGAGGCAAAACTCATTGAGTTTTGCTAGTGACTCGGAGAAGGCGTAGGACGTGGTGCTGCTCCGTGGATTCTGCTTCAAACACGCTACAAGGGTAAGACACTTGTAATTCCTATATCCGACATGAATCCTATGTATAGATCTGCTGGTTAGTAATCCATAAAATTTTATTCCGCTGCGTTGTATGCTCTTGGATTACTTACAGTCTCAAGCTCCAATCCTTTCTAGTGGGATTCACAGTCTTTTCCAAGATAGATTTGATTTCTCAATTTGAGACTTCAGCTTGTCCATTTGTTTGCGGATGGTAGGCGGTGGACACCTTGTGTGTCACATGGTACTTCTTTAATAGACTCTCCACCGTCCTGTTGCAAAAATTGGCGCCTCGATCACTTATGATTGCTCTTGGAGTCCCAAACCTAGAGAAAATGTTATGCTTTATAAAACCTGCAACCACTTTCGAATCATCAGTACGGGTGGCTAAAGCTTCCACCCATTTCGACACATAATCCACAGTAAGTAAAATGTAAATGTGGCCAAAAGATTGTGGAAATGGTCCCATGAAGTCGATGCCCCATACATCAAATATTTCATAATAAAGTATGGGTTGTTGGGGCATCTCATTTCGTTGAGATATGTTGCCTGTCTTTTGACACTCTTGGCACGATTTGCAGAAATTATATGCATCATGAAACAAAGTTGGCCAAAAGAATCCACATTCTAATACTTTGTGTGCCGTTCTTTTGGCTCCAAAGTGGCCACCAACCTCATGGGAATGACAAAAATGGAGTATAGAAGATACCTCATTGTCCGGAATGCAACGCCTGATGACTTGATCCACACAATGTTTCCATAAGTATGGCTCATCCCAAACATAATACTTGGCGTCGCTTCGAATTTTCCCGCGTTGATTCCTATTCAATCCATTAGGAAAAGTGTTAGTGGCCAAAAAATTAGCAATACCTGCATACCATTGTAAAATGTCGTGTACAGCAAATAGTCGTTCATCCGGGAATTCTTCTTTCAGACACGGTGTATCATTCACATTAACCAAACGACTTAGGTAGTCCGCCACTTTATTTTCTGCGCCTCGCTTATCTTTGATTTCAACATCAAATTCACTCAACAGTATGATCCATCTTATTAGTCTTGGCTTTGCTTCCTTCTTTGTCATCAAGTACCGCAAGGCTGCATGATCAGAATAAATGACAACTTTAGCCCCGAGCAAATAAGATCGAAATTTTTCTAAAGAAAACACAACAGCTAATAGCTCCTTTTCAGTAGTGGAATAGTGCTGCTGAGCATCATTCAAGGTCATGGAAGCATAGTAGATGGCATGAGAAATCTTCCCAATCTTTTGGCCCAAAACGTCGCCCACTGCATAGTCGCTTGCATCACACATGATCTCAAATGGCTTACTCCAGTCAGGAGGTTGGATAATGGGTGTGGATGTCAAGGATGTCTTTAATGTATCAAATGCGGTCTTGCATGCCTCATCAAATTCGAATGCCATATCCTTTTGTAATAATTTGCATAATGGTGATGCTATCTTGGCGAAGTCCTTGATATACCTCCGATAGAAACCTGCATGGCCAAGAAAAGAACGTACATCCCGCACACAAATAGGATAAGGTAGAGACTGAATAATATCAATTTTCGCTTTATCTACCTCCATACCCTTTGATGAGACCACATGACCCAAAACAATACCTTGCTCTATCATAAAGTGGCATTTTTTCAGAATTTAGCACAAGGTTTGTTTCTATGCAACACTTTAGGACAAGGGTCAGGTTAGTTAGACAAGTATTGAATGAGTCACCATAAACAGTAAAGTCATCCATGAATACCTCTAATATGTGCTCAGTGAACTCAGAAAATATACTAACCATACACCGTTGAAATGTGGCCGGTGCGTTGCAAAGTCCAAAGGGCATACGCCTATAAGCGAAGGTTCCAAAGGGGCATGTGAACGTGGTCTTTTCTTGATCTTCCGGAGCAATTGCAATCTGGAAATAACCGGAATATCCATCAAGAAAACAGTAATAAGAATGACATGCTAGCCTTTCAAGCATTTGATCAATGAAGGGCAATGGAAAATGGTCCTTGCGGGTCACGGTGTTCAATTTGCGGTAGTCAATGCAAACTCTCCACCCATTCTGAATGCGGGTGGTCACTAATTCATCGTCTTTGTTCCTCACCACTGTAATGCCAGTCTTCTTTGGAACTACTTGGACAGGGCTGACCCACTGGCTATCAGAAATAGGGTATATCATTCCAACTGCAAGAAGCTTTAAGATTTCCTCTTTCACTACTTCCATCATCGGTGGGTTGAGTTTCCTTTGCGGTTGGCATGTAGGTTTTGATCCTTCTTCAAGTAGAATCCTATGCATGCATGTCGAGGGGCTTATTCCTTTGATGTCAGCAATGGTCCTTCCTATCGCGGTCTTGTGCTCCTCTAGCACTTGAATGAGCTCCTTCTCTTGGCTATCTCCCAACTTGCTAGAGATTATCACTGGTAATGTGTTTCCTTCTCCAAGGAACACATACTTTAGGTGACTTGGTAATGGCTTCAACGCAATAGTGGGTGCCTGCGATACAGAAGGGAGAGGTCTAGAGTTAGGAATAGGCAATGACACAAATGAAATATTACCTTGTATCTCGGGCGTGGTATCCAACGCAGTGATGTTGTGTTCCACTTCATCTCCAAGTGGCAACTCGTCCTCAAAATGATCTAGAGGGATGGTGAGGGCTATCTCCAACTCGTCTTTACCTGCAGTCTCAAAGATCCCTTGGGACAAGTAATCAATAATATCGATAGAGTAAACAGTATCATCATCATCACAAGGATATTTCATGGCATCATGTATATTGAATTTAACGACCTCACCATCAAACTCCATCGTAAGTGTGCCACTATGAACATCTATCTTAGTCTTGGATGTTTTCAAGAAGGGTCTCCCTAACAATATAGGACTATTATTGTCCCCCTTTGCCATATCAAGCACATAAAAATCAGCGGGAAATACCAACTCATTTACCTGTACTAAGACATCTTCTAAAATTCCCCTAGGGTATGCATTAGATCTATCTGCTAACTGAACAACTACCCTTGTGTCATTTAAAGGTCCTAGATTCAAAGAAGCATAGAGAGAGTATGGCATGACATTTATCGATGCTCCTAGATCTAGCATATCTTTTTCAAGACGTGTTGTGCCAATTGTGCATGGAATGGTGAACATACCTGGGTCCTTGCACTTGGTAGGGATTTTCCTTTGGATGACTGCTGAGATGTTCTCCCCCAACTCAACCTTGTGGCATCCTTTAAGCCTTTGTTTCCTCTTGGCGGTGCACAACTCCTTTAAGAACTTTGCATAGCGCGGCACTTGCTTTATTGCATCCAACAGTGGAATGTTCACCTCACATCTTCGTAATGTTTCGTATAGGTCCTTGATGCTTTCATTCCTCCTATCTTCCTGATATGCGAGAGGGAAAGGGGGCTCAATCTTATACTCACGGAGTGGAGGAGACTCACCTTTTGGTTCTTCTTCTTGCATGGAATTATTTCCCGTAGGCTTGATCTCTTTCTCTTCATCTTCTTTTTCGAGTTCTTTCCCACTCCTTAGTTTAATTGCGCTTGCATTCTCCCTTGGATTCACTACTGGTTGTGACGGGAGTGTTTGATCTTTGGGAATCAATGCGATTTATTGATGTTGCCATCTGACCCATTTGAGTAGTCAAGCTTTGGATGCTTGCTCTTGTCTCCTGTTGAAATTTTAGAGATCCATTAGCAAGTTCCTTAACAATATTTTCTAAATACTCACCAGGTGTTGGGGTTGGAATGGCTTGTTGTGGCCTTTGGAATGGTGGCTTATATGGTGGTGGGTGTTGTTGCATCTGTGGCTCATTTTGATTCCCATATCTCAAATTTGGATGATCTCGCCATCCTGGGTTGTAAGTGTTAGAATAGGGATCATACTTCCGTTGTGGTTGTCCCGGAAATCCGCCTGCCGCATTTGCTTCCTCAAATGAAGGTTCTTGAAGTTTGGGGCAAGCGTCAGTTGGATGACTCGGTAGTGCACAAATTCCACATACCTTAGCACTTTGTCCCATTTCGATCGCAAGTTGTTTCACAATACCTGTTAAATCAATCAATTGTTGTTCGAGGCTAGAAACATTTACCTCGCCTTGCTTCCTAAGTTTATGGTCCGATCGAGCAGTTCCAAACTGTTGAGAGTTGGCTGCCATGTTCGCAATCAAGTGTCTTGCTTCCGTTGGCGTCTTATCTACAAATGCTCCTCCACTAGCAGCGTCCACCAAATTCCTGTCATTTGGCAAAAGACCCTCATAAAAACAGTATATTTTCACTTATCTGATGTTGAGGGCAGCTTGCACAAAGCTTTTTGAAGCGCTCCCAATATTCATGCAGTGATTCCTCTTGGATTTGTCTAATGCCGTATATATCTTTGCGGATATTCGTCGCTCTTGATGCAGGAAAGTATTTCTCCAAGAAGGTTATTTTCAGCTCGTTCCATGTAGTGATGGATCCAGAAGGTAAATAGAAGAGCCAATCTTTAGCCGCATCCTTCAAAGAGAACGGAAAAGCACGTAATTTGATTTGTTCCTCGGTTATTCCAGTCGGCTTCATTGTAGTGCACACTACATGGAATTCCATCAAATGCTAATGCGGGTCCTCACCTGCAAGGCCATGAAAAGAAGGTAAAAGATGTATTAGGCCAGATTTTAATTCAAAATTTATATTAATAGCAAGTGTAGGAAAGGTTATGCAGAGAGGCTGCTGATCCAAAGTAGGATTAGCTAGCTGTCGTAGGCTTTGATTATCTGCCATGATGGTCCTGTCCTCTTCTTCTTTCACTTGTCTTCGATTTTCTCGTCTTATGTGGTATAAAGTCCTTTCTATCTCAGGATTGTATTGATGTTCGTCCTCCTCAAATGAAAACTCGCCTGCGTGCATGAATAAACAGGTAAAAAGCACGGGAAGAAGAATATCAATAAAAGTTAACACAAATTAATAAAATTGCCTTCCCCGGCAACGGCGCCAAAATTTGGTAGCGTTTATCGCGTACGCCCAAATTAACCCTCTCAAGTTAATAACAGTAATGAATGTAGTAGCGTGAGTAGGGATCGATCCCACGAGGAAGGTTATATCTTTGTGTTAACTTATGCAAACGAAAATAAAAAGGGGTTTGAAGTCAAAGTAATAATACTACGATGCAAAATTAAACTAATATGCAAAATTATCTAGATGAATTAACTTATGAGAAAAGTGCGATTCTCGGTTTTCGGTTAACTTTACAATTGGCGTTTACTATCTCAATCATCGATCTTCACAAATGGTTCAATTTCCATATGAATATTCATCGTGGACGTTTGATCCAATAATCAAAGTCCTATCTCACCTTAAGTTTAGTTAAGTAGCCCAAGCGTTCTAGTTTAACCCTTATCACACAATCAATCAAAATACAAGCGATTAAGATTTAAATCGATGATAGCATATGAACTAGTGAGATCGATGAAGCTTAACAACATAATCCAAGCGTCTATGTTTAATCTAGTCAATTGTTTACCCTAAGAATTTAACAAACTCACAAACGGAATTTAATCAATCTTAGTTGCTTCGTAAATTAGAGGGATCAAACGATTCCGTATTTGATATCTAATTTAGCTTTAAATTGTATGAACAATAGCTAGGTGATCAGTCCAACAATCATGCATAACAATCATGACAATCAAATCAGAAAAACAATTGATACTCAATGCAAATCAACAATCAAAACTTATCTCACAAGAATCGTAAACATCCAATGTATCGTTTCCCTTAACCGAGAATCACAAAAGTATTTAGCTACTCATAACTAGATTAACAATAACCAAAATTAATCTAAAAAACATCAAACTAATAAGAGAAGAAAGAGTTACTAAAAGGAAGCACGATTCCGGCTTGTCGATTCCGTCCTCGTTCTTCGTTGTTCTTGAAGAAAACTTGAAAGCAAATTAATCTAAAATCTAAAATTATTCTAAGAGTATCAAAAACTATCAAAAACTGCTGCTAATGAGGCTTAGTCTCGAGTTTTAGGGTATGGGAGTGATAAATATGGGATACAATCTTTTAAACATGCTAAAAGACTCAATTTCCAAATTTCCGGACTCCTCGGCGATCGATCGCCTGATGTGTGGCGATCGATCGCGAGGCTTTTATTTTTCAGAAAAACCCTTGAGGCGATCGATCGCTATAAAGTGGCGATCGATCGCCGAGCTCCAGCAGACTTTGGCGATCGATCGCCCCTTCTTCGCGATCGATCGCTGGCTCTTCAAATTTGATGCAAATGTTTCTGTCCATAGGCGATCGATTGCCTCTTCCGGGCGATCGATTGCCACCTCCAAAATTACATTTTTGCCCTTTTCTTGATCAACTTGAGTCCTTGTCATGTCCATGTCCGTTCTTGGTCTTTACACATCGTTTTTACCTCGTTTTCTTCGATTGTACCTATAATTACACAAATATACGATTAGGTAGCATACGTATCAAATTATCTATCAAAACCTACCAAATCGTAGACAGTTAAGCACTCAAGATGTGTCTATTTCTAGTCACATCAGTACCCTTCCTATACGGCGCACCCAATAAGCCTTCGAGCAACCTGCTCGGCATAATGGTCTCGTCAACTAGTGACCCAGACACTACCATGTGCTCACCACTGGCACTCAAACCGTCGACTAAATACATATGCGTAAATGTATTATTCATCGAAATGACGCTACGCGTCTACATAGACCACTATGTCATCGTCATCCCATGACGGTACCTGTCAACATATGACACCCAAAATAACATCGTCAACTCGTGACAATACATGTCGACACACGACATGCATAATCTCACCGTCAAGCACATGACGGTATATGTATATCAACACATGTCATCCACAATAATGCTAATAAAACAGTAATATGCCATACCTCATCGCTAACAAGATAGCGGCATACCTCTCTCAGTCGTCCAATAGTGTACACAATCAGCACCCTTCGCTCGTAGGTGGCGTAATCCAGTGTTACGTACATAGCGGTATAACCCATCGCTATAGAATCAGCGGCATGATCCCTCGCCATAGAGTCAGCGGCAAAAAACATAGTTATAGATATCCGGCGGTATGAACCATTGCCATAGATGTAGCGGAATGACCCGTTGCTATGTAATACCCGGCGGCATGAACCATCGCCAATAGATGTAGCGGAATGTACCATCGCTATATAATACCCGACGGCATGAACCATCGCCAATAGATGTAGCAGAATGTACCATCGCTATATAATACTCGGCGACATAAATCATCGCCAATAGAATAGCGGAATTAACCATCGCTATGAATACCCTCGGCATAAATCAACGCCAATAGAATAGCGGAATGAACCATCGCTATGAATACCCGGCGGCAAAAATCATCGCCAATAGAATAGCGGAATGAACCATCGCTATGAATACCCGACGGCATAAACCATCGCCAATAGAATAGCCGATCCCTAATCTTGTTATAGTAGTGTATTTTAATGCACCTCGCTTGTCATGATCGCGGCACTAATACCCATCGCTTCGACATATCAGCGGCATCGAATAACCTCGCTCAAATGCGACATGCGGCAATACCCTCGCTTCAACATTTGGCGGCAAATATTCTTTACTCGCTATGATATGACAGCGGCAAGTATTCTATCATCACGTCAAGTGACACCGGCAAAGCATTTAAAATCATCACTCATCCATAACAACGACTCATGGGATATTCACCAAGCATTCCATCTATACATGCAACACAATACATATTCCATATCCCAATATACATCACCATGAGTGTATTTTAATGCACCTCACTCAAATGTGAGATGCGGCAATACCCTCGCTTCAACATTTGGCGGCAAAGCATTAAAATCATCACTCAATAAATAGAACCACAATGAGCGTATTTTAATGCACCTCGCTCAAATGTGACATGCGGCAATACCCTCGCTTCAACATTTGGCGGCAAAGCATTAAAATCATCACTCCAATATACACAACCACAATGAGTGTATTTTAATGCACCTCGCTCAAATGTGACATGCGGCAATACCCTCTCTTCAACATTTGGCGGCAAAGCATTAAAATCATCACTCCAATATATATGCAACCACAATGCATAATCCATGATGTATATAAAATGCAGGTTATCGTTTCGTGTCTTTCAACCCTGGCCTTAGCCCTTCATGTCATAGCGCCCTACAGTAACAATACCAAACCATGAGCATATAATATTCCATATTCATCACAATATGATTATAATGAGTAATTGCATAAACCATGAGTACAAAGTACTTCCTGTATCCCAATGCATTTCAGAATGCTCTCTTCGGTTGTCCCTGTGCCACAACTCACAATCATAATCAACAGATTATATTATGATTCCATTGTTGTGTCACACACCACTAACCACCATCATGCATAATTATGTGCTACTCATTTCCATCAATATGATCCTAGGCCCTCAACAGCCCGAAAGAGCAAACCACTGCTCTGATACCGCTAATGTAAGGACCCCCGTGCCCTTAACCCGTTATAGTGTATTAACCCTTGTCATTAGTGCATACAATCATGTTATCTAGGGGAAAGAGATTACATGCAACTCTAGCATGAAATACCATCTATAAAATTCCTTTACATTAATCGTATAATATCTAAACTTTCCCCAACATAATCCATAAACATAACATGCACCTTTATACATACACTAACATGCTCTCAATTCATTTTGCAATTCATAATTAATTGCATGCAACACATAAATGAAAAGAGAAAGGCCCTTGCCTTCTTTATACAATCCATATACACATAATACTGCTCACACGCGAGCATCGAATAAGTATGCGTGTTTCTAATGTATAAAGTATCATGCTCAATACCGTCGCTAGTACATCAATCCTGGAAGCACCTCAAATCCATAGCTCGAGCTCAACTCCAAGCCATCGATGTACGTAATAACCTGCCCCTACAGAGACAACCCCACACGGGGTGAGCATAACAATATCCCAAATCCAATAATCACAATAACACAATTCATAATTTACAAAAAATGTAAATGCTATGAAATATAAAGGATGCTCCCTGGATGGTATCATC
Organism: Haberlea rhodopensis; assembly: GCA_907163345.1. Taxonomy (NCBI): domain Eukaryota; kingdom Viridiplantae; phylum Streptophyta; class Magnoliopsida; order Lamiales; family Gesneriaceae; genus Haberlea; species Haberlea rhodopensis. The sequence continues at coordinate 351,011 of CAJQUN010000461.1, read as the reverse complement.
CTCATCCGGTATTCCTTGCACTGTCCCTGTTCTCAAAAAAACTGAAACCATCAAATTCCCAAATGCCAGATAATCATTACATTGGTTAACAAATTCATTTGCCACATACCGATATCATAATCAATAATATCAAATCAGTAAACAATGATTACAAGTATTTCATATATCTCACTTATGGTTCCATAGTCCTATTTCATTGCTCGCTCTACAATAGCGGCATTTCATTCTCACGCATGCTCGACAGCTGTGAGACCCCGTTATCTTAAACATAATATAAGGTGTAATTATGAGAACTAATCATGTATAATCAGAGTATTTAATCGTGTTGACATCCTGAGCTTAAGGGTCACATGCGCCAATAAAAATTTCAAAAGAAATTAGTTACATTCATCAAAACAATAGGAGTGACACTATAGTTCTACTCTACTACTTGTAGAGACTACACAAAAGAACTCTGTTCTGCTATCATTGTAGCACTCCTTACAGCTCAAAGTATCAACCCCGACCCTGGTTCTCCTTAGTAAAAGCACCTACAAAGACAACCCCCAACATGAGCACATCATAATTCATATTCAACACAATATGAATGTAAAGCATAAATGCATAAATCATAACATAAAATACTTCATGTATTCCCAATGCATTTAATACGCCCATTGGTTGTCCCTGTACCATAACTCATAATCAAATCATTATATGAAATTATGGCTTCTTAAATAAATGTCATGACATAACTTCACTTCTTAATCTTAAATCTTTCTTAGTCAGTTTATCATCAGTGTATTTTAATGCTTCTTACTTCTTAACTTCATAATGAGTGGTACCATCTTCCCCGCTTCATTATTTCATAACAAGCGGTACATTCTTCCCCGCTAGCGGTACCTTCTTCCCCGCTCTTCATACTAGCGGTACCTTCTTCCCCGCTTAGTATGGTATACCCCGCCTCCATGTGCAAGCCTTACTCCACATTTTTAGCGGTATAAGCGTAAGCATTAAAATCATCACGGGGATAACCCTGAATCGTGGAATACACACTCTTATTTCCACAACATAAACATGCAACAACAATGCATGACAACATGTATCATACTCTTAATGCACAACTTTGCATCTATCATGTGTCAAATAGACAAACATAAAATACATGTTACCGTTGGGATGCCCGTACGTCGCTTACGTACCTTTCCAAAATATGGTGTATTGCAGGACTCTATCCCCTGCGTTGTGTGGCTACCTGTGATGGCTCTACACAAGTGTACAACACAATATTAGATGCCTCAATACCATCCAATACCGAAAACAAATCAAAAATAACAATTTGCCAAATTTTGTCATCTCGCGATCGATCGCCACTCAGCCCCGATCGATCGCGAGATGCTACTGCCTCTTTAACCAAAAAAATTAAATCAGCGATCGATCGCTCCTTTAATGGCGATCGATCGCCAAAGGCTACTGGACCTCAGCGATCGATCGCGCCTTCAGCGGCGATCGATCGGTAGCTCTGTGTTCTTCGCGATTTCCAGAATTTCTCGAGCACCTCATTTCATACAAGCAATTCTACCACATAAGTCATGAAATATGCTCGAACAAAAATGCCAAGGGCTTCACAAAACTACCATGTATGTACTCAATCAAAGGTTTACCAAAAACCTAGCTAACATGCATAATAACATCTTCACAAACTTCACTCCCATCCCATATTTTCCAGAAAAACAGGGCACTCACCCTACCCAGATTTTCGAACACTACATTTTACATGCTTAAATCCTTCACATAACATATGAAACATCCTCAAGGAAAAATACTGGGAGTTTTATAACAACACCATGTAAGCACTTAAATCGAAGGTTTAAAGAAACCTAAGCTAGCATGCCATTTCTACTTTAATGAAAACACATGCTTAAACATGCAAAACTGGTATAACCAGCGTGATTCCTTACCACTTTTGCTCCTCGATTTTTAATAACTTTTGCTCAACAAAACTCCAGATCTCTTCTCCTATGCTCAGTTGGAAAGTTGGGCGAGTTTTCAGAGAGAAAAGAGAGGGTTTTCGAGAAGGAGCAAGTGGGAAATCAATGAGTGAAAGTGCATGATTGATCAACCCATGCTGCAGGTTTCAGGGGAGGGGCGTGGGTTTGTACTGAATGGGGGGGGGGGGGGGGGGGGGTTGCATGTAGGGTGGTCATGTGGTGTTTAATTGTAACCCGGTATTTCATACGATGTATTAAAATATCCTCACTCGATATTTTTAGTATTTAAACAATAAAATACTTCAATTTCCAAATAAACATGCTTCACCAAAACAATTAACACCCACCCCAAATAATTATACTACAATCCAAATTCTCAACATATAACACATGCACCCTGAAATAACTTCCCCCAATATAATTAATTCAACACAAAGACTTAATACCAAAATCTTCATAACATACTTAATGTTTAAAATAACACATAATCATTTCGGGGATATCACAACAGCAGTGGCGTCCAACCGATGTTCACTCAAAGGTGACAACATCCCAATCATTGCTCGCTCAAAAGTGGCACCATATAATTCTCAATGCATATATACATCCATTTGTAGCAATTACCATAAACCATGTATTTCAATATACATTTATTGCAATACAGTGTACCGTGAACTCAACAATTGCAATTATAATAAAGGGCTATGCTCGTACGTCATACGTACCTTATGATTCCGTAGTTCGAGTCCAACCTTGCCTGAGTCCCACGACCCGATGAATTATGTGCTAACACACAAATAACTCACAATCAAACAAAAGCATGCATCCACGTGCCCAAGCATGTTTACAACCTCCAAATATATCGTCAATCCATGACGATTTACCAATTCAAAAGACCCCGGCTTAAGCATGCATAATACCCAAAATATTCCATTTTGCAAGTTCAAAAGTTAGCCAATTACTCAACCGAGTAGTCCATTTTTATTAATAAAATTTGGCTCCAATCATTCCTTTTTAAAGCTATAGCATTCCCATTGGAATGTAGACATTGCCCCGGAATTCGGCTAATTAAACCTCGATTCCAAAATCCCGACATTTTCCAACATTTCAAAAAAAACACAACAACAAGGGCCGCGATCGATCGCGCAACCACACTGCCCAAAGAAAATAAAGCCACGATCGATCGCCTAAAAATGCCGATCGATCGCCAACTTTCTCTGCTACTCACGATCGATCGGTAACATCTCGTGATCGATCGCGAGAACTGTTCATCGTCATCCAATTTCTAGAATTATGTCGCGATCGATCGGCGCCAAGCCGCGATCGATCGCGACCTGCAATATTTCAAAAAACTCGAGTTTTAATGGGGTTTTTCACACCCAAACTCAAAACCAACACCCCATACTCCTTCAACACTTCCATTACACCGTTTATAACCAATAAAAACACTAAACACTCAACTTTGAATTTTTATCAAAAACTCCCAATGTCCATACCCAACAAAATACTCAACCAAAATCCAACATATTACAATCAAATCGAAGATAAGAACGAGAGGAAGATCAATACCTTATTATCTTCGAGAAATCCGGCTCCCGGGCCAAGCCTCTACCCATTTTACAAAAGGGAGCAAAAGAGGGGTTCGGGGGAGAGGAAATCGCAGGTGAGAGGAGAGAGGGAGGGAGGAGAGTTCGTGCAATGACGAAATATCGAGTCCACTTGGTATATATAGTACCAAAACTCCAAAATACCAGTACCTCCACAACTACATCATGATTCATTAAAAATCATCTATTTTCAATAATTATCTCTCCAACTCAAATTCCATCACCGGCCCCAGTACAAAGTACTCCGGACCCCACATTCCACCAAAAACCAAATTCCAAGGTTATTGCCACGATGAGAATACAATCTCATCCATTGGATCCAACGACTCCAAGAATTGGATTTAAAATCCACGGGAGTCCCAAAACGACAATTAATTCATAATTGCCACCTCTAAAATCCATACTACACCGGGATTAACACCATTAATCCCCGGGCATCACAAAAACTCAAAGCTAGAAATTTATCAAATTCATCGTGGCACTTACAATTTCTGTAGTATTCCATTATGTAAGTACCCCTTGCCCTTAACCCACGATTAGTGTATTAACCCATGTATTTAGTACATACAATCATGTAATCACAGGGAAAACCACATGCAAGTATCGTATAATATATCATCTATAAAATCTCTTGCATTAGAACTACATAATGTTCAAATCCCCCAACCAAGTCCACTTGCATAGCATGCACCCTTATAATACACTAACATGTTCTCAATTCATTTACCAATTCCTCTCATTAATTGCATGCCACATATAAATGAAAAGAGAAAGGCCATCCCTTTATACAACCCATATACACATATAAACGTGCTCACATGCGAGCACCCAATGAATGAATGTGTATTTAATGTATAAAATACTGTGCTCAATACAATACTGGCACTTCTGTACTGGAAGCGCCTCCAATCCATAGCTCGATCTCAACTCCGGAGCTACCGCTGTATCTGTACCACCTACCCCAACAGAGACTGTCCCCACACGGGGTGAGCATACCAATATCACCGATCCAATAATCACAATATTACATTACATAAGTTACAGAATGTAAAGCGGTGAATTTAAAAGACACTCCCTGAATAGTGTCATCCTAATACGGGATCCCCTGTGCTGCTCATGTTCTCAAAATAAATTGCAACAAATCCATATGATGGTGGAATATATGGTGCCGCTACCGATCGAGCAACGATTGAGATATTGTCGCTTTGGAGCGAACATCGGTCATGATGCCGCCACTATTGGGCGTGCAAGGTAATGAAACTGTGGAATTAGTCGTTAGATATATGGAATATCTGTAATCATTATTAAATGATTTGGTACATTGATTATGGTATTGACAATCAGGGAACGGATTTAGTTAATCAATGAAATGATTAACTGACCTTTGGATGCTTTCAGTTATTTTGAGAACAGGAACAACACAGGGATTCCATGTGGTAACGATACTATACAGGGAGTATCTTTTACATCACAATTTTATATTCTGTAAATTATGTATTGTGATTATTGGATCGGTGGTATTGGTATGCTCAGCCCATGTGGGGGCTGTCTCTATTGGGGCAGGTTAAAAATGTATAGCGATAGCTCCGGAGTTGAGATCGAGCTATTGATTGGAGGTGCTTCCAGGATCGAAGTACCAGTGCCGGTATTGTGCGGAATTTATACATTAGATATGCATTCACTCATTAGATGCTCGCATGTGAGCACTACTATATGTGTATATGGTTTGTATAAAAAGGGCAATGGCCTTTCTCTTTTCATTCATGTGTTGCATGCAATTAATTAAAGAATTGCTAAATGAATTAAGAACAATGTTAGTGTATTATAACATGCATACTTAAGGGTTGAGTAGTATGGGGAGTTTGAACATTATATGGAATAATGTTAGAAATTTTATTATTGGTACATTATGCTATTGGATATCAAAGAAATGATAGATCAATATGATATGCCCATTAATCATTTATGCATCAAATGACACATGCAACTCAATATATCATGCAATCTCATGTGAAATCAATACATATCATGTAATTCACATATCATGTACTACAATGTATCTCAACATGTCATATAGTCACATAAGAATCACATAGTGACAATTAAATCATATAATTCAATTAATGGCATGTAAAATCATACAAAGCATCATTACACGTCTTCGTCAGACGTCATGATAAAACTCGTTTCTACGTACCTCGACCCAAGCTAATCTACCGAGACTTCTCAGATCAACCCCGGAATGTATTAACCTGGTCATATATACTAAAAATTATCACTAAGTGCTTAAGTAGGCACAACAGCTACAACAAGTTTTAAGGATGGTTCCTACTGATTTTCCTTCAAAATTCAGACTGATCAGTTTTCGTTCAAAATTCATAATAAATTCATATATGTTGACCCAAATCCAGTTCTCAAAGTTCAAAAACTCAAAGGACTTCATTTTCTTATCTAATGATGTTTAGCTAATTCCTCCATTTAAAAGTAGTAAAAATACTAAAAACGTAGCTTTTGAACTTTTGTTTTCCATCACGAGCAGTTTTAGTAAAATCATCATATCGTTTTCATTTTAACTTCAAATTGGGTGATTCTAGTGGCAAATGACTGCCAACTTAAAGTAATAAAATACGTATTTATGGACATTTTCCGGAATTCCTAGCCAAAAATGCTCATGAATTCGGATAACACACTGCATGGGATTTTCGTCCACATGCAGGACATAGATTGTGCACTTAAAGTATAAAATTCATAACTACTCGGAAATAAGTCCGAATTGAGTCATCTTTTTTTTTAAAATTCAATAGAATTCAAAGACCTAAAATTTTTGTTTGAAGACCGAAATCAAATCCGTAATAGAATATGCCCAGAAAGTTGAATTACAGTCAGCATGTGACATGCATGGACATGCAGAGTCAAAAATGAGCATTGAAAGTAAAATTGTCATAACCTTTACTTTGGGGATCCAAATCACATGATTCTTTTTTTTAAATTGCATAAAATGAAAAGACTACAACTTTGATTTGAATACCAACATCTGATTCGGACTCTAACGGAACCTAGAAGTTGAAACTATCTACTGCCAGAACCTCAAAGATTTTGCAGATTCTGTTTTCACCAAAAGACACCAACAATTTCGTGTCTCTCTTAAATTTTGACCCAAATTCTACAAAATTCAACTGAATAAAGATAAGAATAGGTTCATACCCTTGTAGACCCAAAATTTCTACCATGGCTCATTCCTAGCTTGAACTCCTCCAAACTTGCTTCAAATTTGAAAATCCTTGCATCTAACTATCATCCTTGCCTTGTATCTTCTTAATCTTTGTTTGCATGTGACATGCACTCAAGATTTCAAGAGGATTTTAATCTAAAAGATGGCTGAAATTTTGAAATTTGTGATGAGGAGAGAAGGAGGAGAGAAGGTGGAGTGTTTGTTGGGGATTGAAGAAAGAGAAAGTCCATTCAATAAAATAAAAAAAAAATCAAATCTAAAATGGAGGTTGAGGGTGTGGCTTTCCATGTTATTTTGCATGGTTTTTAATATGTTTGATGTATTGTGGAATCCATGTGTCAATACATCACTCTCTTGCAAGATTAATGGTCCAAAATCATGTATTAAACATGAGTTAAATTAATTAGTGGCATGTGTTCTCCAAGTGCCATGTGTTCATGCACATGCTCATGCACTAAAACATGTTCCACTAGTTGGTTGACTCATCGTGGTCCGAAACACATTAATTCAAAGTCTATACTTTTAATTATCCGGGTTCGCTTAATAATCGTTAATCCGGACTAATTAGCATTGGGGCCTTACATACTTTGAGTTGGGGCTGGTATTGGAAATTTGAGATTGAGAGATAATAATTGAACACAGATGATTTTTAATGAGTCATGATGTATTTGTGATGGACTTGGGATTTTGGAGCCTTGGTACTATATATACCAAGTGGACTCGGTGTTCAATCATTTGGACTTCATTTCTCTCTCTCTCTCATGCCATTCCCTTTTTCCCCCAACCCATTTCCCCTCTTTTCTCCCTTGAGCAAAATCAATGGTGGCTCGAGTTAGGAGCCGAATTTCTCGAAGATAATAAGGTGTTATCCTTCCCCTCGCTTTTATCTACGCTTTGATAGTAGTATTGTGGAGTATGGTTTGGTATTGTGTTGAGTTTGAATTTTGAAAATTTTAAAAGATTTTGGGGTTGGATGTTTAAGGAGGATTTATGACTCCTTGTTGAGGTTTAATGGTGTATGGGGTATGATGATTGTTGTTGTGGATGTTTTTAGCTTTAAAACGCCATTTTTGGCTGGTACAGGTCGAGGCGATCGACCAGTAGGGCAGGGCGATCGATCGCTGCGACATTGGTAAAATTTGAGAAAGATGAACAGTGAGGCGATCGAACTCCTCTAATGAAGCGATCGATCGCCATGAGGCAGTAGCCAAAAACACTGAGAGGCGACCGATCGCCTGGAATGGAGCGATCGATCGCCCATGCCTATTTTGAGAGGCGATCGATCGCCTGGGATGCAGCGATCGATCGCCAGTGCCTGTTTGGGGAATTATTTTGTGTTGGGTTTTCGATGCATGCTTTGCCCGGGGTCTTTTCAAAATGATTAATCATCATGGATGACGATATATTTGGGGTTATGAACGTGCTTGGGCACGTGGTTGCATGCTAGTATTTGATTGTGAGTTATTTAGGTGCTAACACATAATTCATCGGGTCGCGGGACCCAGTCAAGGTTTGGTGCAAACTACGGAATCATAAGGTACGTATAACGTACGAGCATAGCTTTAAATATATTATTGCAATTGTTGTGCATGAATAATATATGGTTGTTGCAATCACTTGATATGCATTGGGAATTATATGGTGCCGCTTTTGAGCAAGCAATGATTGGGATGTTGTCGCTGTTGAGCCAACATCGATTATGACGCCGCTATTGTAGAGCGAGTAGCGGAATAGAAGGTGTAATATATGGAATATCTATAATCATTGTTTAATGATTTGATATTATTGATTATGGTATCGGTATATGGGAAACGAATTAGTTAACCAATGTAATGGTTAACTGGCATTCGGAAATTTGATGATTTCGGTTATTTTGAGAACATGGACAGCAGAGGGGATCCCGGATGAGGTTGATGCCATCCAGGGAGTGTCTTTTAATATTCATAGCCCTTACATTGTGTAAATTATGAATTGTAATATTGTGCTTATTGGATTTAGGATATTGGTATGCTCACCCCGTGTGGGGGCTGTCTCTGTTGGGGCAGGTGAATAGGTACATCGACGGCTTTGGAGTTGAACTCGAGCTATGGATTGGAGGTGCTTCCAGGATTGAAGTACCAGTGACGGTATTAAGCACAGTGTTTTATACATTTGATACACATACTTTTATTGATGCTCGCATGTGAGCACTGTTATATGTGTATATGGTTTGTATAAAAAGGCAAGGGCCTTTCTATCTTTATTTATTGGTCGCATGCAATTATTTATTGAATTGCAAAATGAACTGAGAACATGTTAATGTATTATAAGGGTGCATGTATGTGGACTTGGTTGGAGGAAAGTGGACATTATATGGAATAATGTAAGAAATTTTATTATTGGCATGTTTTGCTATGGTTGCAAGCGGTCTTTCCCCTAAATATATGATTGTATGTAAGGACCCAAATCCTTAAATGCGGAATCAAGGCATAATAGAGCTAATATAATGATCAGAGTGAGAAATAACGTGTTGAGTGTATGAGCTTAAGCATTACATGCCAAAAATAAGGACTACAAAAGAATGGATTAATTACATTCCCCGTCTAATGAATGTTATCCACTAGTTTTACACTACTCCTAGAGTAGACACTAGGAAAAATAATCCTGTCCTTCAATTTCCAAAAGCATCCTCAAGCTCACTGTCTCAACCCGTCTAGCCCTCCTATCATGCCAAACGTGTACCTACAAGGACAACCCCCAAACATGAGCAATAATAATCATTCATATTCAACACAATATGAAGATAAAGCGTAAATGCATAATCATGATAAAACACTTCCTGTTTCCCCATGCATTTCAAACGCTTCCCGTTTGGTTGTCCCTGTACCATAACTCATGAGTATAATCAATAGATTATTTTAAATGGTCTAAACATGTCATGAACATATACCATTTCATCAATACCAAATACTGATCACCAATCCCTAGTCTGTCCATCACAATGTATTTTAATGCCCCTCGCTTATTTACATATAGACGGCATAGGATAACCTCGCTTCAATGGACTGCGGGACTCCCACCCCTCGCCTCTCATTGAGCGGCAAATACCCTTTCCTCGTCCTATATGATAACCACGCTCAAATGTGACATGCGGCGCTCCCACCCCTCGCTTCACATTTAGCGGAACCAAACCAAATAGCGGCAAGCATTAAAATCATCAAGGGATGACCACGACTCATGGGATGTGCACCAATAATCATATGCATCTATAAACATCATGCATAACATGTATTTGCATCCACAATGCAATACCACATATATACTTGCATCCACAATGCATAACAATAAGTATATAAGATACATGTACCGTTGGGGTGCCCGTACGTCCACTACGTACCTTTCCAAAATGTAGGGTATGGTAGGACTTCAATGCCTTGGCTTGTGTTGCCACCTGGGTTGGTTCTACACATTCACAAATATCAATATTAGAACCCAATAATAGTCCAATACCATAAATCCTACAAAAAAAATCCAAAAAAACCAAATTTTGGCTTTCGCGATCGATCGCCCCTCACGGCGATCGATCGCCAATCCTCACTGTCCGAGAATCAAAAATTTGCACCCTTCGGCGATCGATCGCCACCAATGGCGCGATCGATCGCCAGACCCGCCGATCGATCGCCCAAGAGTGGCGATCGATCGCCAAACGCTTGCAAAACTCACTGCCTGGGCGCGATCGATCGCCTTGAAAGGGGCGATCGATCGCCAACCACTGTTACCCGAAAAACTCCATTTTTGCACCTCAAAACCAATCCAATCCATTCCAACATTTATACCAACCAACCAACAACATAAATATCAACATAAACCACCAAAATACACCTTAAAACAACCATAAATCTAACCATTAACCAAACCCACAACAACCCAACACAAACCCATTTTAAAACCATTCAAAACCAACCCAAACTTAAACAAAACACAACAAAATCAACCATGAGGTATCCATACCTCTTGGGGACCTCAAATCACCCAATATACTCCACAAAATAAGATTTTGCAAGGGCTTCTCTTCACCCCAAGGCTGGAACTCGAAAATGAGGGGAAGGGTTTGTGTGGGAAATGATTTGGTAAAGTGAAAGTGATTTGGATGAGGTGGGGTTGGGTATAAAAGTGTTGGGTTTAATCATACCAAAATAATTCTATGGTGTATAAAACACCCCAACATGATATTTTTCAAAGCATTTACTCATAATGCACCAAATATCAATTAAACACATGATTTCCAATTAATTGCTACCAAAGGCAAATAAATCATGCTTCCAATAATATTTACCCCACATGCACCCTGAAATGCAACCCCGGGTCACCCTATCCACATGACCATGCATTTCCATAAGGTAAATAAATTCCAACACATAATTAATTACCACATAATTAATCATAATAATCATAATTAATGCCCAAATGCAATTAACTATTTCGGGGATATCACAATACTCCCCTACTTATAAGATTTCGTCCTTGAAATCATATGCACTTACCCCAAAAGGAAACTAAACATAAACACATACCAGAGAATAGTTCCGGGTAGTGCTGCACCATATGCCGCTCCGTCTCCCACGTAGCCTCCTCGACACCCCTGCGATCCCACTGAACCTTGATCATCGGTATCACTTTGTTCCGAAGTCTACGGTCTGCTCGATCCAGAATTCTGACAGGCCGTTCCACATAAGATACATCGGACTCTAACTGAACTTTGGAAGGCTGTAACACATGCGACGGATCCGGCTCATACTTCCGCAGCATAGACACATGAAACACATCATGTATACCAGATAAAGAAGGCGGCAAAGCCAGTCGGTAAGCTAAGGTGCCAATGCGCTGCAAAATCTCGTACGGTCCAACATACCTCGGAGACAGTTTCCCGCGCATCCCAAATCGCACAACGCCTCTGAAAGGCGAGATCTTCAAAATGACCTTATCTCCCAACTGAAATTCCAACGGTCTCCGCCGTTTATTTGCATAAGCTGCCTGTCTGTCCTGGGCCGCTTTCATTTTCTGTCTTATTGTCTTTATCTTTTCTTCCATCTCTCGAATCAACTCCGGTCCTCCGACCGATCTGTGGTCCAAATCATCCCAACACAAGGGTGATCTACACCGTCTGCCATAAAGAGCTTCAAACGGAGCCATCTGAATACTCGCCTGGTAGCTATTGTTATACGAAAACTCTACCAAAGGCACTGATTCTGCCAAGAGGCATCGAACTCCAAAACACAAGCTCTTAACATGTCCTCGAGCGTCTGAATAGTGCGCTCGGTCTGGCCATCCGTCTGAGGATGATAAGCAGTACTCAATCTGACTTCAGTTCCCAAGGCTGACTGAAGGTCCTTCCCAAAAATGAGATGTGAATCGCGGATCTCGATCTGACACTATCGAAACGGGGATCCCATGCAATCTCACCACATCTCTAATATACAACTGCGCCATCCTCAAAAATGTGAAAGTCATGCTATAGGGGATAAAATGAGCCACCTTGGTCAATCGATCCACAATCACCCAAATAACATCGAAGCCTGAAGCACTCCTCGACAAATGAGTCACGAAGTCCATGGAAATGTGCTCCCACTTCCACTTCGGTATCTCCAAGCTTCTCAGCTCGCCGCCAGGTCTCTGTCTCTCTGCCTTAACCTGCTGGCAGATCAAACACCTCTTCACAAAAGCGACGACATCTGATTTCATCCTTTTCCACCAAAAATGACCACGCAAATCTCTGTACATCTTTTTCCCGCCTGGGTGGATGCTAAGTCTGCTACTGTGAGCTCGCTCCAAGATCCCTTTACGCAACTCCGGCGTACTCGGAACCACCCAACGGTTCCCCAATCTCAAGGATCCGTCATCTGCCACCCTGAACTTCGTTGGCTGACCAAGATGTACTAAAGATAACCACCTCTGAACCTCATCATCTGACCTCTGAGCTCTCCTGATGTTTTCATAGATGTCTGGCTCAGCTAACAGAGTCGATACATACACAGGCGATGCATCAATGTCAAAGTCATAGCCCAGATGGCAATAGGAGGTCATCATAGCAGACAAATGAATGACGTCCTCAGCAGAACTCCTCACTTTCCGGCTCAAAGCGTCTGCTGTCAAATTGGCTTTCCCCGGATGGTACTCTATCTCGCAGTCATAGTCCTTGAGTAGGTCCATCCACCTCCTCTGCCTCATGTTCAGCTCTGCCTGAGTGAATAAAAACTTGAGGCTCTTGTGATCCGTGTAGATGGTAAACGAAGTACCATACAAATAATGCCTCCAGATCTTCAGGGCAAAGATGATAGCCGCCAATTCCAAGTCATGAACTGGATATCTGGTCTCATGCGGTTTCAACTGCCTCGATGCATAAGCTACCACATGCTTATCTTGCATCAGAACACACCCAAGGCCCTGAAGCGATGCGTCAGTATACAGAACAAATCTGGAGTTCTCCGTAGGGATCACTAACACTGGCGCCGTCGTCAAGCGGTGCTTCAACTCCTGGAAGCTCTCCTCACAAGCTCCTGACCAAAAGAAAGGCACTCCCTTCTGGGTCAACTGAGTCAGTGGCTTGGCAATCTTCGAAAAGCCCTCGACAAAGCGCCGATAATACCCGGCCAAACCAAGAAAACTCCGAATCTCTGGCACAGAAGTGGGGGCAGCCCACTCCATCACAGCCTCAATCTTCTTAAGATCTACAGATATCCCGCTGCTCGATATGACATGCCCCAGAAACACTACACTGCTCAGCCAAAATTCACACTTACTGAGCTTAGCATATAACTGATGTTCTCTGAGAATCTGAAGCACTGTCCTCAAGTGTTTCACATGCTCCTCCTCGCTCCGGGAGTAGATAAGAATATCGTCAATAAACACAATGACGAACTGATCAAGATACTGCTGAAACACTCTGTTCATCAGACTCATAAAGACTGCTGGAGCATTCGTCACGCCGAACGGCATCACTAAGAACTCATAATGTCCATATCGGGTCCGGAACGCTGTCTTCTGCACATCTTCCTCTCTGACCCGAATCTGATGATACCCGGATCTCAAATCAATCTTGCTATACACCCTGGTACCTTGCAACTGATCAAACAGATCGTCGATCCTTGGAAGAGGATACTTGTTCTTCACTGTAGCCTTATTCAGTTGCCGGTAATCGATACACAACCGCATCGAACCGTCCTTCTTTTTCACAAAGAGAACTGGTGCGCCCCATGGCGACACGCTCGGGCGTATATACCCCTTATCCAGGAGATCCTGCAACTGTTCTTTCAACTCTCTCAGCTCAGCCGGTGCCATCCTATAAGGTGCACGAGAGATAGTGGATGTCCCTGGCAACAGCTCGATCCCAAACTCAACTTCCCTAGCCGGTGGAAGTCCTGGGATCTCTTCTGGGAATACATCAGCGAACTCTGCCACTACTGGCACATCCTCAACTCTTAGTTCCTTACTCTTCCCAGACGTGTCCACGGCATAAATAAGATAGCCCGTGTGACCACGTTCCAACAACTGAGTCATCTTGATCGCTGAAATCAACGGAATCTTCGCACGAGAACCGTTGCCATAGAAAGTCCACTGACTGCCCAACTCAGGTCTGAACTTCACTGTCCTCTGCCGGCAATCTACCATTGCCTGATATCTGTTCAGAATATCAATACCCAAGATGCAGTCGAAGTCTGACATACCCAATACGATCAAGTCTGCCTTCAACTCGTTGCCCTCAAAATAAATGAGGCAGTCTTCCATAAACTGATCAGCAACAACATTCCTTCCAGTGGGTGTCGAGACAAGGAGAGGCGTGGGTAAAGAAGACGTTCGCATATGGTGTCTTTCCACAAAACCCACCGATACAAAAGAATGGGAGGCACCTGTATCGATCAAAATAAAAGCAGGGTACGTAAATAAATGACACGTACCGGCAATCACCTCCTCTGGGGCTGCCTGGGCCTGCTCCCTGGTCAGTGCATACACCTGCCCCTGGGGTGGTCCTACTGTCTGACCCCCCGATGGTCGAGGCCCAAACTGCTGCATCTGCTGCACTGTCCTATCTTCAAACCTCGGCCTACTGCCCTGAAACTCAGACTGTCCTCCCCGTGTGGGGCAATACCGAGCGATGTGGCCCATCTTGCCACAGACATAACATGCAGGACACTTGTTTGAAGAATGTGGCCCTCCACAATTGTTGCACCTCGGCTCTCCCGGCCTATCCCCTTGTGAAGATCCTCGATTGGCCGTCCAATTACCCTTCTTGCCATCCTGTTTCTGACCAAAATGTTTCTTTCCACCATACCGTGAAGATGAAGAGGCACCACGGGGCTTAAATGGCTCACCCCGAGGCCTCAAACTGTCACTAGTCTGCCTCTGTTGCGGTACCGGTGGTGGCATAGCGTAAGCTCCCACTCCTAGCTCAGCAAGCTCCGCTCTTGTGAGAGCATCATCAAAAGAAGTTGGGTTATTAGTGATAACCCGGTCATAGAGCTCCGGTCGCAATCCCTTCATAAAGTTTCTCATCTTAGCGTGTCCACTGGTGGCAATGTGGGGGACGTACCTCAGCAATGAAGAGTACCGTGTGGCATAGTCTGCCACTGTCATGTTCCCCTGCCTCAGACTTGTAAATTCATCCTCCTTTGTCTGTCTTGCTGCAGCGGAGAAGTATCGGTTCAGAAACCTAGTCCGGAAGAGTGTCCAGTTGATCACAGCACCCAGTGCTCTCATTTCCATTACTGTGCTCCTCCACCACATCAGAGGTTTCTTGGCTAATTGAAACTCCGCTAGCCTCAGCCAAGCCGTCACAGCACAAGGAGCCGATACAAAGATCTGCTCAAGTCTTTCCAACCACTCTTCAGCCTCTTCTCCGGACTCTGTCCCCTCAAACCGGGGCGGATGATAAGACAGAAATTGTGTCAAGCTAATCTCACCCGGTAACAGCAACTGAACCACTGGTTCCATTCCTACAGCCGGTGGAGGTAGAGGGTTTGTCTGTCCAACACTAGCATTCATGCTCCCCATATCACCGACTTCCTCATTAGCAGCCATGCCGTAACACAAATGTTAACAACAATTCCAAAGCAATATATATGTTATGCCGTTAGATAACAGGAATGAGAATAAGCACGTTAGTATAACAGGATATACAAAATATGCACCACATGCATAAACATGCTTCAAATGTAAGCACCTAGCCAACCATGCTAAGGCTACCCTTCACTCGTTCCCGGGTTCTCTAACCTGGCTCTGATACCACTAATGTAAGGACCCTAATCCTTAAATGCGGAATCAAGGCATAATAGAGCTAATATAATGATCAGAGTGAGAAATAACGTGTTGAGTGTATGAGCTTAAGCATTACATGCCAAAAATAAGGACTACAAAAGAATGGATTAATTACATTCCCCGTCTAATGAATGTTATCCACTAGTTTTACACTACTCCTAGAGTAGACACTAGGCAAAATAATCCTGTCCTTCAATTTCCAAAAGCATCCTCAAGCTCACTGTCTCAACCCGTCTAGCCCTCCTATCATGCCAAACGTGTACCTACAAGGACAACCCCCAAACATGAGCAATAATAATCATTCATATTCAACACAATATGAAGATAAAGCGTAAATGCATAATCATGATAAAACACTTCCTGTTTCCCCATGCATTTCAAACGCTTCCCGTTTGGTTGTCCCTGTACCATAACTCATGAGTATAATCAATAGATTATTTTAAATGGTCTAAACATGTCATGAACATATACCATTTCATCAATACCAAATACTGATCACCAATCCCTAGTCTGTCCATCACAATGTATTTTAATGCCCCTCGCTTATTTACATATAGACGGCATAGGATAACCTCGCTTCAATGGACTGCGGGACTCCCACCCCTCGCCTCTCATTGAGCGGCAAATACCCTTTCCTCGTCCTATATGATAACAACGCTCAAATGTGACATGCGGCGCTCCCACCCCTCGCTTCACATTTAGCGGAACCAAACCAAATAGCGGCAAGCATTAAAATCATCAAGGGATGACCACGACTCATGGGATGTGCACCAATAATCATACGCATCTATAAACATCATGCATAACATGTATTTGCATCCACAATGCAATACCACATATATACTTGCATCCACAATGCATAACAATAAGTATATAAGATACATGTACCGTTGGGGTGCCCGTACGTCCACTACGTACCTTTCCAAAATGTAGGGTATGGTAGGACTTCCATGCCTTGGCTGTGTTGCCACCTGGGTTGGTTCTACACATTCACAAATATCAATATTAGAACCCAATAATAGTCCAATACCAAAAATCCTACAAAAAAAATCCAAAAAAACCAAATTTTGGCTTTCGCGATCGATCGCCCCTCACGGCGATCGATCGCCAATCCTCACTGTCCGAGAATCAAAAATTTGCACCCTTCGGCGATCGATCGCCACTCTTGGGCGATCGATCGCCAGACCGGCCGATCGATCGCCCAAGAGTGGCGATCGATCGCCAAACGCTTGCAAAACTCACTGCCTGGGCGCGATCGATCGCCTTGAAAGGGGCGATCGATCGCCAACCACTGTTACCCGAAAAACTCCATTTTTGCACCTCAAAACCAATCCAATCCATTCCAACATTTATACCAACCAACCAACAACATAAATATCAACATAAACCACCAAAATACACCTTAAAACAACCATAAATCTAACCATTAACCAAACCCACAACAACCCAACACAAACCCATTTTAAAACCATTCAAAACCAACCCAAACTTAAACAAAACACAACAAAATCAACCATGAGGTATCCATACCTCTTGGGGACCTCAAATCACCCAATATACTCCACAAAATAAGATTTTGCAAGGGCTTCTCTTCACCCCAAGGCTGGAACTCGAAAATGAGGGGAAGGGTTTGTGTGGGAAATGATTTGGTAAAGTGAAAGTGATTTGGATGAGGTGGGGTTGGGTATAAAAGTGTTGGGTTTAATAAAATGCATACCAAAATAATTCTATGGTGTATAAAACACCCCAACATGATATTTTTCAAAGCATTTACTCATAATGCACCAAATATCAATTAAACACATGATTTCCAATTAATTGCTACCAAAGGCAAATAAATCATGCTTCCAATAATATTTACCCCACATGCACCCTGAAATGCAACCCCGGGTCACCCTATCCACATGACCATGCATTTTCATAAGGTAAATAAATTCCAACACATAATTAATTACCACATAATTAATCATAATAATCATAATTAATGCCCAAATGCAATTAACTATTTCGGGGATATCACAATACTCCCCTACTTATAAGATTTCGTCCTCGAAATCATATGCACTTACCCCAAGAGGAAACTAAACATAAACACATACCAGAGAATAGTTCCGGGTAGTGCTGCACCATATGCCGCTCCGTCTCCCACGTAGCCTCCTCGACACCCCTGCGATCCCACTGAACCTTGATCATCGGTATCACTTTGTTCCGAAGTCTACGGTCTGCTCGATCCAGAATTCTGACAGGCCGTTCCACATAAGATACATCGGACTCTAACTGAAATTTGGAAGGCTGTAACATATGCGACGGATCCGGCTCATACTTCCGCAGCATAGACACATGAAACACATCATGTATACCAGATAAAGAAGGCGGCAAAGCCAGTCGGTAAGCTAAGGTGCCAATGCGCTGCAAAATCTCGTACGGTCCAACATACCTCGGAGACAGTTTCCCGCGCATCCCAAATCGCACAACGCCTCTGAAAGGCGAGATCTTCAAAAAGACCTTATCTCCCAACTGAAATTCCAACGGTCTCCGCCGTTTATTTGCATAAGCTGTCTGTCTGTCCTGGGCCGCTTTCATTTTCTGTCTTATTGTCTTTATCTTTTCTTCCATCTCTCGAATCAACTCCGGTCCTCCGACCGATCTGCGGTCCAAATCATCCCAACACAAGGGTGATCTACACCGTCTGCCATAAAGAGCTTCAAACGGAGCCATCTGAATACTCGCCTGGTAGCTATTGTTATACGAAAACTATACCAAAGGCACTGAATCCTGCCAAGAGGCATCGAACTCCAAAACACAAGCTCTTAAGATGTCCTCGAGCGTCTGAATAGTGCGCTCGGTCTGGCCATCCGTCTGAGGATGATAAGCAGTACTCAATCTGACTTCAGTTCCCAAGGCTGACTGAAGGCCTTCCCAAAAATGAGATGTGAATCGCGGATCTCGATCTGACACTATCGAAACGGGGATCCCATGCAATCTCACCACATCTCTAATATACAACTGCGCCATCCTCAAAAATGTGAAAGTCATGCTATAGGGGATAAAATGAGCCACCTTGGTCAATCGATCCACAATCACCCAAATAGCATCGAAGCCTGAAGCACTCCTCGGCAAATGAGTCACGAAGTCCATGGAAATGTGCTCCCACTTCCACTTCGGTATCTCCAAGCTTCTCAGCTCGCCGCCAGGTCTCTGTCTCTCTGCCTTAACCTGCTGGCAGATCAAACACCTCTTCACAAAAGCGACGACATCTGATTTCATCCTTTTCCACCAAAAATGACCACGCAAATCTCTGTACATCTTCTTCCCGCCTGGGTGGATGCTAAGTCTGCTACTGTGAGCTCGCTCCAAGATCCCTTTACGCAACTCCGGCGTACTCGGAACCACCCAACGGTTCCCCAATCTCAAGGATCCGTCATCTGCCACCCTGAACTTCGTTGGATGACCAAGATGTACTAAAGATAACCACCTCTGAACCTCATCATCTGACCTCTGAGCTCTCCTGATGTTTTCATAGATGTCTGGCTCAGCTAACAGAGTCGATACATACACAGGCGATGCATCAATGTCAAAGTCATAGCCCAGATGGCAATAGGAGGTCATCATAGCAGACAAATGAATGACGTCCTCAGCAGAACTCCTCACTTTCCGGCTCAAAGCGTCTGCTGTCAAATAGGCTTTCCCCGGATGGTACTCTATCTCGCAGTCATAGTCCTTGAGTAGGTCCATCCACCTCCTCTGCCTCATGTTCAGCTCTGCCTGAGTGAATAAAAACTTGAGGCTCTTGTGATCCGTGTAGATGGTAAACGAAGTACCATACAAATAATGCCTGCAGATCTTCAGGGCAAAGATGATAGCCGCCAATTCCAAGTCATGAACTGGATATCTGGTCTCATGCGGTTTCAACTGCCTCGATGCATAAGCTACCACATGCTTATCTTGCATCAGAACACACCCAAGGCCCTGAAGCGATGCGTCAGTATACAGAACAAATCTGGAGTTCTCCGTAGGGATCACTAACACTGGCGCCGTCGTCAAGCGGTGCTTCAACTCCTGGAAGCTCTCCTCACAAGCTCCTGACCAAAAGAAAGGCACTCCCTTCTGGGTCAACTGAGTCAGTGGCTTGGCAATCTTCGAAAAGCCCTCGACAAAGCGCCGATAATACCCGGCCAAACCAAGAAAACTCCGAATCTCTGGCACAGAAGTGGGGGCAGCCCACTCCATCACAGCCTCAATCTTCTTAAGATCTACAGATATCCCGCTGCTCGATATGACATGCCCCAGAAACACTACACTGCTCAGCCAAAATTCACACTTACTGAGCTTAGCATATAACTGATGTTCTCTGAGAATCTGAAGCACTGTCCTCAAGTGTTTCACATGCTCCTCCTCGCTCCGGGAGTAGATAAGAATATCGTCAATAAACACAATGACGAACTGATCAAGATACTGCTGAAACACTCTGTTCATCAGACTCATAAAGACTGCTGGAGCATTCGTCATGCCGAACGGCATCACTAAGAACTCATAATGTCCATATCGGGTCCGGAACGCTGTCTTCTGCACATCTTCCTCTCTGACCCGAATCTGATGATACCCGGATCTCAAATCAATCTTGCTATACACCCTGGTACCTTGCAACTGATCAAACAGATCGTCGATCCTTGGAAGAGGATACTTTTTCTTCACTGTAGCCTTATTCAGTTGCCGGTAATCGATACACAACCGCATCGAACCGTCCTTCTTTTTCACAAAGAGAACGGGTGCGCCCCATGGCGACACGCTCGGGCGTATATACCCCTTACCCAGGAGATCCTGCAACTGTTCTTTCAACTCTCTCAACTCAGCCGGTGCCATCCTATAAGGTGCACGAGAGATAGCGGATGTCCCTGGCAACAGCTCGATCCCAAACTCAACTTCCCTAGCCGGTGGAAGTCCTGAGATCTCTTCTGGGAATACATCAGCGAACTCTGCCACTACTGGCACATCCTCAACTCTTAGTTCCTTACTCTTCCCAGACGTGTCCACGGCATAAATAAGATAGCCCGTGTGACCACGTTCCAACAACTGAGTCATCTTGATCGCTGAAATCAACGGAATCTTCGCACGAGAACCGTTGCCATAGAAAGTCCACTGACTGCCCAACTCAGGTCTGAACTTCACTGTCCTCTGCCGGCAATCTACCATTGCCTGATATCTGTTCAGAACATCAATACCCAAGATGCAGTCGAAGTCTGACATACCCAATACGATCAAGTCTGCCTTCAACTCGTTGCCCTCAAAATAAATGAGGCAGTCTTCCATAAACTGATCAGCAACAACATTCCTTCCAGTGGGTGTCGAGACAAGGAGAGGCGTGGGTAAAGAAGACGTTCGCATATGGTGTCTTTCCACAAAACCCACCGATACAAAAGAATGGGAGGCACCTGTATCGATCAAAATAAAAGCAGGGTACGTAAATAAATGACACGTACCGGCAATCACCTCCTCTGGGGCTGCCTGGGCCTGCTCCCTGGTCAGTGCATACACCTGCCCCTGGGGTGGTCCTACTGTCTGACCCCCCGATGGTCGAGGCCCAAACTGCTGCATCTGCTGCACTGTCCTATCTTCAAACCTCGGCCTACTGCCCTGAAACTCAGACTGTCCTCCCCGTGTGGGGCAATACCGAGCGATGTGGCCCATCTTGCCACAGACATAACATGCAGGACACTTGTTTGAAGAATGTGGCCCTCCACAATTGTTGCACCTCGGCTCTCCCGGCCTATCCCCTTGTGAAGATCCTCGATTGGCCGTCCAATTACCCTTCTTGCCATCCTGTTTCTGACCAAAATGTTTCTTTCCACCATACCGTGAAGATGAAGAGGCACCACGGGGCTTAAATGGCTCACCCCGAGGCCTCAAACTGTCACTAGTCTGCCTCTGTTGCGGTACCGGTGGTGGCATAGCGTAAGCTCCCACTCCTAGCTCAGCAAGCTCCGCTCTTGTGAGAGCATCATCAAAAGAAGTTGGGTTATTAGTGATAACCCGGTCATAGAGCTCCGGTCGCAATCCCTTCATAAAGTTTCTCATCTTAGCGTGTCCACTGGTGGCAATGTGGGGGACGTACCTCAGCAATGAAGAGTACCGTGTGGCATAGTCTGCCACTGTCATGTTCCCCTGCCTCAGACTTGTAAATTCATCCTCCTTTGTCTGTCTTGCTGCAGCGGAGAAGTATCGGTTCAGAAACCTAGTCCTGAAGAGTGTCCAGTCGATCACAGCACCCAGTGCTCTCATTTCCATTACTGTGCTCCTCCACCACATCAGAGGTTTCTTGGCTAATTGAAACTCCGCTAGCCTCAGCCAAGCCGTCACAGCTGTGAGACCCCGATATCTCAATATACTAATAGGTGCGATTAAGAGAACTAAACATTCATATGAATAAATCAGAGTAAAGAGTCATGTTGATTTTCCTGAGCTTAAGGAATACAGTAGCAAAAGTTTCAAAAGGGATTCACAATATTCCTACAAAAGGTGCTACATTATAGTCTTATTCTACCACAAGTAGAAGTTATATAAAATTTTCTCAAATCTTGTAGCTAATCCCGTAACTCTCCTTATAGCTCAGCTTCTCAACCCCGACCCTGGTTCTCAACATCAAAAGCACCTACAAAGACAACCCCCAACACATGAGCATATCACAATTCATATTCAACATAATATGAAAATAAGGCGTAAATGCACAATCATAAAATACAAATCACTTCCTGTATTTCCATCTCATTTACAATGCCCACTGGTTGTCCCTGTACCATGATTCATAATATAACACATTATATGAATGTATGGTTTCACAAATGAATGTCATGACATTTCCTCATTTTCTTTAGTCAGTCATCATCAGTTATTTTAATGCTTCTTCGCTTTCATAATCTCAAAATAAGCGGTATCTCATCCTCGCTTCTTCATACTAGCGGTATCTCATCCTCGCTCAGTATGGTATAAACCCGCCTCCATGTGCAAGCGAGCCTCCCCCCTCCCGCTCCACATTTTTAGCGGTAAAGCGTAAGCATTAACACCTTAACCGTGATCGCCCTGACTCGTGGAATACATCTCTTTATCCCACATCACAATATGCAACAACAATGCATAATATGCAACAACAATGCATAATAACATGTATCAACTCTTAATGCATCACATTGCATTCATCACATGTCACACAGACAAATATAAATACATGTTACCGTTGGGATGCCCGTACGTCGCTTACGTACCTTTCCAAAAAGTAGTGTGTGGTGGGACTCTATCCCCTGCGTTGTGTAGCCGTCTGTGAAGGCTCTACACCAGTGTACAACACAATATTAGATGCCAATATATGATCCAAAATCAAAAATCCAACAAAAAACAATATTTCAAGATTTTGCTTCTGGCGATCGATCGCTACCCCTTGGCGATCGATCGCCAAACTCCACTGTCCCATGGCGATCGATCGCGCCTTTCATGGCGATCGATCGCGTGGCTTTGATTTTGGCTACTGGACCTCGGCGATCGATCGCGCCCTTTGTGGCGATCGATCGCCACCTGGGCTGTGCGCGATAATTTCCCAGAATGTTCAACACCGATATTCACACCTTTCATTCTAACATGTAAGACATACAACATGCCAAGACCAACATGCTAGTATTTAAAACACATTACCCTGAGTGTATTTACATCGATATTGTACCCCAACCACAAACCCACATGCATTAAAATCACCCATGAACATCAGTACTCATTCAACATTTTCTGAAAACAGGGCATTGTCTTCCTGCCCAGATTTTTGAGTACACACTTTCAAGCAACGAAATCTACCACATAAGTCATGCAATTTGCTCGAATAAAAATGTTAAGGGTTTCATCAAACTACCATGCATATTTTCACATCGAAGGTTCATTCAAAAACCCTTCTAACATGCATATTACCACCCCTTCAATATCACTCCCAGATCACATATTTCCAGAAAAACAGGGGAAAATATCTACCCAGATTTTCGAACACCATACTTTACATGCTTAAATCTACCACATAAAACATGTAATGTGCTCAAGGAAAAGTACTGAAAGCTTCATAAACACACCATAAATGAACATGAATCGAAGGTTTAACAAAACCTAACCTAACATGCCATTTTTCACACTAAATAAAGTATGAACTCAACAACAAAAACTTCTAACCCAGAAATGGTTCCTCACCCCTTTTGGCTCCGATTTTTGCAAGCTTTCCTAGCAAGAAAAATGGTGGATCTCCTCTTGTTTTCCCTTACCAGATGTTGGACGAAAAAGTTGGAGAGAATGGAGTGATTTCAGCTATGACAAGGTGGAGTGGGAGATGAGGAAAGAGGTATGGGCAAGCTGCAGCTGGCAGCAGGGTATGGGTCAAGGGGGGTGGTTTGTGGTGGGTTTATGTGATGTGTTATGTTTTGGTCCCGGTATTTCGCACGATGTATTAAAATATCCTCACATGATATTTTATAGTATTTTCTCATTAAAATACTTCAATTCCTATTTAAAATATACTTTACCAAAACGATTAACACACACCCCAAATTAAACATGCCACAATCCCCAAAATCCCAACATGTAACACATGCACCCTTACATGCATCTCCCAATATTATTAATTCATCACAAGAATTAGTACCATAAATTTCACAACAAAGATTAATGTTTAAATAACACATAATCATTTCGGGGATATCACAATACTCCCCTACTTATAGGATTTCGCCCTCGAAATCAGCATGCACTTACCCAAAATAAAATGAAACGTAAATCACATACCAGAAAACAGTTCTGGGTAGTGCTGCACCATGTGTCGCTCCGTCTCCCACGTGGCCTCCTCGACACCCCTACGATCCCACTGAACTTTGACCATAGGTATAACTTTGTTTCTCAGTCTGCGATCTGCCCTATCCAAAATCCTGATAGGCCGCTCCACATAGGAAACATCGGACTCAATCTGAACCTCAGAAGGCTGTAACACATGTGAAGGATCCGGCTCATACTTCCTCAGCATAGACACATGGAATACATCGTGTATACCCGACAGAGAAGGCGGTAAGGCCAAACGGTACGCCAGAGTACCCACACGCTGTAAGATCTCATACGGCCCCACGTATCTAGGAGACAACTTCCCCCGCATACCAAACCGTACCACACCCCTGAAGGGTGAGATCTTCAGAAAAACTCTGTCGCCCAACTGAAACTCCAACGGTCTCCGCCGCTGATTGGCATATGCTGCCTGTCTATCCTGAGCTGCCTTCATCTTTCGTCTGATAACCTTAACTTTCTCTTCCATTTCCTGAACCAACTCTGGTCCTCTAACCGACTTACGGTCCAAGTCATCCCAACACAAGGGTGACCTACAACGCCTACCATAGAGGGCCTCGAAAGGAGCCATCTGTATACTTGCCTGGTAGCTGTTGTTGTAAGAGAACTCTACCAAGGCTATCAAGTCCTGCCATGATATGTCGAACTCTAACACACAAGCTCTCAACATATCCTCGAGCGTCTGTATCGTACGCTCAGTCTGTCCGTCTGTCTGAGGGTGATAGGCTGTGCTCAGCCTCAACTCCGTACCTAGAGCTTTCTGCAGACCTTCCCAAAAGTGAGATGTGAACCGTGGATCTCGATCAGACACTATCGAAACAGGAATCCCGTGTAGTCTCACTATATCTCTGACATATAATTGTGCCATCCTCAAGTGCGTATATGTCATACAGTAAGGAATGAAATGAGCCACTTTAGTCAATCTGTCCACGACTACCCAGATGGCATCAAAACCCGAAACAGTCCTCGGTAAGTGGGTCACGAAGTCCATCGACACGTGCTGCCACTTCCACTCGGGTATCTCCAAACTCCTTAGTTCACCTCCAGGCCTCTGTCTCTCAGCCTTCACCTGTTGACAAATCAAACAGCGCTTGACAAATGAGGTGACATCTTGTTTCATACGCCTCCACCAGAACTGGTTGCGTAGATCCTTATACATCTTCTTCCCGCCTGGGTGAACACTCATCCTACTGCAATGAGCTCGCTGTAAGATACCCTGGCGCAACTCGGGTGTATCTGGAACCACCCATCTGTCGCCAAGTCGCAAAGAACCGTCCTCAGCCACTCTGAATCTCGATGGCTGATCTTTGAGAAACCCTCGACGAAACGTCGATAATAGCCAGCCAACCCAAGAAAACTCCGAATCTCACTGACTGAAGTAGGGGTAGACCAATCCATAACTGCCTCTATCTTCCTCGGGTCTACTGATATCCCTTCTCGTGATATAATATGGCCCAAGAATGCAACACTGCTCAGCCAAAACTCACACTTGCTGAGTTTAGCGTACAACTGATGATCTCTGAGGATCTGGAGCACTATCCTCAGATGATTGGCATGATCCTCCTCACTCCTTGAATAGACGAGGATGTCATCAATGAATACGATCACAAACTGATCGAGGTACTCCTGAAATACTCTGTTCATCAGGCTCATAAAAACTGCAGGTGCATTTGTTACACCGAAAGGCATTACCAAGAACTCATAGTGTCCGTATCGAGTTCTAAAAGCCGTCTTTTGAACATCACCAGCTCTAACCCGCACCTGATGATAGCCTGACCTCAAGTCTATCTTAGAGTACACCTCTGTACCCTGAAGCTGGTCGAACAGATCATCAATCCTCGGAAGTGGATATCTGTTCTTCACTGTAGCCTTGTTCAATTGCCTGTAGTCAATGCACAGACGCATTGATCCATCCTTCTTTTTCACGAACAAGACTGGTGCACCCCAAGGCGATACACTAGGACGAATGTATCCCTTGTCAAGGAGCTCCTGTAACTGTACCTTTAGTTCCCTCAGCTCTGCCGGTGCCATCCTGTATGGGGCACGAGAAATGGCTGATGTCCCCGGTAACAGCTCAATAGCAAACTCAACATCCCTGACAGGCGGAAATCCCGGAATCTCATCTGGGAACACATCAATGAACTCCGCCACAACTGGAATGTCCTCGGCTCTCACTTCTTTTTCCTCAGATACATCCACCGCATAAATGATGTAACCGGTGTGGCCGCGCTCCAATAACCGCGACATCTTAACCGCTGAGATCACTGGAATCCTTGGACGAGAGCCGTCCCCATAAAAAGTCCACTGGAACCCCTGATCAGATAGAAAACGAACAGTCCTCTGCCGACAGTCTACCACAGCTCGGTATCTGCTCAACACATCAATGCCGATAATACAGTCAAAGTCTGCCATCTCTAACTGAATCAGTTCAGCCCTCAGATCATTGCCCTCAAAATAAATGAGGCAATCAGACAACAGCCGATCCGCAATCACATGCTTCCCCCGTGGGTGTCGAGACCATGAGAGGCGTGGGTAACAGAGACGAGCACAAGTGGTGTCTCTCCACAAAGGCAACAGATACAAAAGAATGAGAAGCACCTGTATCTACCAAAATAAATGCAGGGTACGTAAATAAATGACACGTACCAGCAATGACCTCCTCTGGGGCTGCCTCAGCTTGCTCCCTAGTCAGTGCGTACACCTGACCCTGCGGTGGTCCTGCCGCCTGACCTCCTTGCGGTCGAGGCGCAAACTGCTGTCTCGGTGGTGCCCTCCCAGCATCAAATCTTGGCCTATTCGGCCCTGAGTCTGTCTGACTTGCCCGATTGGGACAGTTCCTAGCTAAGTGGCCCACCTTGCCACAAACATAACAGCCTCGGCAGTCACGTGACAAGTGAAATCCTCCACAGCGGTCACACCTGTCCCCTCCTGCCTTACTCCCCCTGTGTAGGTCCTCGATTGCTCTGTTTCTGACTCTGAGATTTCTTCCCGCTAAATCTGGAAGATGATGAGGCTCCACGAGTCTTGAACTGATCTCCTCGTGGTTTCAAACTATCAGCAACAGGCCTCTGTGATGGTACTGGAGGGGGTACAACATCCTTGTATGCTCCCACTGCAATTTCCGCTAACTCTGCCCGTGTCAGGGCGTCATCAAAAGAGCTAGGGTTGTTGGAGATAACCCGGTCAAATAGTTCTGGCCTGAGTCCTTTCATGAAATGCCTCATCTTTGCATGGCTGCTCACAGCAATATGGGGGACATACCTCAACAGTGAGGAATACTGCAAGACAAAGTCTGAAACTGACATGTTTCCCTGCTTCAAGTTAGTGAATTCGTCCTCTTTGACTTGTCTAGCAGCGGCAGAAAAATACCGGTTAAGAAACCGGGTCCTGAATACAGTCCAGTCTACTACCATGCCCTGAGCTCTCAGCTCCACCACAGTGGTCTTCCACCACATAGAAGGCTTCTTCGCCATCTGAAACTCGGCTAACCTCAGCCATGCGGTACGTGCACAGGGCGCAGTCACAAGTATCTGCTCTATCCGTTCTAGCCACTCTTCGGCCCCTTCTCCAGATTCGGTCCCCTCAAACATGGGTGGACGGAAATTCAGAAACTGTGTCAAACTGAGCTCCCCGGGTAATAACATCTGTGCACTGGGCTCTACTCCCACAGCAGGTGGCGGTAAAGGATTCACATGAGCAACACTAGCATTCATACTGCCCATATCCCCTACCTCTTCATTGAGGTTCTCCGGGTTAATAGCCGCCATGCTGCAACACAAGAGTTAACAACAATACCAAAAGCAGTTCATAGTATAAGCCGTTAGATAACAAGAGTATCATATCCAAAAGCATGTTAGTATAATACTTATACAACAATATGCATCACATGCATAACATGCCCAACAATGAATACCTAGCCAACTTGTCTCTAAAGGCTACCCTTCACTCTTCCCTGGTTATCTAACCACTGCTCTGATACCACTAAATGTGAGACCCCGATATCTCAATATACTAATAGGTGCGATTAAGAGAACTAAACATTCATATGAATAAATCAGAGTAAAGAGTCATGTTGATTTTCCTGAGCTTAAGGAATACAGTAGCAAAAGTTTCAAAAGGGATTCACAATATCCCTACAAAAGGTGCTACATTATAGTCTTATTCTACCACAAGTAGAAGCTATATAAAATTTTCTCAAATCTTGTAGCTAATCCCGTAACTCTCCTTATAGCTCAGCTTCTCAACCCCGACCCTGGTTCTCAACATCAAAAGCACCTACAAAGACAACCCCCAACACATGAGCATATCACAATTCATATTCAACATAATATGAAAATAAGGCGTAAATGCACAATCATAAAATACAAATCACTTCCTGTATTTCCATCTCATTTACAATGCCCACTGGTTGTCCCTGTACCATGATTCATAATATAACACATTATATGAATGTATGGTTTCACAAATGAATGTCATGACATTTCCTCATTTTCTTTAGTCAGTCATCATCAGTTATTTTAATGCTTCTTCGCTTTCATAATCTCAAAATAAGCGGTATCTCATCCTCGCTTCTTCATACTAGCGGTATCTCATCCTCGCTCAGTATGGTATAAACCCGCCTCCATGTGCAAGCGAGCCTCCCCCCTCCCGCTCCACATTTTTAGCGGTAAAGCGTAAGCATTAACACCTTAACCGTGATCGCCCTGACTCGTGGAATACATCTCTTTATCCCACATCACAATATGCAACAACAATGCATAATATGCAACAACAATGCATAATAACATGTATCAACTCTTAATGCATCACATTGCATTCATCACATGTCACACAGACAAATATAAATACATGTTACCGTTGGGATGCCCGTACGTCGCTTACGTACCTTTCCAAAAAGTAGTGTGTGGTGGGACTCTATCCCCTGCGTTGTGTAGCCGTCTGTGAAGGCTCTACACCAGTGTACAACACAATATTAGATGCCAATATATGATCCAAAATCAAAAATCCAACAAAAAACAATATTTCAAGATTTTGCTTCTGGCGATCGATCGCTACCCCTTGGCGATCGATCGCCAAACTCCACTGTCCCATGGCGATCGATCGCGCCTTTCATGGCGATCGATCGCGTGGCTTTGATTTTGGCTACTGGACCTCGGCGATCGATCGCGCCCTTTGTGGCGATCGATCGCCACCTGGGCTGTGCGCGATAATTTCCCAGAATGTTCAACACCGATATTCACACCTTTCATTCTAACATGTAAGACATACAACATGCCAAGACCAACATGCTAGTATTTAAAACACATTACCCTGAGTGTATTTACATCGATATTGTACCCCAACCACAAACCCACATGCATTAAAATCACCCATGAACATCAGTACTCATTCAACATTTTCTGAAAACAGGGCATTGTCTTCCTGCCCAGATTTTTGAGTACACACTTTCAAGCAACGAAATCTACCACATAAGTCATGCAATTTGCTCGAATAAAAATGTTAAGGGTTTCATCAAACTACCATGCATATTTTCACATCGAAGGTTCATTCAAAAACCCTTCTAACATGCATATTACCACCCCTTCAATATCACTCCCAGATCACATATTTCCAGAAAAACAGGGGAAAATATCTACCCAGATTTTCGAACACCATACTTTACATGCTTAAATCTACCACATAAAACATGTAATGTGCTCAAGGAAAAGTACTGAAAGCTTCATAAACACACCATAAATGAACATGAATCGAAGGTTTAACAAAACCTAACCTAACATGCCATTTTTCACACTAAATAAAGTATGAACTCAACAACAAAAACTTCTAACCCAGAAATGGTTCCTCACCCCTTTTGGCTCCGATTTTTGCAAGCTTTCCTAGCAAGAAAAATGGTGGATCTCCTCTTGTTTTCCCTTACCAGATGTTGGACGAAAAAGTTGGAGAGAATGGAGTGATTTCAGCTATGACAAGGTGGAGTGGGAGATGAGGAAAGAGGTATGGGCAAGCTGCAGCTGGCAGCAGGGTATGGGTCAAGGGGGGTGGTTTGTGGTGGGTTTATGTGATGTGTTATGTTTTGGTCCCGGTATTTCGCACGATGTATTAAAATATCCTCACATGATATTTTATAGTATTTTCTCATTAAAATACTTCAATTCCTATTTAAAATATACTTTACCAAAACGATTAACACACACCCCAAATTAAACATGCCACAATCCCCAAAATCCCAACATGTAACACATGCACCCTTACATGCATCTCCCAATATTATTAATTCATCACAAGAATTAGTACCATAAATTTCACAACAAAGATTAATGTTTAAATAACACATAATCATTTCGGGGATATCACAACAGCACAAGGAGCCGATACAAAGATCTGCTCAAGTCTTTCCAACCACTCTTCAGCCTCTTCTCCGGACTC
The DNA here is from genome assembly GCA_907163345.1 of Haberlea rhodopensis. NCBI lineage: Eukaryota > Viridiplantae > Streptophyta > Magnoliopsida > Lamiales > Gesneriaceae > Haberlea > Haberlea rhodopensis. Next base: position 319,629 of record CAJQUN010000461.1, on the reverse strand, counting down.
TGTCCCCTCAAACCGGGGCGGATGATAAGACAGAAATTGTGTCAAGCTAATCTCACCCGGTAACAGCAACTGAACCACTGGTTCCATTCCTACAGCCGGTGGAGGTAGAGGGTTTGTCTGTCCAACACTAGCATTCATGCTCCCCATATCACCGACTTCCTCATTAGCAGCCATGCTGTAACACAAATGTTAACAACAATTCCAAAGCAATATATATGTTATGCCGTTAGATAACAGGAATGAGAATAAGCACGTTAGTATAACAGGATATATAAAATATGCACCACATGCATAAACATGCTTCAAATGTAAGCACCTAGCCAACCATGCTAAGGCTACCCTTCACTCGTTCCCGGGTTCTCTAACCTGGCTCTGATACCACTAATGTAAGGACCCTAATCCTTAAATGCGGAATCAAGGCATAATAGAGCTAATATAATGATCAGAGTGAGAAATAACGTGTTGAGTGTATGAGCTTAAGCATTACATGCCAAAAATAAGGACTACAAAAGAATGGATTAATTACATTCCCCGTCTAATGAATGTTATCCACTAGTTTTACACTACTCCTAGAGTAGACACTAGGCAAAATAATCCTGTCCTTCAATTTCCAAAAGCATCCTCAAGCTCACTGTCTCAACCCGTCTAGCCCTCCTATAATGCCAAACGTGTACCTACAAGGACAACCCCCAAACATGAGCAATAATAATCATTCATATTCAACACAATATGAAGATAAAGCGTAAATGCATAATCATGATAAAACACTTCCTGTTTCCCCATGCATTTCAAACGCTTCCCGTTTGGTTGTCCCTGTACCATAACTCATGAGTATAATCAATAGATTATTTTAAATGGTCTAAACATGTCATGGACATATACCATTTCATCAATACCAAATACTGATCACCAATCCCTAGTCTGTCCATCACAATGTATTTTAATGCCCCTCGTTTATTTACATATAGACGGCATAGGATAACCTCGCTTCAATGGACTGCGGGACTCCCACCCCTCGCCTCTCATTGAGCGGCAAATACCCTTTCCTCGTCCTATATGATAACCACGCTCAAATGTGACATGCGGCGCTCCCACCCCTCGCTTCACATTTAGCGGAACCAAACCAAATAGCGGCAAGCATTAAAATCATCAAGGGATGACCACGACTCATGGGATGTGCACCAATAATCATATGCATCTATAAACATCATGCATAACATGTATTTGCATCCACAATGCAATACCACATATATACTTGCATCCACAATGCATAACAAAAAGTATATAAGATACATGTACCGTTGGGGTGCCCGTACGTCCACTACGTACCTTTCCAAAATGTAGGGTATGGTAGGACTTCAATGCCTTGGCTGTGTTGCCACCTGGGTTGGTTCTACACATTCACAAATATCAATATTAGAACCCAATAATAGTCCAATACCAAAAATCCTACAAAAAAAATCCAAAAAAACCAAATTTTGGCTTTCGCGATCGATCGCCCCTCACGGCGATCGATCGCCAATCCTCACTGTCCGAGAATCAAAAATTTGCACCCTTCGGCGATCGATCGCCACCCCTGGCGCGATCGATCGCCACACCCGCCAATCGATCGCCCAAGAGTGGCGATCGATCGCCAAACGCTTGCAAAACTCACTGCCTGGGCGCGATCGATCGCCTTGAAAGGGGCGATCGATCGCCAACCAGTGTTACCCGAAAAACTCCATTTTTGCACCTCAAAACCAATCCAATCCATTCCAACATTTATACCAACCAACCAACAACATAAATATCAACATAAACCACCAAAATACACCTTAAAACAACCATAAATCTAACCATTAACCAAACCCACAACAACCCAACACAAACCCATTTTAAAACCATTCAAAACCAACCCAAACTTAAACAAAACACAACAAAATCAACCATGAGGTATCCATACCTCTTGGGGACCTCAAATCACCCAATATACTCCACAAAATAAGATTTTGCAAGGGCTTCTCTTCACCCCAAGGCTGGAACTCGAAAATGAGGGGAAGGGTTTGTGTGGGAAATGATTTGGTAAAGTGAAAGTGATTTGGATGAGGTGGGGTTGGGTATAAAAGTGTTGGGTTTAATAAAATGCATACCAAAATAATTCTATGGTGTATAAAACACCCCAACATGATATTTTTCAAAGCATTTACTCATAATGCACCAAATATCAATTAAACACATGATTTCCAATTAATTGCTACCAAAGGCAAATAAATCATGCTTCCAATAATATTTACCCCACATGCACCACATGCACCCTGAAATGCAACCCCGGGTCACCCTATCCACATGACCATGCATTTCCATAAGGTAAATAAATTCCAACACATAATTAATTACCACATAATTAATCATAATAATCATAATTAATGCCCAAATGCAATTAACCATTTCGGGGATATCACATTGTATGCACTAAATACATGGGTTAATAAAATAATAATGGGTTAAGGGCACGGGGGTCCTTACATTAGTGGTATCAGAGCAGTGGTTTGCTCTTTAGGGCTGTTGAGGGCCTAGGAACATGCTGATGGGAATGGGTAGCACATACTTATGTAGGATAGTAGTTAGTGTTGTGTGACACAACTATGTTGCTTATGTGCGTTTATGATATGTGGTCATAAATGAAATGGTTATATGTCATGACACTTATGGAACCGTAATGTAACCCATTGATTATGTTTATGAGTGTGGTATAGGGACAACCAAGGGGAGCATCTTTAAATGCATTGGAATACAGGAAGTACTTCGTACTCATTGATTATGTATTTACTCCTTATAATCATATTGTGGTGAATATGGATTATTATATGCTCATGGTTTGGAGATCGTTCCTGTAGGGACGTTTTGGTTAGTCAGGGACGACGGGCACCAAACGGTAACATGTGTTTTATATACATCATGGATTATGCATTGTGTTTGCATATATATTTGAGTGATGATTTTAATGCTTTGCCGTTAAATGTTGAAGCGATGGTAGATTCCGCGTGTCACATTTGAAGCGAGGTGCATTAAAATACACTCATAGCGATGTATATTGGATATGGATTATGCATTGTGGTTGCATATATATTTGAGTGATGATTTTAATGCTTTGCCGCTAAATGTTGATGCGATGGTAGATTCTGCATGTCACATTTGAAGCGAGGTGCATTAAAATACACTCATAGCGTTGTATATTCGATATGGAATATGCATTGTGGTTGCATATATATTTGAGTGATGATTTTAATGCTTTGCCGCTAAATGTTGAAGCGATGGTAGATTCCGCATGTCACATTTGAAGCGAGGTGCATTAAAATACACTCTTAGCTATGTATATTGGATATGGATTATGCATTGTGGTAGCATATATATTTGAGTGATGATTTTAATGTTTTGTCGCTAAATGTTGAAGCGATGGTAGATTCCGCATGTCACATTTGAAGCGAGGTGCATTAATATACACTCATAGTGATGTATATTGGATATATTAGGCATTGTGGTTGCATATATATTTGAGTGATGATTTTAATGCTTTGCCGCTAAATGTTGAAGCGATGGTAGATTCCGCATGTCACATTTGAAGCGAGGTGCATTAAAATACACTCATAGCTATGTATATTGGAATATGGGTTATGCATTGTGGTTACATGCATAGATTGGATGTTTGGTGAACATCTCATGAGTCGTTGTTATAGACGAGTGATTATTTTAATGCTTTGTCGCTGTCACTTGAAGCGATTATAAAATACTTGCCGCTGTCATATCATAGCTAGGAAAGAATATTTGTCGCCAAATGTTGAAGTGAGGGTATTGCCGCATGTCGCATTTGAGCGAGGTTATTCAATGCCGCTGATATGTCGAAGCGAGGGGTATTAGTGCCGCGGTCATGACAAGCGAGGTGCATTAAAATACACTCCTATAACAAGGCTAGGGATTGGCTATTCTATTGGCGATGGTTCATGCCGCCGGGTATCTATATAACGATGGTACATTCCGCTATTCTATTTGTAAGGACCCTAGTTCCTTAAGTGCGGATTAAAGGCGTAAATAAAAATTTCCATGCATAACAGAGTATAAAGGTTGTGTTGATGCCCTGAGCTATTAAATTACAGTGCCAAAATAAAGTTCCAAAAGGGATTAGTTACATTCTCAACCAATGAATGCTAATCCTATAGCTTTACACTACTCCTAGAGTAGAGACTATACAAAAATTTAGCCTGCTATGGCAAAAGCACTCCTCACTGGCTCACTGCATCAACCCGCCTTAGCCCGTCCGCCCAAAAGTACCTACAGGAACAACCCCAAACCATGAGCATGTATATAAATCATATTCGCAATAATATGATCATAATTCAATGCATAAACCATAAATGCAAATCACTTCCTGTACTTAACACATACAAAAGCTCCCTTGGTTGTCCCTGTACCATAATCACAATTAATTGATTATAACACCAATAATATATGTCATGACATGCATCCGTTCCATGTATACCAATGGCCAATCCCAGTCTTATTATATCAGTGGCATAATACCCCTCGCGTTACATGACAGCGGCATTAATACCCCTCGCTTCGACATATTAGCGGCATAATATCCCTCGCATCAACATGACAGTGGCATGATCCTTCGCTTCGACATGTTTGCGGCAAATATTCTTCATCGCTAAATATGACAGTGGCAAGTATTCTATCATCGCCTCGACATGAAGGCGGCAAGTATTCTTCATCACTGTGATATAACCTCGACTCACAATTACATGCAACCATAATGCATGTTCCAACTATATATGGAACCATAATGCATAAATAAGACCACATGTGCAACCATAATGCATAGCCAATTCAAAGCGTAATAAATACGTTTTACCGTCCGATGCTCGTACGTCTCACTACGTACCTTAGTTCCAAAAGTGGAGATGTCGTGGAACTTTATCTCCTTTGATGTGTGGCCACCTGGGATGGTTCTACACAATCACATGAATCCATATTAGAAGCCAATAAGTGAACCATTACCAAAAATAACATCATTTAAAACAAAATCCCAAAATCCACATTTTATGCCTTGCGATCGATGGGTCCCCAAGCCCCGATCGATCGCCAAGTTAAGAAAAAATAGGCATCCAAGTACTGCCTCCACCGATCGATCGAACCATTTTTCCGATCGATCGAAACATCACACCGATCGATCGGGAAAAATTACCGATCGATCGGTAAGCTCATTTCACGCCTTGTTCAGGCTCTGGCTTGCTCGATCGATCGGACCCTAATCTCGATCGATCGAGCAGCCCTGTTCCAGCGAGAAACTTCCATGTATGAGCTTCCAACAACACTTAAACTCATCTACAACCAAGAACAACTCCCATGCTCAACATATAACCACAAAACAACCTTAAAATACAACCCCCAAACATAAACAAGATGTTGGAACAAGATCTACCCCCATTTAACCTCAAAAACAAGCTACAACCCAACCAAAACTCAACAAAACTCTACCATTGTGGAAGCTTACCACTTGAGCTCCAAGTTTCAAGCAAGAAAACACAAAAAGACTCCTTTCTTCAAGTTTTCTCCTCCTCCCTTGTTTCAGAAACGAAAATGGAAGGATATGGATGAGTGGAGGGGGTTTAGGGACCAAAAAGCTGGAAGAGAGGGGTGATGGGATATAAAGTATGCAAGTGGCTCCCATGCCATGATATGGGGTTTTAAATGTTCATCTTAACACAAGCATGGTATGTAGAATACCCCAACATGATATTTTAAAAGTATTTTACCACAATGCACTAAAATCACCATTTAAAATCATGCTTTACCAAATAGACACAACCCATATCATTTAAACCATTATAACACCCAAATCCCAACCTGTATAACATGTACCCGGAAATGCTCTACCGGGTCACGCCTACCATGTGACAAGCATTTTACCAAGATAATTAGTCCCAACACATAATCTAATTATCGCCATAATATCACATAAACATAATTAATGCCCTAATTGCAATTAATTATTTCGGGGATATCACAATACTCCCCTACTTATAAGATTTCGCCCTCGAAATCGCATGCACTTACCCAAAACGAAACTAAACATAAATCACATACCAGAGAATAGTTCCGGGTAGTGCTGCACCATATGCTGCTCCGTCTCCCACATGGCCTCTTCGACACCCCTGCGATCCCACTGTACCTTTACCATAGGTATCACTTTGTTCCGAAGCCTGCGATCAGCCCTATCCAGAATCCTGACTGGCCGTTCCTCATAAGATACATCAGAATCTAACTGAACCTCAGAAGGCTGCAATACACGCGACGGATCCGGTTAATACTTCCGTGCATAGATACATGAAACACATCATGAATACCAGACAACGACGGTGGCAGTGCTAAACGGTAAGCCAAGGTACCGATGCGCTGTAAAATCTCATACGGTCCCACATACCTCGGAGACAATTTACCACGCATACCAAACCGAACCACACCCCTGAAAGGTGAAATCTTCAAAACGACCCTGTCTCCCAACTGAAATTCCAACGGTCTCCGCCGTTTATTCGCATAGGCGGCTTGCCTGTCCTGGGCTGCCTTCATTTTCTGACGGATAATCTTTACCTTATCCTCCATCTCCCGAATCAGTTTGGGTCCTCCCACTGCTTTACTGGTCAAGTCATCCCAGTACAACGGCGACCTACAACGCCTACCATACAAAGCCTCAAACGGAGCCATCTGAATACTCGCCTGATAGCTGTTGTTGTATGAAAACTCTACCAAGGCCAAAGAATCTTTCCATGGGGCATCAAACTCCAACACACAAGCTCGCAGCATGTCCTCGAGCGTCTGTATAGTATGCTCAGTCTGACCGTCCGTTTGGGGATGATATGCCGTACTCAACCTCAACTCAGTACCCAAAGCTGACTGAAGACCTCCCCAGAAATGAGATGTGAACCGCGGATCTCTGTCAGACACAATAGACATTGGAATCCCATGCAGTCTCACTATATCCCGGACATACAATTGAGCCATCCTCAAGTATGTGTACGTCATACTGTAGGGAATGAAGTGAGCCACCTTCGTCAGCCTGTCAATGATCACCCAAATGGCATCACAACCTGAAGTAGTCCTCGGCAAGTGAGTCACAAAGTCCATAGACATGTGTTCCCACTTCCACTCCGGTATCTCTAAGCTTCTTAGCTCGCCACCGGGTCTCTGTCTCTCCGCCTTAACCTGTTGACAGATCAAACACCTCTTGACAAAAGCAATCACATCACGCTTCATCCGCTTCCACCAGAACTGATCACACAAGTCCTTATACATCTTCCTCCCTCCTGGGTGGATGCTAAATCGGCTACTATGAGCTCGTTCCAAGATTCCTCTACGCAACTCCGGCGTACTTGGAACTACCCATCGGTTACCGAGTCTCAAAGAACCATCCTCAGCCACTCTGAATTTTGATGGCTGTCCCTGAAGTGCCAATGATGACCATCTCTGAATCTCATCATCTGTCCTCTGAGCTCTCCTGATATGCTCATAGATATCTGGCTCAGCCAATAAGGTCGATACATGCACAGGCGATGTATCTACGTCAAAGTCATAGCCCAGATGGCAACAGAAAGTCATCATAGCCGACAAATGCATGACCTCCTCAGCAGTACTCTTCACCTTCCGACTCAAGGCGCCTGCCGTCAAGTTTGCTTTCCCCGGATGGTACTCAATCTCACAGTCATAGTCTTTGAGCAAATCCATCATCTCCTCTGACGCATATTCAATTCCGCCTGAGTGAATAAGAATTTCAGGCTCTTATGATCCGTATATATGGTAAAGGACGTACCATACAGATAGTGCCTCCAAATCTTCAGGGCAAAGATAATAGCAGCCAACTCCAAGTCATGGACTGGGTACCTAACCTCATGCGGCTTCAACTGCCTCGATGCATAAGCTACCACATGCTTATCTTGCATCAGTACACAACCCAAGCCCTGCAGTGATGCGTCAGTATAAAGCACAAACCTTTTGTTCTCCGTAGGGATCACCAATACCGGTGCCGTCGTCAATCGGTGCTTTAACTCTTGGAAACTCTCCTCGCAAGCATCAGACCAAAAGAAGGGCACTCCCTTTTGAGTCAATTGAGTCAGTGGCTTAGCAATCTTAGAAAAACCCTCGACAAAGCGTCGGTAATAGCCAGCCAAACCAAGAAAAGCCCGAATCTCGGGCACAGAAGTAGGTGCAGCCCACTCCATCACCGCCTCAATCTTCCTGGGGTCCACTGAAATCCCACTGCTAGATATGACATGCCCCAGAAATACCACACTACTCAACCAAAACTCACACTTACTGAGTTTGGCATATAACTGGTGATCTCTAAGGATCTGGAGCACTGTCCTCAAATGTCTCACATGCTCTTCCTCACTCCGGGAGTAGATGAGTATATCGTCAATAAACACAATGACGAACTGATCCAGATAGGGTTGGAATACCCGATTCATCAAGCTCATAAAGACAGCCGGGGCGTTTGTCACACCGAACGGCATTACCAAGAACTCGTAGTGCCCATACCGAGTCCTAAATGCTGTCTTTTGCACATCCTCCTCCCTGACCCGTATCTGGTGGTACCCGGATCTTAAATCAATCTTACTATACAGCTTCGTGCCTTGCAACTAGTCAAACAAGTCGTCGATCCTTGGAAGAGGGTACTGTTCTTTACCGTGGCCTTATTCAGTTGCCGATAATCGATGCATAAGCGCATCGAGCCATCCTTCTTTTTCACAAAAAGAACTGGTGCGCCCCAAGGCGATACTCTAGGGCGTATATATCCTTTATCAAGGAGTTTCTGCAATTGCTCCTTCAACTCTCTTAGCTCAGCCGGTGCCATCCTATAAGGTGCACGGGAGATAGCGGATGTCCCCGGTAATAACTCAATCCCAAACTCGACTTCCCTTGCCGGTGGGAATCCGGGAATCTCCTCCGGGAATACGTCAGCAAATTCCGCTACCACTGGTATATCCTCAACCTTTAACTCTTTGCTCTTTCCCGACGTGTCCACGGCATAGATGAGGTAGCCCGTGTGACCACGTTCCAACAACTGAGACATTTTGATTGCCGAAATCAACGGAATCTTCGCACGAGACCCGTCGCCATAAAAAGTCCAATGAATTCCCAAACCAGATCTGAATCGAACTGTCCTCTGTCGACAATCTACCACTGCCTGATATCTGTTCAGAATGTCGATGCCCACAATGCAGTCGAAATCTGACATACTCAAAACAATCAAATCTGCCTTTATCTCGTTGCCCTCAAAATAAATGAGGCAGTCCATCAGAAACCGATCAGCAACAACTTTCTTCCCGGTGGGTGTCGAGACCAATAGAGACGTGGGTAACAGAGACGTGCGCATATGATGTCTCGCCACAAAGTCCGCAGACACGAAGGAGTGCGAAGCACCTGTGTCTATCAAAATAAAGGCGGAAAATGTAAATAGTAGGCACGTACCAGCTATAACCTCCTCTGGAGCTGCATCGGCCTGCTCCCTGGTCAATGCATAGACCTGTCCCTGGGTGGCCCCATCGCCTGTCCTCCCATCTGACGAGGCACCATTGGCGGCCTCTGCTGCACTGTACCACTAGAAAACCTCCCTCGACCTTCCCTGAGATCCGTCTGTCCTTCCCGGTTGGGGCAACGCCGAGCAATGTGGCCCGACTTGCCACAAATGTAGCACGCAGAACAATCTCGCATCAAATGTGGCCCTCCACAAAAGTGGCACTTGACATCTCCAGCTCTACTAGCTTGAGCCAGTCCCCCATAAGTAGATGTACCACTCCTCCGATCCCCTTGCTTCCGGCCCTCCGGCCTCCTTCCGCCAAACCGAGTAGAAGAAGAAGAAGTCCCCCGCGACTTAAAAGATCCTCCTCGGGGCCTCAGATTTTCAGATGTTGATCTTTGCGATGGAGTTGGTGAGGGTATGGCCTCAGGATAAGCACTCACCCCTATCTCCGCTAACTCCGCTCTAACCAGTGCTTCATCAAAGGATGTCGGGTTGTTAGAAATGACCCGATCAAATAACTCCGGTCGCAGCCCCTTCAAAAAGTGCCTCATCTTGGCATGCCCATTTGTAGCAATGTGTGGAACATACCTCAATAAGGATGAGTAGTGCATGGCGTAGTCCGAAACCGTCAGGTTCCCTTGCTTCAAATTCGTAAATTCATCCTCCTTAGTTTGCCTAGCCGCGGCAGAGAAGTATCGGTTTAGAAACCGAGTCCGAAATAAAGTCCAGTCGATTACCATGCCATGTGCCCTCAATTCCATTACAGTCGTCTTCCACCACATGGAAGACTTCTTTGCCAGTTGGAATTCTGCCAGTCTTAACCAAGCCGTCCTAGCACACGGCGCAGATACAAAAATCTGTTCTAGTCTCTCCAGCCACTCTTCGGCCTCTTCTCCTGTCTCTGTTCCTTCAAACATGGGTGGGTGGAAGGTCAGAAATTGTGTCAGGCTAAGCTCCCCTGGTAACAGTAATTGAGCAACAGGGTCCATGCCCACAGCAGGTGGGGGTAACAGATTTGCCTGCCTTCACGCTCCCAATATCACCCACCTCCCCGTTGAGGTTTCCCGCATTCACAGTCGCCATGCTGTAACACGAATGTTAACAACAATTCCAAACAATATATATGTTAAACCGTTAGACAATATGAATGACAAGCATGTTAGTATGCCAATTGTATACATAAATATGCACCACATGCATAAACATGCCCCAAATGTAAACACCTAGCCAACCATACTAAGGCTACCCTTCACTCGTTCCCGGGTTCTCTAACCACTGCTCTGATACAACTAATGTAAGGACCCTAGTTCCTTAAGTGCGGATTAAAGGCGTAAATAAAAATTTCCATGCATAACAGAGTATAAAGGTTGTGTTGATGCCCTGGCTATTAAATTACAGTGCCAAAATAAAGTTCCAAAAGGGATTAGTTACATTCTCAACCAATGAATGCCCTATGGCTTTACACTACTCCTAGAGTAGAGACTATACAAAAATTTAGCCTGCTATGCCAAAAGCACTCCTCACTGGCTCACTGCATCAACCCGCCTTAGCCCGTCCGCCCAAAAGTACCTACAGGAACAACCCCAAACCATGAGCATGTATATAAATCATATTCGCAATAATATGATCATAATTCAACGCATAAACCATAAATGCAAATCACTTCCTGTACTTAACACATACAAAAGTTCCCTTGGTTGTCCCTGTACCATAATCACAATTAATTGATTATAACACCAATAATATATGTCATGACATGCATCCGTTCCATGTATACCAATGGCCAATCCCAGTCTTATTATATCAGTGGCATAATACCCCTCGCGTTACATGACAGCGGCATTAATACCCCTCGCTTCGACATATTAGCGGCATAATATCCCTCGCATCAACATGACAGCGGCATGATCCTTCGCTTCGACATGTTTGCGGCAAATATTCTTCATCGCTAAATATGACAGTGGCAAGTATTCTATCATCGCCTCGACATGAAGGCGGCAAGTATTCTTCATCACTGTGATATAACCTCGACTCACAATTACATGCAACCATAATGCATGTTCCAACTATATATGCAACCATAATGCATAAATAAGACCACATGTGCAACCATAATGCATAGCCAATTCAAAGCGTAATAAATACGTTTTACCGTCCGATGCTCGTACGTCTCACTACGTACCTTAGTTCCAAAAGTGGAGATGTCGTGGAACTTTATCTCCTTTGATGTGTGGCTACCTGGGATGGTTCTACACAATCACATGAATCCATATTAGAAGCCAATAAGTGAACCATTACCAAAAATAACATCATTTAAAACAAAATCCCAAAATCCACATTTTATGCCTTGCGATCGATCGGTCCCCAAGCCCCGATCGATCGCCAAGTTAAGAAAAAAATAGGCATCCAAGTACTGCCTCCACCGATCGATCGAACCATTTTTCCGATCGATCGAAACATCACACCGATCGATCGGGAAAAATTACCGATCGATCGGTAAGCTCATTTCACGCCTTGTTGAGGCTCTGCCTTGCTCGATCGATCGGACCCTAATCTCGATCGATCGAGCAGCCCTGTTCCAGCGAGAAACTTCCATGTATGAGCTTCCAACAACACTTAAACTCATCTACAACCAAGAACAACTCCCATGCTCAACATATAACCACAAAACAACCTTAAAATACAACCCCCAAACATAAACAAGATGTTGGAACAAGATCTACCCCCCTTTAACCTCAAAAACAAGCTACAACCCAACCAAAACTCAACAAAACTCTACCATTGTGGAAGCTTACCACTTGAGCTCCAAGTTTCAAGCAAGACAACACAAAAAGACTCCTTTCTCCAAGTTTTCTCCTCCTCCCTTGTTTCAGAAACGAAAATGGAAGGATATGGATGAGTGGAGGGGGTTTAGGGACCAAAAAGCTGGAAGAGAGGGGTGATGGGATATAAAGTATGCAAGTGGCTCCCATGCCATGATATGGGGTTTTAAATGTTCATCTAAACACAAGCATGGTATGTAGAATACCCCAACATGATATTTTAAAAGTATTTTACCACAATGCACTAAAATCACCATTTAAAATCATGCTTTACCAAATAGACACAACCCATATCATTTAAACCATTATAACACCCAAATCCCAACATGTATAACATGTACCCGGAAATGCTCTACCGGGTCACGCCTACCATGTGACAAGCATTTTACCAAGATAATTAGTCCCAACACATAATCTAATTATCGCCATCATATCACATAAACATAATTAATACCCTAATTACAATTAATTATTTTGGGGATATCACAATATTGGCAATGGTGTATGCCGCCGGGTATCTATATAGCGATGGTACATTCCGCTATTCTATTGGCAATGGTTCATGCCGCCGGGTATCTATATAGCGATGGTTCATTCCGCTATTCTATTGGCGATGGTTCATGCCGCCGGGTATATATATAACGATGGTTCATTCCGTTATTCTATTGGCAATGGTTCATGCCATCGGGTATATATATAGCGATGTTTCATTCTGTTGATTTTATAGAAATGTTTTATGCCGCTGACTCTATGGCAAGGGATCATGCCGCTGATTTTATAGCGATGGATTATGCCGCTATCTACGTAGCACGGGATTGTGCCACCCACGAGCTATGGGTGTTGATTATGTACCGCTATGGATGATGGAGACATGTATGCCGCTATCTTATTAGCGATGAGTTAGGGTATATTGCTATTTTGTTAGCATTATTGTTAATGTCATGTGTCGACATGTACCGCCACGTGGTTGAAGATGATATTATGGATGTCATATATAGACATATACCGTCACGGGTTGACGAGGACATTGTGGGTGTCATGTATCGACACGTACCGTCACGAGTTGACAATGTTATTTTGGATGTCATATGTTGACATGTGTCGTCATAGGGTGACGATGGCATGGTGTGTGTTCTATGTAGACGCACGTCGTCATTACAACGAATAATACATGTGGGTATATGTGTTGATCGTATGGCTTGGAGTGCCGATGGTGGGCACAAGGTGGTATATGCGTCACTAGTTGATGAGACCTTTATGCCGAGCAGGTTTGCTCGATGAATTATTGGATGCGCCGTACAGGAAGTGTACCGTCACACACATTTGAGGTAAATATTTTACGAGTAGGGGTACCTTTGGGTATGCTCGTTGGGATGGCTATGGCCAAGTGACTAGTGGTAGGAGTAGTTATTGAGGAAACTACTTGCTTATACCGGGGTGACATGTGGTGGACATGATCACATCCACACATTAGGGTGTGGAATAAATCCTACGGGATTAGGATTGCTTTGTGGTTGAGTAAGGACACCGGAATGTCAATTGTGCTTTGGTGTTTTAGAGAAATATTGGGTGATGACCCATTGCTCTAAATGGATGTTACAGTACGGTATACCAGGTGGAACGTATGATACGTTGGTAGGTTTGGTATAAACCTAAGGAGGCAGCGATCTGCTAGCCAGGTATTGTTGTGGTGCTATAGTGAGCTTCATATAGCCTTTGTGCTGCTCGTTGGAACCGAGATTGGTGAATCGTATAATGATACGCTGAGGGTTTATGGTGGACTCTTGTAGTCACTAAGTGTCACGAGGTTTGAGTCAGAAAATACCTCAAGGGAAGGATTATACGTTAAATGTTTTGAGGGACTTGTACTGGGACATCTCAATTTTGTTGGGGGTACCAACGTGAGTGTCGACAAGTTGTTGTTGGTTCTGGTAGAGAATCCTTGCATATGGAATGCAATGGGGACACAATTGGAATTATGGGATATAATTAGTGGGGTAGCACTACTATATTGATTGTATCTCTTGGAGAGATTTGGATCGTACTATCATGGAGACAGCTGGTATCGATCGTGGGTTGATTGTGAATCAGCCATGGTAAGCATTACTGGTGTTGGACTGAGTAATGGCTTTTATCTTCCAAGAGATGTACGAGGAGACGCCTCCGGGGAAATGCTCGAGATTGTGGAGCACTATGATTTTTGTACAGAGCATAGTTAGAATAACTATACTTTTGTATTTTATTGATTCCGGGATATATTTTGGTATAAATGTATCTAAATTTCCGAATGGTGGTTCGAGGTTGGAGGGTCATGGTTCATAACACCTTCCTTATGAGGAAGGCGGTAGTAATATACCTACCTTTTGGGAATCTTTGGGAGATTCGATGAGTCGGTTTGGATGGTGTTGATGTTGGAATCGCACCATTGGTCATTGGTTCGTCAATCATCATTCTCCACGGTGTGAGAATAACTGAGGATTGACAGTTGTAATTGGGGCTTTTGGGTATGATTGACGATACCCGAGTCATTTGCATTGAGTATGCATGTAGTATGGGTGCTTAGGCATGTATATGGGCGTGTGTATACAAGTGCCAGCATTTTTGGTACTTGTCGAGCATCGTATTAGTATGCTTGGATGAATGAATCTCCGGTGAGAGATTGTGGCACCTTGAGTGTTGGGTTTTGGAAAACCCGAATAATCTTAGTTTTGATGTTAACAAAACTTGTTATTGTGTTGCTAACATATTTCATCAAGTGTGCAGTTCATAGATGATATTTTACATCTTGATGATCTGCTAAGAAATGGCCTTGAGTTTGGTTGCTGAAATGAGAATTCAGCATCCACTAGACCCCGACCGCTGCTGTTTATATTGATCATATCTCATAGTTTGGATATCGAAACGACCTGATTCGAAAGGGGTTGGATAACCAACTCAATTATCTACAAGTCGTATTTCATGCCAGCAGACTAGATTCGAAGGTTTACATGACGAAAACATGTATGCAAGAGTTTGCTGGTATAAAGCTGAAACAGCAGCGGACAGATTGTAGCAGCTGTGGTATATTGGCAATAACTCTCAGATCGCTTATCAAAACGAGATGATTCAGTATGGGTTGGAAAGCTAAGAAAAATATCTACAAGTTGTTTTGGAAGTGAAAGACTGAAACGGACTTTAATATGGCCAAAAAGCTTCTGCAAGTCACGCCATGTGCTGCTGCATCCAGCAAACATACAGCAGGACCATTGCCTCAAATTTCGAGCATACCTCTCTCATACGAACTCGAAATCAAGCGATTCTTGATTCCATGGAAAGCTACAATAAAGGGCTACAACTTTCATGAAGATAACTTTGCCCAGAAATCAACGAATCAAGAGATATAACCAAGAGAACAGAACAGCAGATGTTGCGCAGCAGGATACCAGCAGACCTTGGCCAGCTGATGCTGTACCAGCAGACCTTGGCCAGCTGATGCTGTACCAGTAGACCCCAGGCCAGCTGATGTTGTACCAGCAGACCCCAGACCAGCGGATGTTGTACCAGCACACCTTGGCCAGTTGATGCTATACCAGCAGACCCCAGGCCAGCGGATGTTGTACCAGCAGACCTTGGCCAGCTAATGTTGTACCAGCAGACCCCAGGCCAGCTGATGTTGTACTAGCAGACCCCAGACCAGCTGATGTTGAACCAGCAGACCTCAAGCCAGTGATGCTGAACCACCAGGCCTCAGGCCAGCTGACCATACCAGCTGAGCATACCAGCTGACCAGACCAGCAGACTTCCAAAAATAGCCCAGAAGCAGAATATGATCGTTGCAATGTTTGAAAGCTTACCAAAATTGTCCCAACGGTTATATTCTTGTATCTAACGTATATATCATTACTTGGGGCTATATATACATGATTTGGAAGCTCAATAACAGCTGATTGAAGATCAATCCAAGCCTTCCAAAGCAAACCCACTTGGGATTCAATTGAGGAACTTCAAAGACAAAAGCTGATAAATGAAGAGCACTCCTCAAACCTTTGGCACCTCTTACCTTGCTGTATCAGATTCATTATGGAATCATTTGTGAGCTAAAATAGAAGAGTGAATACCATTGTAACAGTTGATGATTCATCACAACCGATTGAGAGGTCTTTGTATGTGAGACATTCAAGAACATACATGGTTGAGTTGTTAGGAGTTCTACTTGGATGGGTAATGCCCAACTGGACCGGTTTTGTACAAAGAGTTGTATAAATCAAAGTCTTCTAGTGTATCCTTCCATGAGATGGAAGAAGGGGAGACGTAGAAGCGTTGTGCTTCGAACTTCCAGAAACAAATGCTTGTGTTATTTACCTTACTGTTTTTACATACATTCTTGCATATCTTTAAAATGCCTTTCAAATGAGTAATCGATTTTAGAGCGGGTTATGTCGAGTGTCTTTCGCTCGATTTTGTAACCAAACTCGATATAATCTCTCGGTGCAATTATTTCAAGAACACGAGCTATTGAAGCTCAAGTTGGTTGAACTCGGGTGTGGAATGACAACCCACCCTCGAAATCGATCCTAACAAATGGTATCAGAGCCTGGTTGTTCTTGGAAAGTATTTTAATCGATTTTAGATGGAAATCTTTTAAAGAAAATTTCTCATGAGCATGAAATTATTTTCAAGGCATAATTTTCTAAAACTTGGTGTATGAAAATTTTTAGCATAAAAATCAATTTCATTGCATTCATTTTGCACGAAAATAATTTTAAAATCCATTTTAAATGTTCAAATTTTCGTTCAATATGTTCTAAACTCGTTTTAAGTTTAAAATTGTTATTTTGAAATTTTTTTCTAACAATTTTCGAAGCATTCAATTTTTCTGGCAGCTTGCAGCGACTTTGGAAAAATTGGCATAACTTCTTGCTCGGATGTCCAAATGACAAACCGTTTTTTGCGTTGCAAACTAGACTCATAGAGGATTGCAACGGTATAGTTCTTGCAGCCTAATTCTTAGCGAGGAGACACAGTTTATTCTGCAAATTTGGACTAAGTGTGCTGCCACCACAGAAAGATGAAATGGACATTGTTGAGTTTTGTCAAGAAATTCAAATTTGTTGTCAAGTATGCTTCATCCATCATCAAAAGAGGTTATTTTTGTTCAAAAATTAATGTGCATTGTTTTTTTTAAATTTGTTTTAGCCTACCCCATTTGCCCCTCACTTGCTCAAATTTTCAAACCTTTTAAAATTATGGGGGAGAGTTTAATCTCAATCCATGAGGGGGAACAAATTTTATTTGTCTTCCTTTTAAAACATATGGTTCTTCTTGTTATGCAACATTGTGCTTTAATGTTCATATTTTTATTCAAGTTTTGTGATCATCAAAAAGGGGGAGATTGTTGGGTTTTGGAAACCCGAATAATCTTGGTTTATGTAAGGCCCCAACCCCTTAACTCGTAATTAGTGCATTTATGACGTCGTATGAGTATAAAAAAAATTCATTCTTTAAAAGGATCATTAAATGTTTCACATATTATCCATGACATAAATAATACTCAGCAATAAGACTCAAGGTTCACCCATTATCATCACCATTGCACCACTTTTTACTTTGTGGGTTTTTATAAAACTCTGGGCAGAGTCTCCCCATAAATTGAGCTATCCCAAAATAAAACGTATCACCAAAATAACTCCCAGCCAGGGAAAAACACAATACTTAAACGAAACCAAAATCCTAAGCAAGTTCCCAGCCAGGAAAAACACCATACTAAGAAGACATCAAAAGTGGGCTTCAATAACCTTATACAGTCCATATACATGCTTCCAGTTGCTCACATACGAGCAACAAATAAATGAATACAACTCTAACTGAATAAATAGCGTATACTATTTACCCACACTCATATACGCTTCTGGAAGCGGCATGATCCAACAAAGCTCGAACTAATATCCCAAAATAGCTTAGTACATGTCGTACATGTTTCAACAGAAACAGCCCCCACACGGGTGAGCATACCCCATCACAATACTCATACTCATAACAATGTTTAATGGTTATAATGACATCATAATATCACAATTAAGATTATTGAAAATCTATATGAAGATGTACTCCCTGTAAAATTTTGAATCCATAGCTTTCCACGAACTGTCCCTGTTTCAATCTCACACACTTTCATAAGAACAAGTTCAATATCGTTATTCACATTATGATACTCATCAACACGATAAATTCAATACAACTAGAATCTACTATATATGCTTAATCATGAATAATTCATTATTCAGATAATCCTTCCTATCAGTCTATCTCATTGTCAATATTCACATTGACCATGCCCAAGGCATCGTTACCCAACTTCGTATACTCGGATCACATACATCTACGTATCCCCCCCATACCACATATATGTACATATTCATTTCTTTACTCATAGATTCGGATTACATACAATTACGTAACCACCATACTACATATGTCATATTCAACACGCAATCATTACATTCAACGATACATGATATACGGGTATGTCATTATTTCATAGTGTATATATATATATACCTGCTCGTACGTCACTACGTACCTTATAATCTGTGTTTACCGTCAAGTCACCATCCTCGTTGTCTGTGAGCTCAAGAAGGTTCTGCACAAACTCAAAAGTTCAAGAATCAACTCAACCAATACTTGATGTACATATCCTCACAATAATCACATAAACCATGTCCATACTATCACATTAATCAAGATATTTCTTTGATAATGCAATACCATATCATCCTTCCAATTATAATGTTCATATCATCACAAACCGTTTTAACCTACTACGCCAAATCAAGCTATCTCTCTTCATTTTCGGTACTTAATCCAACCACAAGCCACAATATATACACACTAAGTTATATGCTGAAATCAACACATAAACACATAATCACCGGTATAGATACACACACAACAGTATATACTCACACATAGCTACATATACACACTCTCAGAATACACACACTCAGGCATGCACTTCACGTCCAGCACCACCTCACGCTCATAAGCAATAATTTCTAGGCAGAAAAGAGACATATGGTTGCATCTATCTTTTTAACTCAAAGCCACCGAACTTGGTCGATAAACCAATCAGAAAATCGAGCCCAATATGTCAAGGTTCTCGGACCCATCAGCATGTTTTTGCAGATAAAATAGCAGCAAAAATTTCAAACTATAAACACAAGATTTTTCGAACCAAGAGCAGCTAGATTTCAAACATAAACAACATATATTCTAAGCCGAAACTACATCATTTTCGAACATAAAGCATAACAGATTTTGAGCCCAGTTTGCATCACATCTTTGTATGGAAAAGTAGAGATTTTCGAACCAAAAATTCAACCAATTTCCGAAATATAAGAGCAGCAGATTTCGACCTCAAGATAGTATAAATTTCGACCCAAGAGCATAAAGAAACCGAGTCAAAGTATAGCAGAAATTCGAACCCTAATCAGCAGTATTTTCGAGCAAATTACAATATAAAAATTGAACCAACAAAGCATACTTTCTTGCCCCCACAATGCTCAAAAATCGTCCCAAAATAAAGCAAGATTCGAACCCAGCAAGAACATATTTTCGAACCATAAGGCAGGTGCTATTTTCGAACATAGAATGCTCAGAAATCATTCAACAAATCGAAAAGCAAGCAACGATAATGACCAAGAATCGATTAGCATCTTACCCACAAGAATCTTGAACAAAAATGGTGCTTGAACATGGAGGGAAAATCATCCATACCAGCCGAGAGAGAGGAGGTCGTGAAGGGTGAGGCTGCGTGAAGATGGGGGTGACTGGAGGGAGGCGCAATTTGTGTGTGTAGGTGGGTTTAGTGTGTGTCTTTCCCTTTTATTGTGAAGCCCTAAGCCAACAAACCCACATAATTATCATATAACTCCTTAATTTATCATTCTTATTCAAATCTCACTAATTTAATGTGTAAACACCCCTCATTAAATTTAATCGTGATACTTGTTCAATACGTAATTTATTTATTCCATTTCAGGACTAAAATGACATTCTCAAAAATTAAAGGATCTCCTTGAATTTAATTAACATAATAAATTCAATCCCGAAATCATTTACCCCAACTCCGTTCCAAAATCCGATACTAAAGAATTAAATCCCAACATAACATATAAACATCATAATTAAGTCCAATAAAATTTATTAATTATTCCCGGACATCACAATTTTCCCCAACTAATAAATATTTCGACCTCGAAATTTAAATGCATGTTTACCATTAAAAGCCAACAGCGAAATTACGTACCATTATACAGCTCAAGATAGTGACTGGACCATCTGTAGGACGACAGTCATTCGAATCATCATGGCTCACACACGTGCCTCATTACACCAACGATCGCAAGACTGCAAATCACGTCACTTTACCATACCCCAACATTAGCATCTAATGAGCTAACATTTATTAGTACCATGTCAACATTTATTAGTACCATGTCATGTAAATCATTACAATATTAACATCATCATATAATCGCTAGATCATGCAATCCATGCATATCACGGGTATACCAGAATGTATGACGATACACCAACCTTTTATCGTATAATTAACCTCATACCTGTGTGGTTGCAAATGTATGCAACTTATAGCAACATCACCACATCACCACCATTGTCCGTATGAAGTAGCGGTACTCTAGAGTCCTTACGCATCAACCTCTCATATATCATCTCATGGCTATTATCTGGTGCAAAGTAATTACTAGAAAACCCATTAGTAATTCTCACATACATATATCCACGTTATATGCACCAACAACCACAGATCATCAATGTCAAATCATGATGAATGGCCTAACATCAATATTCCTATGTCACGATTATACTCCATCTAAAACAAGCCGTCAACATCAATATCGAATAATTCATATCATACCTTTGTAGATGGAATTATCTACAATACACAATAGCATCATAGTATCATGCTCATCACAGTACTCATATGCTCTTAAGCATCAACTTCCGCATTTCATCACCCAACTATCATCTGTCATGGGACAAGTACTAAAAATAAACTCATTAGTATTTCTCAAATACTCATAGCATAAACACGTACCTTGTCATTTACACATTATTGATATTCATAATGTTTATGTCATCAAACATTAGTATCCATGCGTCGAACTTTCACGCAATCCTATACACATCATGCTACAACAAACTATCACATATCTGGATGATTGAAATTCAACATAAGAATCAATTGCATGCCTCAATGACGCAATTCATTTCAATCTTTAAATCATCCTCGAAACAAAATAATTCATTAGTGATGAATGTTCACAAGGATCATATGTCCACACACGACATTCCTAGTGATCCCACGTCATCCCGTGACGTACCCATTAATCTCATGTCAACATGATCACGTTCACCTATTACTCCTACAATATATCAATCTAGCATGCTTTTCACAGTAATAAATACCATCTCAAGCGATTATCAATTTTTGTTATTCCATCTGTAACATCGATTCTCAAAATTAATATAACTCACTGAGATAATGCAATCAACATCTATCAACATATATTAACATATATTCACATGCCAAACCAAACGTAATAGTTTACCTCAACTCCTTGTTCCTCTAGAACATTTCAATATCCTCTTTGACCTACATCTCATGTACCCAAGGAACAACAATAATACAATGTCCACAGCTATCTGAAATGAACACATCATCAATATACATCACCAGCACAATAACAATACACTAATACTCATGCTAACATAATAGCAACACATCAATATTCATCGCCCAATGACGGCACCCTAATATTCAATGCTAACACAATAGCAATATATCAATACTCATTGCCAACACTGGCATGCATAATCTCATCGCCGCTACGGGCATGCACAATATCATCGCCACTACTGGCATCCATATAATATCCATAATCACAATGAACAAAATTATATTCTTAAAAGAATAAGATGTAATAACGCTTACTGTACCACAGTGGATCCACACTCGATCCTTTAAACTGTTCATGTTCTCAACATAAGTATTCCACATAATATAAGTCAAACCAATACACAATTCATATACTCATCATCAATAACATGACCGTCCAAAAATATTCATCGCCTCGACATATCAGCAGCATTCACAATATTTTCATCGCTTCGATATGATAGCTGCAAATATTAGAAATCTAAAATATCACAATATAATCATACCATCGTCTCGCCAATAAATGTCATCAACATATCGGTATCCATCACACCCTGCTATTGCATCCACTGCAATAAAAATGAAAGAAAACAATAATGTCTCTTCATCCACTCTCTCCATGATCGCTTTCACCTGTACATTTGATTATCACAATACGTCAAATCAACGAGGTCAATTTAAATCAACGTATATTCATCACTCTCCCTCTATGGTGGAGGCACATAAAATACATTGCACACTCTCAATAGCGTCGATCCCGACAATAATCACATCGCATGCTCTCCCTAGCACCGACTCAATATCAATATACACGTCACATGCTCTATCTAGCATTGACCATGAAATATACATGTCGCTCTCTTGCCAGCGGCGAACACATCACTCACTTGTCAGTGGTGACCCGAATCACATCGCTCACTCCTCAGTGGCGACCCAATATCGCATCGCTCGCTCGTCAGTGGTGACCCAATATCACTTCGCTCACTCATCAGTGGGAACCCATATCACATCGCTCGCTCGTCAGCGGTGACCACAAATCATATATACACATTACTCGCCTCAGCGGTGACCCTACTCTACATTCACACCACATGATCACATCGCACACTCTAGTGGCGACCTCTAAATAAAGACATCACTCGCCTCAGCGGTGACCCCACTCTACATTCACACAACATGATCACATCGCACACTCTAGTGGCGACCTCTAAATAAACACATCACTCGCCTCAGTGGTGACCCCACTCTACATTCACACATGATCACATCGCACACTCTAGTGGCGACCTCTAAATAAACACATCACTCACCTCAGCGGTGACCCTCTGTACATTCACACACACATAATCACATCACACACTCTAGTGGCGATCCATAAATAAATTAATACGTCGCTCGTACCCACGGCAACCCACATATAACAATAACACGTGGCTCAACACTAATGCGACCCACACATAATAATAACAAGTCGGTCAACCATAAAAAGCGACCCTAAACCTAAGCGACACTTCGCTTTTCAATAATACAGTGGAAAATATATTCATTCATGCTTGTACATCATTACGTACCTGTGTCATCATGTAAATGACATACACATACCCGATTGTCACATCATCTGTTATCATACTCCAACAGCACAATACTGCCTCCCATTTCCTATCCTCACATATCATATCTCATTTTCTGATTTCTCCGGCAAAATCAGATTTCTCAGCACTGCACATATACATAACATGTACACAAAACTCAACTCAATAAAACGCCATTTTTCCCTCTACTAGTAACAACGTCCACTTATCATCAACATTAATTACCGTCAGCGATGTCATTCATCACGCACCTTAAAAGGCATTATCATTTTCACCATAGTCAAGCTAATGACATAAATAAAATGAGTTACCATACTCGAGGCTTTTCAACCATACCACCCTCATCGTGTATGTTCATTGGTATTGCTGGTCGTTTATCAATATCATGTTCTTTGTATCTCATACGATCCTGCAATCACGATGGTTAGCAATAACACCAATTTTCATTACTTCATATCATAAAATGCACATAGCAGGCGTCATGTCACAATGACAGAAAACTACAATCATGGATAAAAGTATGTGATATACATGTCTATCAACACATCCCTAGGCCATTAAACATCCCAAAGAGCTAACCACTGCTCTGATACCACTAATGTAAGGCCCCAACCCCGTAACTCGTAATTAGAGCATTTATGACGTCGTATGAGTATAAAAAAAAGTCATTCTTTAAAAGAATCATTACATGTTTCACATATTATCCATGATATAAATAATACTCAGCAATAAGACTCAAGGTTCACCCATTATCATCACCATTGCACCACTTTTTACTTTGTGGGTTTTTATAAAAATCTGGGCAGAGTCTCCCCATAAATTGAGCTACCCCAAAATAAAACGCATCACGAAAATAACTCCCAGCCAGGGAAAAACACAATACTTAAACGAAACCAAAATCCTAAGCAAGTTCCCAGCCAGGAAAAACATCATACTAAGAAGACATCAAAAGTGGGCTTCAATACCCTTATACAGTCCATATACATGCTTCCAGTTGCTCACATACGAACAACAAATAAATGAATACCACTCTAACTGAATAAATAGAGTATACTATTTACCCACACTCATATACGCTTCTGGAAGCGGCATGATCCAACAAAGCTCGAACTAATATCCCAAAATAGCTTAGTACATGTCGTACCTGTTTCAACAGAAACAGCCCCCACGGGTGAGCATACCCCATCACAATACTCATACTCATAACAATGTTTAATGGTTATAATGAGATCATAATATCACAATTAAGTTTATTGAAAATCTATATGAAGATGTACTCCCTGTAAAATTTTGAATCCATAGCTTTCCACGAACTGTCCCTGTTTCAATCTCACACACTTTCATAAGAACAAGTTCAGTATCATTATTCACATTATGATACTCATCAACACGATAAATTCAATACAACTAGAATCTAGTATATATGATTAATCATGAATAATTCATTATTCAGATAATCCTTCCTATCAGTCTATCTCATTGTCAATATTCACATTGACCATGCCCAAGGTATCGTTACCCAACTTCGTATACTCGAATCACATACATCTACGTATCCCCCCATACCACATATATGTACATATTCATTTCTTTACTCATAGATCCGGATTACATACAATTACGTAACCACCATACTACATATGTCATATTCAACATGTAATCATTACATTCAACGATACATGATATACGGGTATGTCATTATTTCATAGTATATATATATATACTTGCTCGTACGTCACTACGTACCTTATAATCTGTGTTTACCGTCAAGTCACCATCCTCGTTGTCTGTGAGCTCAAGAAGGTTCTGCACAAACTCAAAAGTTCAAGAATCAACTCAACCAATACTCGATGTACATATCCTCACAATAATCACATAAACCATGTTCATACTATCACATTAATCAAGATATTTCTTTGATAATGCAATACAATATCATCCTTCCAATTATAATGTTCATATCATCACAAACCGTTTTAACCTACTATGCCAAATCAAGCTATCTCTCTTCATTTTCGGTACTTAATCCAACCACAAGCCACAATATATACACACTTAGTTATATGCTGAAATCAACACATACACACATAATCACCGGTATAGATACACACACAACAGTATATACTCACACATAGCAACATATACACACTCTCAGAATACACACACTCAGGCATGCACTTCACGTCCAGCACCACCTCACGCTCATAAGCAATAATTTCTGGGCAGAAAAGAGACATATGGTTGCATCTATCTTTTTAACTCAAAGCCACCGAACTTGGTCGCTAAACCAATCAGAAAATCGAGCCCAATATGTCAAGGTTCTCGGACCCATCAGCATGTTTTTGCAGATAAAATAGCAGCAACAATTTCAAACTATAAACACAAGATTTTTCAAACCTAGAGCAGCTAGATTTCAAACATAAACAACATATATTCTAAGCCGAAACTACATCATTTTCGAACATAAAGCATAACAGATTTTGAGCCCAGTTTGCATCACATCTTTGAATGGAAAAGTAGAGATTTTCGAACCAAAAATTCAACCAATTTTCGAAATATAAGAGCAGCAGATTTCAACCTCAAGATAGTATAAATTTTGACCCAAGAGCATGAAGAAACCGAGTCAAAGTATAGCAGAAATTCGAACCCTAATCAGCAGTATTTTCGAACAAATTACAATATAAAAATTGAACCAACAAAGCATACTTTCTTGCCCTCACAATGCACAAAAATCGTCCCAAAATAAAGCAAGATTCGAACCCAACAAGAACATATTTTCGAACCATAAGGCAGGTGCTATTTTCGAACAGAGAATGCTCAGAAATCATGCAACAAATCGAAAAGCAAGCAAGGATAATGACCAAGAATCGATTAGCATCTTACCCACAAGAATCCTGAACAAAAGTGGTGCTTGAACATGGAGGGAAAATCATCCATACCAGCCGAGAGAGAGGAAGTCGAGAAGGGTGAGGCGGCGTTAAGATGGGGGTGACTGGAGGGTGGTGCAATTTGTGTGTGTAGGTGGGTTTAGTGTGTGTCTTTCCCTTTTATTGTGAAGCCCTAAGCCAACAAACCCACATAATTATCATATAACTCCTTAATTTATCATTCTTATTCAAATCTCACTAATTTAATGTGTAAACACCCCTCATTAAATTTAATCTTGTTATTTGTTCAATATGTAATTTATTTATTCCATTTCAGGACTAAAATGACATTCTCAAGAATTTAAGGATCTCCTTGAATTTAATTAACATAATAAATTCAATCCCGAAATCATTTACCCCAACTCCGTTCCAAAATCCGATACTAAAGAATTAAATCCCAACATAACATATAAACATCATAATTAAGTCCAATAAAAATTATTAATTATTCCCTTACATCACAATTCTCCCCAACTAATAAAAATTTCGACCTCGAAATTTAAACGCATGTTTACCATTAAAAGCCAACAGCGAAATTACATACCATTATACAGCTTAAGATAGTGATTGGACCATCTGTAGGACGACAATCATTCGAATCATCATGGCTCACACACGTGCCCCATTACACCAACAATCGCAAGACTGCAAATCACGTCACTTCACCATATCTCAACATTAGCATCTAATGAGCTAACATTTATTAGTACCATGTCATGTAAATCATTACAATATTAACATCATCATATCATCGCTAAATCATGCAATCCATGCATATCACGTGCATACCAGAATGTATGACGATACACCAACCTTTTATCGTCTAAGATTGCCTAAAAGCTTCTGCAAGTCACGCCATGTGCTGCTGCATCCAGCAAACATACAACAGGACCATTGCCTCGTATTTCGAGCATAACTGTATCATACAAACTCGAAATTGAGCGATTATTGATTCCATGGAAAGCTAAGAAAAAGGGCTACAACTTTCATGAAGATAACTTTGCCCAGAAATCAACGAATCAAGATATATAACCAAGAGAACAGAACAGCAGATGTTGCGCAGCAGGATACCAACAGACCTTGGCCAGCTGATGCTGTACCAGCAGACCTTGGCCAGCTGATGCTGTACCAGCAGACCCCAGTCCAGCTGATGTTGTACCAGCAGACCCCAGGCCAGCGAATGTTGTACCAGCAGACCTTGGCCAGCTGATGCTATACCAGCAGACCCCAGGCCAGCGGATGTTGTACCAGCAGACCTTGGCCAGCTGATGCTGTACCAGCAGACATTGGCCAGCTGATGCTGTACCAGCAGACCCCAGGTCAGCTGATGTTGTACCAGCAGACCCCAGACCAGCTGATGTTGAACCAGCTGACCTCAGGCCAGCTGATGCTGAACCAGCAGACCTCAGGCCAGCTGACCATACCAGCTGAGCATACCAGCTGACCAGACCAGCAATAGCCCAGAAGCAGAATATGATCGTTGCAATGTTTGAAAGCTTACCAAAATTATCCCAACGGTTATATTCTTGTATCTAACGTATATATCATTACTTGGGGCTATATATACATGATTTGGAAGCTCAATAATAGCTGATTGAAGATCAATCCAAGCCTTCCAAAGCAAACCCACTTGGGATTCAATTGAGGAACTTCAAAGACAAAAGCTGCTAAATGAAGAGCACTTCTCAAACCTTTGGCACCTCTTACCTTGCTGTATTAGATTCATTATGGAATCATTTGTGCCTTTGTATTCACTCTATTCATTGTATTTGTGAGCTAAAATAGAAGAGTGAATACCATTGTAACGGTTGATGATTCATCACAATCGATTGAGAGGTCTTTGTATGTGAGACATTAAAGAACATACATAGTTGAGTTGCTAGGAGTTCTAGTTGGATGGGGAATGCCCAACTGGACCGGTTTTGTACAAAGAGTTGTATAAATCAAAGTCTTCTAGTGTATCCTTCCATGAGATGGAAGAAGGGGAGACGTAGAAGCGTTGTGCTTCGAACATCCAGAAACAAATGCTTGTGTTATTTTACTGTTATTACATACTTTCTTGCATATCTTTAAAATGCCTTTCAAATGAGTAATCAGTTTTAGAGCGGGTTAGGTCGAGTGTCTTCCGCTCGGTTTTGTAATCGAACTCGATATAATCTCTCGGTGTAATTATTTCAAGAACACAAGTTATTGAAGCTCAAGTTGGTTGAACTCGGGTGTGGAATGGCAAACCACCCCCAAAATCGATCCTAACACTGAGGTTGGTAATCTCAATGGCAAGATGTATTCTGGAAATGATCATGAGTTCCGGTTGACTTCCTCTGAGGAGGGATTGTGGTATTTGGGATCATGGTAGATCATTACTGGGTAATCTGATAGCATTCCTATGTAAGGATTGTTGAATCCTAGGGTAAACAAGGGATGACTAGATTTTTTGGACTTGTTGGGTGTCGTTGTCGACACAGGTGGCGAGAATGCAATCAATTTTGTCTTGCATGTTTTCTATGGAAACTTGAGACCTTGGGGAGTCTCGATAGTGTGTTTGGACCAAGATGTGATTTCTTGGAACACATGGATGTAGACATCTTTCGAGATGTGTTTTGTGTTGATCAGTTGCCGTGAGTTCCCCGATGCGTGTTGCGAAGTGGTGCAACTACTCCGTTGATAAAGATGGATTTGGAGAGCGGAAACCGGATTTAGTATAAGTACACTGTGGTGTACTGGTGGTTTCCTTGGTAACAATGTATGTTTAACATCGTAGGCGAAGTCGTAGAGTTATCAATGAGGTGACATCTGTGTTGGAATCAAGAATGATTCGTTTGGATTGCAGTTAAGGTTGACTGACTGCTTTTGGGTGGTTAGCATCGGGGTATGCTGACGTTCTTTTGAGATTATGCTGGTTTGAGAGTTCTACTCCATTCCAGAGTTTTGGTGCGAGGTCGGTATCCTCGCGGTTGGTGTGTCGTTCATGATATGTTCATGACTCGACGTTGTAGATCCGTTTGGACTGCGTGATCTCGGTGATACCGGGAGTACGCCTGAGCAAATTTCGAGGACAAAATTTTATTAGTGGGGGATAATTGTGATGTCCGGTAAATAATGGTGCTAATCCCGGAGTGATGATGATCCTTAATGGAATTTAATTATGGCGATTATGAATTACGGTATTGGGACTCCCGAGGATTTAAATCCGGTATTTGGAGTCGTTGGATCCAAGGGATGAGATTGTATTCTCATCGTGGC
Source organism: Haberlea rhodopensis (assembly GCA_907163345.1). NCBI lineage: Eukaryota > Viridiplantae > Streptophyta > Magnoliopsida > Lamiales > Gesneriaceae > Haberlea > Haberlea rhodopensis. The sequence goes on along the minus strand of CAJQUN010000461.1, from coordinate 289,771 downwards.
GATAACCTTCGAATTTGGTTTTTGGTGGGATCTGGGGTCCGGGGTACTTTGAGTTGGGGCTGGTATTGGAAATTTGAGATTGACAGATAATTATTGAACACAGATGATTTTTAATGAGTCATGATGTATTTGTGATGGACTTGGGATTTTGGAGCCTTGGTACTATATATACCAAGTGGACTCGGTGTTCAATCATTTGGACTTCATTTCTCTCTCTCTCTCACGCCATTCCCTTTTCCCCCAACCCATTTCCCCTCTTTTCTCCCTTGAGCAAAATCAATGGTGGCTCGACTTGGGAGCCAAATTTCTCGAAGATAATAAGGTATTATCCTTCCCCTCGCTTTTATCTACTGTTGATAGTAGTATTGTGGAGTATGGTTTGGTATTGTGTTGAGTTTGAGTTTTGAAAATTTTAAAAGATTTTGTGGTTGGATGTTTAAGGAGGATTTATGACTCCTTGTGGAGGTTTAATGGTGCATGGGGTATGAGGATTGTTGTTGTGGAAGTTTTTAACTTTAAAACGCCATTTTTGGCTGGTACAGGTCGAGGCGATCGACCCCTAGGGTATGGTGATCGATGAGCAATGAGACGATCGACCGCCTCAAATGAAGCGATCGATCGCCATGAGGTAAAATTTTGAGAAAGATGAGCAATGAGACGATCGACCGCCTCAAATGAAGCGATCGATCGCCATGATGCAGTAGCCAAAAATACTGAAAGGCGACCAATCGCCTGGAATGGAGCGATCGATCACCCATGCCTATTTTGAGAGGCGATCGATCGCCTGGGATGAAGCGATCGATCGCCAGTGCCTGTTTTTGGGGAATTATTTCTTGCTGAGTTTTTGATGCATGATTCGCCCGCGGTCTTTTCAAAATGATTAATCGTCATGGATGATGATATATTTGGGGTTATGAACATGCTTGGGCACGTGGTTGCACGCTAGTGTTTTATTGTGAGTTATTCATGTGTTAGCACATAACTCATCGGGTCGCGGGACTCAGTCAAGGTTTGGTGCGGACTACGGAATCATAAGGTACGTATAACATACGAGCATAGCTTTAAATATATTATTGCAATTGTTGTGCATGAATAATATATGGTTATTGCAATCACTTGATATACATTGGGAATTATATGGTGCCGCTTTTGAGCGAGCAATGAGTGGGATGTTGTCGTTGTTGAGCGAACATCGATTATGATGCCGCTATTGTAGAGCGGGCGACGGAATAGAAGGTGTAATATATGGAATATCTGTAATCATTGTTTAATGATTTGATATTATTGATTATGCTATCGGTATATGGGAAACGGATTAGTTAACCAATGTAATGGTTAACTGGCATTTGGGAATTTGATGATTTCAGTTATTTTGAGAACATGAACAGCACAGGGGGTCCCGGATGAGGATGATGTCATTCAGGGAGTGTCTTTTAATATTCATAGCCCTTACATTGTGTAAATTATGAATTGTAATATTGTGCTTATTGGTTTGGGATATTGGTAAGCTCACCCCGTGTGGGGGCTTCTCTATTGGGGTAGGTGAATAGGTACATCGACTGCTTTGGAGTTGAGCTCGAGCTATGGATTGGAGGTGCTTCCAGGATTGAAGTACCAGTGACGGTATTGAGCACATTGTTTTATACATTTGATACACATACATTTATTGATGCTCGCATGTGAGCACTGTGATATGTGTATATGGTTTGTATAAAAAGGCAAGGGCCTTTTTGTCTTCATTTATTGGTCGCATGCAATTATTTATTGAATTGCTAAATGAACTGAGAACATGTTAGTGTATTATAAGGGTGCATGTATGTGGACTTGGTTGGGGGAAAGTGGACATTATATGGAATAATGTAAGAAATTTTATTATTGGCATGTTTTGCTATGGTTGCAAGCGGTCTTTCCCCTACATATATGATTGTATGCACTCAACACATTGTTAATACACTAATAACGGGTTAAGGGCACAGGAGTCCTTACAGGAACGGGGTCCTTACATGGTATCAGAGCAGTGGTTAGCTCTTTGGGATGTCTAAGGCCTAAGGGTGTGCCGAGAGAATTGAATCGCACGTAATTTACACATGATTGTAGTTTTGCGATAGTGTGATATGACATTTACACCTATGTGCATATTATGATATGTATGGTATGAAACAATGTAACTTGTGTTATTGCTAACCGTTGCGGTTGCAGAATGGATTGGGATCATGAGGAACATGGCAACGAAGAATCATTGTTGATCCCAGTAGATACACCTATTGATGGCGGTATTGGTGAAAAGCTCATGAGTCCGGTAATTCGTTTTAATTATATTGATGACTTGAATATTGTGAGAGTGATGATGTCCTTTGAGATGCGTGGTGATATTTTCCACGCTGACGGTACTTAAAGTTGGTAAATTGATGTCGTTGCTAGTAATGGAATGAATGAATTTTATCGAGTTATGCACGTGCCATATACGTATACAGTGCTGAAAATCTGATTTTGCTGGAGAATCAGAAAAAAATGAGATATGGGTATGATGTCAGATGACATGAATGGTTTGGTAGCATTAGACTGTGGATATGTGATGATTGGGTCGCCACCAATGAGTGTGCGATGTGATTGGGTCGCCACTGACAAGCGAGTGATGTGATTGGGTCACCACTGACGAGCGAGTGATGTGATATGGTCACCGCCGATGAGCGAGTGATGTGATAGGGTCACCGCCGATGAGCGAGTCATGTGATATGGTCATCGTCGATGAGCGAGTGATGTGATAGGGTCACCGCCGACGAGCGAGTGATGTGATAGGGTCACCGCCGATGAGCGAGTGATGTGATATGGTCACCGCCGATGAGCGAGTGATGTGATATGGTCACCGCCGCTGGAGCGTGCGATGTGTTATTATGATATGTTGGTCACCGCTGGAGCGTGCGATGTGTTAATATGATATATGGGTCACCGCTGGAGCATGAAATTTGTTAATATGATATATGGGTAGCCGCTGGAGCGTGCGATGTGTTAATATGATATGTGGGTCACCGTTGGAGCGTGCGATGTGTTAATATGATATGTGGGTCGCCGCTGGAGCGTGCGATGTGTTAATATGATATGTGGGTCGCCGCTGGAGAGTTCGATGTGTTAATATGATATCTGGGTCACCGCCGGAGCGTGCGATGTGTTAATAAGATATGTGGGTCGCCGTTGGAACGTGTGATGTGTATATAGTCAGGGTCGATGCTAGAGAGAGCATGCGATGTGTATGTTGGCAGGGTCGATGCTAGGGAGAGCATGTGGCATAACTATTGCATGAGTCGACGCTAAAGATAGTGGGCGACGTGTCTGCTATCAGGTCCAATTCTAGAGAGAGCGCGACATGATTATATGTGCCTCCGCTATAAAGGGAAAGTGATGAATATATGTCGATTTAAATTGTCTTTGTTGATTTAGCATATAATGTATTTAGTCGTATGGTTGGAGTGCCGATGGTGGGCACACGGTGGTGTCTGCGTCACTGGTTGACGAGACCATTCTGGCAAGCAGATTTGCTCGATGAATAAATGGATGTGCCGTACAGGTAAGTGTACCGTAGCACGTATTTGAGGTAAATATTTTATGAGTGGTGGTACCTTTGGGTATACTCATTGGGATGGCTATGACCAAGTGACTGGTGGTAGGAGTAGTTATTGAGGAAACTACTTGCATGTACCGATGTAATGTATGGTGGACATGGTCACACCCAGACATGAAGGTGTGGAATAAATCCTAATGAATTAGGATTGCATTGTGGTTGAGTAAGGACACCCGGATGTCCATTGTGCATGGGTGTTAGAGAAATACTGGGTGTTGACCCTGTAAGGACCTCCGTGCCCTTAATCCATTATTAGTGTATTAAGCCATGTCATTAGTGCATATTATCATAAATAGAGGGGAAAAACGACTTATCATCATAGCCAATCATGCCATTAATAAATTTCAGTTACATTATTCCATATAATGTCTAGTTTCCCCAACCAAGTCCACATACATATCATGCACCATAATAATACACTAACATATTCTCAGTTCATTTAGCAATTCAATAAATAATTGCGTGCAACTCGTAAATGAAGAAAGAAAGGCCCTTGCCTTTTTATACATGCCATATACACGTAATAGTGCTCACATGCGAGCATCAAATAGGTATGTGTGTATCAAATGTATAAAATACGGTGCTCAATACCGTCACTGGTACTTCGATCCTTGGAAGCACCTCCATTCCATAGCTCGAGCTCAACTCCAAAGCCATCGATGTACCTAATCACCTGCCCCAACAGAGACAACCCCCACACGGGGTGAGCATACCAATATTCCGAATCCAATAATCACGACAATACAATTCATAATTTACAACAATGTAAATGCTATGAAATACAACATATACTCCCTGGATGATATCATCCTCATCCGGGGTTTCCTGTACTGTCCCTGTTCTAAAAAACACTGAAACCATCAAATTCCCAAGTGCCAGTTAATCATTACATTGATTAACATATCCATTAGCCATATTCCTATATCATAATCAATAGCATCAAATCACTAAACAATGATTACCGATATTCCACATATCTCACTTATGGTTCCATAGTTCTATTCTATTGCTCGCTCTACAATAGCGGCATTTCATTCCCACGCATGCTCAACAGCTGTAAGGCCCCGTTATTAATTATGTACGCTTAACCTCGAGTTAGTAAACCCGGGTCATTTAAAAGCGAAGAATTCGAGTTGAAGTGTTCCGGATCACAACACCTAATTATAACTAACATATCAAATTATACATTTTTAATGCTATATATTTCGGCCACCACTATGTCCACATTACCATGGACACATCATGGGGACACATGGCCTTAGAAGTAGAGGAAAATGATAAAAAAATTGTCATGGGAGGCCTTGTAACTCACGCCCATCACTCTTTTTATGCATTGGAATTGCATGTCTTGATCATATCTGATATCTATCATCTTCTCCACTCCAAAAATCAAGCCAACCTTCTCTCCTCTCCTCCATTAAATTCGAAACTTCATCCCCCATTTTCCTCCATCAAAAATCTTCCCAAACCTTGCATGCAAGCTTGGTTTTGGATAGGATTTAGGAAGAGCTTCAAGGATTTGGTGTTTTTGAAAGCTTGAGAGATATATCATCCTCTTTTTATTTCTAATCTTCGATTTTATACAGAAAGGGGTCGAATTTTTGAGTCTTGCTTTGCAAAAAGAAGAGTAACTCATGCTATCCTAAGTTTCAGCAGAAACTATGGTTGCATGCAGAAAGTTGTCCCATACTTTCGAGTTCTGTAACATCGTAATCTGACTCTGAGCCTCAAACAGAAGTTGTAGATATATGAGTCACGGTTATATGGTTGAAATTTGAGACCATTTGGACTTGAAATGAGTGAGATATACTCATTTTACTAAGAGGCACCAGATTCTACTCTGCATGTGCTGAAAATGCACATGCAATGTAGAATTCCGAACTTTTGACAAATTATACTTTCGAATTTGATTTTGGTCTTCAAATCAATGTTGTAGATCTTTCCAATTTATGCAATTTAAAAAAAACAGAAGCATGAATTTGGGTCTCCTGAGTAGGAGTTATGACAATATTACGTTCAGTGCTCAATTTCGCCTTTGCATGTCCATGCATGTTGCTGGTGGACTGTAATTTGGCATTCAGGGCAAATATTATTCTGAATTTGTTGTCGGTCTTCAAATAAAACTTGTAGGTCTTTACATTCTATTGAATTTAAAAAAACAAAAGGACTTAATTTGACTTGTTTCGAATTAGTTATGAATTTTTGAAATTAAGTACTCAATCTATGTCCTGCATGTGGGCGAAAATGCCATACAGTGTGTTCTTCGGGTTCCTGAGCATTTTTGGCTTGGCATTTTGAAACATGTCTAGAGACAAGAATTATAGGATTTCCAGTTGGCTGTAAATTTCCACTGGAATCACTCATTTTGGGTTTGAAATGAAAAAGTAATAACACTTTTCCAACACTGCTCAAGCTGGAAAATACATTTTTAAATGTTACGGTTTTAGTGTTCAAACACCACTTAGATGGTCGAACCAGCTTGACAACTTCGTAGATGAAATGTAATATTTTGCGTTTCTGAACTTTGAGCTCTAGAATCAAGTCGTTTTGATGAAGTATGGAATTATAGCGATTTTTCTACAAAAATGGGTCAGGCTGAAAATGTAGGAAAAATCGTTAAGGGTCATATTTTTAAGTTAGGCTTGATTCAATACACTTTTTTTGAACACTTAGTGTCATTTTGGAATTTATATGACCAGGTTAATAGACTCCGGGTGACTCGAGGAGGTTTTGGTAGTTTAGTCTCGGTCTGAGGTACGTTGAAATGAGTTTTATCATGACGTCTGGCAAAGACGTGTAATGATGCTAATGTATGGCCTTATATGCCATTATTTGATTTATATGACTTATTTGTCACTATGTGATTCTTATGTGACTATATGACATGATGAATGTCTTGGATTTATGTTCACATATGATTGCATGATCTATTGAGTTGCATATGCCATTAATGCATAATGATTCATGGGCATATCATATTGAGCTATCGTTTCCTTGATATCCATGATTTTGACTGAGTTGACTTACTCTGAGTGTCGGGTACGACGAGCATGGCGATGACAGGCAGTATAGTAGTCACGTGCAGGTGCGACCGGACATAGACATGAGGGCTGGATGCAGTAACGTACATAGGATGAGTTTTCCTAGCGCAATGTACGTATATTGTCACCCTCTGCTCAAGCTTTGATGATTTGATGATACCTTCCTTTGGACTCCGATTTTTGGTATCTTGATATTCGATTCCTTGTACCCATTCATACATCGCATTCCTACATGGTATGCATTGCATGATACTTTGTCATTTGACATTATTATTTATTTCTCGTACTGGGGTACTGACCCCCTTTGTGGGGGGCTGTCATGTCTTTTGTTGTTCGGGCATGACAGGCTTTACAGGAGGACGTGGTGATGATGCTTTTGGTGACGCATCAAGAGATAACCGAGCTCCATGATGAAGAGCTCAGGTTATGTTTGGTTTTTCTTTCCCAGTAATCGTATGGATTTTTAAAACAAAATAAATTTACCGGGGTATGCCCCGTGTATGTTGTACTCGGGATCTGATATTTTCGGGACTTTGCAATAACATTGAATCATGTTGTTTTACTATCTGCAAATGAATGGCTTAACTAGAATCGTATATATATTTTGATATAAATATATATATGTATCACTTAAAATGCGAAAAATTTTTAGGGCCATTTATGTGGATAGACTGGACACTACTCATGAGCATGTCCGTTAAGAGATCAAGGATCAGTACAGCCACAGCAGCCAATGCCTCTTGCTAGGGGTAATTTTCAAGGTGGTTCACAGTTTAGACCTGCACATTCTTCTCAGCAGTCGAGTTACCCGCAGATTAGGGGTACTACTCCTCCTACTTTCCAGGTCCCCAACGAGCACGAGTTTATGCTTTAACCGAGGATCAAGCCAGAGAGGCGCCTGGAGGTGTGATTGCAGGTAACTGTATTATTTTTGGTAATACTGCTCGAGTTCTGTTTGATACAGGAGCATCACATTCCTTCATTTCATTTAGATTTGTTGATGAGCATAATTTAGAAACTGTATCACTGCATGAAACTTCAACTGTATCTACACCAGCTGGTAGAATTATTCATCTAGCTATGTTGTGCTGAACTGCATACTACAATTTGAAGAGAGTATTATGATCACTAATTTGATGGTTTTACCCATGAACGACTTTGACTGTATTATTGGTATGGATACTCTCACAAACTATCGGGCTACCGTTGATTGCTTTAAGGGGGTGGTTCGATTCGACCTTATCATGGCCCCAAATGGAATTTCCATGGCCGAGGATCGCAGGCTAAAATACCTTTGGTATCAGCAATGGAGATGTTTAGATTGTTATCCTTAGGAAATGAGGGATATATTATTTATGCAATCGATGCTACAAAAAAGGAGCCAGTTTTGTCAGACATCCCAGTGGTAAGAGAATTTGCTGACGTATTTCCAGATGAAATTCCGAGTTTTCCACCGGAGATGGAGATTGATTTTAGCATTGAGTTGATGCCTGGTACCGCACCAATTTCCAAAGCACCTTATAGAATGGCACCAGCAAAACTCAAGAATTGAAAGAGCAATTGCAGGACCTTCTTGACAAAGGTTATATACGACCGAGTATGTCGCCTTGGGGAGCACCTGTACTTTTTGTAAGGAAGAAAGATGGTACAATGCGAATGTGTATCGACTACAGACAACTCAATCGGGTTACCGTCAAGGATAAATACCCGTTACCCAGAATTGATGATTTGTTTGACCAGCTTCAAGGAACTTCGGTTTATTCTAAAATTGATTTGCGATCAGGTTATCATCAACTTCGAGTTCCGAAGACGGCTTTTCGAACCAGGTATGGACTTTTCGAATTCCTGGTAATGCCATTTGGTCAGACGAATGCACCAGCAGTGTTTATGGATATGATGAATAGAGTATTCAGAAAATTCTTGGATCGATTTATGATTGTATTTATTGATGATATCTTGGTATACTCAAAAACCAAGAAAGACCACAAAGAACATTTACGGTTAGTACTCCAGACTCTTTGTTCGGCCCAATTGTATGCAAAATTATCGAAATGTGAATTTTGGCTGGATCGAGTCATGTTTTTGGGACATGTGATATCTGCCCAAGGAGTTTCTGTAGATCCAAGTAAAGTGGAAGCAGTATTAAATTAGCTAAGACCAACAACTGTGCCAGAGATTCGAAGTTTCATGGGTTTGGCAGGTTATTACAGGTGTTTTATCGAGGGATTCTCTCAAATAGCCAAGCCTATCACCCATTTGACCAAGAAAAATCAGAGTTTCATCTGGTCAGACGATTGCGAAAGTAGTTTTCAAGAGTTGAAACAAAGATTGACTACAGCCCCAGTATTGGCCCTGCCATCTGGATCAGGAGGATTTGTAGTTTGTGTTGATGCGTCAATTAAAGGATTGGGTTGTGTACTCATGCAGCGAGGTAAGGTGATCGCTTATGCATCAAGACAATTAAAACCTCATGAGACACGATATCCTGTTCATGATCTCGAGTTGGCCGCCATCATTTTTGCCTTGAAGATATGGCGTCATTACCTATATGGGGAGCAATTTATTATCTACTCTGACCACAAGAGTTTGAAGTATATATTCACTCAATCCGAGTTAAACATGAGACAGAGAAGATGGTTGGATTTACTAAAAGATTTTGATTGTGACATACAGTACCAACCAGGAAAGATGAATCAAGTAGCAGATGCGTTGAGTCGGAAAGTGAAAAATGCCATGATAGCATCCTTTCATATATGGCAAAATTATGATGAGTTGTGCACTTCGGGATGGACATATCAACCACAACAGGATTATTTCATTGTGTCGGCTTTACAAGTTGAGCCACAACTTATCTCAAAGATCAGAAAAGCTCAAGAGACGGACCCTTTTATTCATCACCTAAAGGAACTGGTAATGTCAAATCAACCAAGGAGATTTAGCATATCACCAGGGGGTTGGTTACAAATGAATAAAAGATTGGTGGTACCAAACCTAGTGGAATTAAAAGAGGCTCTATTCCAAGAAGCTCACTGTACTCATTTTAGTGTCCATCCAGGAAGCCGAAAAATGTTCCATACCCTGAGACCACATTTTTGGTGGAAAGGTATGAAGAAAGATATTGTTGATTTTGTGTCAAGATGTTTGACATGTCAACAAGTCAAGGCAGAGAGAATGAGACCGGGTGGTTTACTTCAAAGTTTGGAATTACCTCAATGGAATTGGGAGCATATTGCAATGGATTTCGTGACCCATTTACCCCGATCAAACAGGGGATGTGATGCAATTTGGGTTATAGTTGACCGATTGTCCAAGTCGGCACACTTCATTCCCTTTGATCGTACCTACTCCTACAAGAAAATGGCTAGACTATATGTGGAAAATGTAGTTCGGCTGCATGGAGTTCCAGTTTCTATTGTTTTGGACAGAGATCCGAGATTTGTATCAAAGTTTTGGAACAGTTTTCAAAGCACCATGGGTACCAGATTGGCAATGAGTACTGCCTACCATCCGCAGACAGACGGACAGACTGAAAGAACTATTCAGACATTAGAAGAAATGTTGCGTTCTGTGGTGATGGATTTTAGTCGTAATTGGCAAGAATCATTACCATTGGTGGAATTCTCCTACAATAACAGTTTCCAAACAACTATCGGGATGGCTCCATTTGAAGATTTATATGGCAAGTGAGAGACCCCGTTATCTAATCAACAACATAAGGTACAATTAAGAGAACTAATCATTCATAAATCAGAGTATTTGGCCGTGTTGATATCTTGAGCTTATAGAGATTACAGTACCAAAAGTTCAAAAAGGAATTATACATATTCCTAACAAAAGGTACTACATACATAGCTTTACTCTACACTTTGTAGAAACTATTCAAAAGGAAATTTCTGTTCTGCTAATCCTGTAGCACTCCTTAAAACTCAACGTGTCAACCCCGACCCTTGTTCTCTGTATTAAATGCACCTACAAAGACAACCCCCAACACATGAGCACATCATAATTCATATTCAACATGATATGAATGTAAATAATAATGCACAATCATAGATATAAAATACTTCCTGTATTTCCAATGCATTTAAAACGCTCATTGGTTGTCCCTGTACCATAACTCATTATCAAATCATTATATGAAATTATGGCTTCTTTAAATAAATGTCATGACATAACTTCACTTCTTAAATCTTAAATCTTTCTTAGTCACTTTATCATCAGTGTATTTTAATGCCCTTCGCTTCGTAATTTTCTTAACAAGCGGTACTTCTTCCTCACTTCTTCATACAAGCGGTATCTCTTCCTCGCTTCGTATGGCATACCTCGCCTCCATGTGCAAGCGAGCCTCCCCACTCCCGCTCCACATTTTTAGCTGTATAAGCGGTAAGCATTAAAATCATCACAGTGATAACCCTTACTCGTGGAATACACACTCTTTATTCCACAACATACATATGCAACAACAATGCATAACAACATGTATCATACTCATAATGCACAACTTTGCATCTAACATGTGTCAAATAGACAAACATAAATACATGTTACCGTTGGGATGCCCGTACGTCGCTTACGTACCTTTCCAAAATATGGTGTGTTGCAGGACTCTATCCCCTGCGTTGTGTAGCTATCTGTGAAGGCTCTACACCAGTGTACAACACATTATTAGATGCCAATTTATAGACCAAAATCAAAAATCCAACAAAAACTTCATTTTCCTTTGTTCTGCATCTGGCGATCGATCCCTACATCAAGGCGATCGATCGCCAGACTTCACTGGCCCGAGGCGATCGATCGCGCCATTCATGGCGATCGATCACCTGCCTTTGGTTTTGGCCACTGGCCTTCGGCGATCGATTGCTGCCATTGTAGCGATCGATTGCCACATACTCTGTGCGCGATTTTTTCAGATTTCCGAATACTCATATTCATACCATCCAATCTAGCATATAAGGCACACCTCATGCTTGAACAAATGTGTTTAGAGCTACAATATACTACCCTGATTGCATTCATATCAAAGTTATACCCATACTTAAAACCCACATGCTTGAAAATTTCCCATTTACGTCAGTACTCAACCAAGTTTCTCTGAAACAGGGTACCATATCTTTTTACCCAGATTTTCGAACACATATATTCAAGCCAACAAATCTACCACATAACACATATAACATGCTCAAGTAAACATGTTAGGAACTTCATAAAAATACCATAAATGAACTTGAATCGAAGGTTTAATAAAACCTAAGCTAGCATGCCATTTTTACACCAAGTAAAAGCATGAATCCAAACAAAAATTAACCCAGAACAGAACATGGTTCTCACCCTTCTTTGCTCCAATTTTTGGAAGGTTTCTTGCAAAGAAAATTGAAATCTCCACCTTCCTACTTGCTAAGATGGAGCTGGACGTTTTTTGGACGAAAATGGGGCGAGATTGGAGTGATGGAGGTGGAGTGGAAGAGTGGGGAAAGTGAGGGTATGGCCAGCTGTGGCAGCATGGGTCAATGGGGGTGGTTGGGTGTTGGGTGGGTTGGTGTGTTATGTTTTGGTCCCGGTATTTAGCACTATGTATTAAAATATCCTCACATGATATTTTTAGTATTTAAACAATAAAATACTTCAATTTCCAAATAAACATGCTTCACCAAAATAATTAACACCCACCCCAAATAACTATACCACAACCCCTAATTCCAAACATATAACACATGTACCCTGAAATAAATTTCCCCAATATAATTAATTCAACACAAAGAATTAATACCATAATCTTCATAACATGATTAATGTTTAAAAACACATAATCATTTCGGGGATATCACAGCAAGAAGTGCCGAACACCGGTATGTTGGGATGAAGTTGGAGAAAAACAGTTGGCTCAACCAGAAATTGTTGATGAGATGCAGGGAAAAGTAGAATTGATCCGAAAACGCATGAAGGCGTCTCAAGATAGACAAGCCAGTTATGCCAACAAACGAAGAAGGCCCTTGGAATTCCAAGTTGGAGACAGAGTTTTTCTTAAGGTATCGCCTTTTCGGGGAACAATGCGTTTTGGACGTCGTGGGAAGTTGTCACCTCGATACATTGGACCTTATCAGATTCTCGAGAGATTGGTTCGTTGGCATACCGTTTAGCATTGCAACAACATTTATCGTTAATTCATGATGTGTTTCATGTATCCATGCTAAGGAAGTATGAACCAGATCCCTCTCATGTTCTTCAACCCGAGGAGATTGAAGTAGACAGTTCCTTACCTATGTTGAACAACCTGTCAAGATTTTGAATAGGAAGGAGAAAGTGCTACGAAATAAAACCATTCCATTGGTTTTGGTACAATGGAGTCGTCATGATACAGAAGAGTCGACATGAGAATTAGAGACCAAGATGAGACAAGAATGGCCACATCTATTTGAAGATACTCTTCTGTATTCCATACCTTGTACTTATGATTATCCGATATATCTGTAATCGTATGAAATAATCTAAGTTGAATAAATTCTTACCTTTTCATTTTGAGGATGAAATCTCTTACGAGGGGAAGAAGTGTAAGGCCCCGTTAATATTAAGTACGCTTAACCTCGAGTTAGTAAACCCGGGTCATTTAAAAGCGAAGAATTCGAGTTGAAGTGTTCCGGATCACAACACCTAATTATAACTAACATAGAATACATCAAATTATACATTTTTACTCATGACACATCATGGGGACACATGGCCTTAGACGTAGAGTAAAATGATAAAAAATTTGTCATGGGAGGCCTTGTAACTCACGCCCATCACTCTTTTTATGCATTGGAATTGCATGTCTTGATCATATCTGATATCTATCATCTTCTCCACTCCAAAAAGCAAGCCAACCTTCTCTCCTCTCCTCCATTAAATTCAAAACTTCATCCCCCATTTTCCTCCATCAAAAATCTTCCCAAACCTTGCATGCAAGCTTGGTTTTGGATAGGATTTAGGAAGAGCTTCAAGGATTTGGTGTTTTTGAAAGCTTGATACGTATATCATCCTCTTTTTATTTCTAATCTTCGATTTTATACAGAAAGGGGTCGAATTTTTGAGTCTTGCTTTTCAAAAAGAAGAGTGACTCATGCTATCCTAAGTTTCAGCAGAAACTATGGTTGCATGCAGAAAGTTGTCCCATACTTTCGAGTTCTGTAACATCGGAATCTGACTTTGCGCCTCAAACAAAAGTTGTAGATATATGAGTCACGGTTATATGGTTGAAATTTGAGACCATTTGGACTTGAAATGAGTGAGATATACTCATTTTACTAAGAGGCACCAGATTCGACTCTGCATGTGCTGAAAATTCACATGCAATGTAGAATTCCAAACTTTTGACACATTATACTTTCGAATTTGATTTTGGTCTTCAAATCCATGTTGTAGATCTTTCCAATTTATGCAATTTAAAAAAAAAGAAGCATGCATTTGGGTCTCCTGAGTAGGAGTTATGACAATTTTACGTTCAGTGCTCAATTTCGCCTTTGCATGTCCATGCATGTTGCAGGTGGACTGTAATTCGGCATTCTGGGCAAATTTTATTCCGAATTTGTTATCGGTCTTCAAATAAAAATTGTAGGTATTTACATTCTATTGAATTTAAAAAAAAAAAGAGGACTTAATTTGGGCTTCTTTCGAATTAGTTATGAATTTTTGAAATTAAGTACTCAATCTATGTCCTGCATGTCGGCGAAAATGCCATGCAGTGTGTTCTTCGGGTTCCTGAGCATTTTTGGCTGGGAATTTTGAAAATTGTCTAGAGACAAGAATTATAGGATTTCTAGTTGGCTGTAAATTGCCACTAGAATCACTCATTTTGGGTTTGAAATGAAAACGTAATAACACTTTTGCCAACACTGCTCAAGCTGGAAAATACATTTTTAAATGTTATGGTTTTAGTGTTCAAATACCACTTAGATGGTCGAACCAGCTTTACAACTTCATAGATGAAATGTAATATTTTGATTTTCTGAACTTTGAGCTCTGGAATCAAGTCGTTTTGATGAGTATGGAATTATAGAGATTTTTCTACAAAAATGGGTCAGGCTGAAAATGTAGGAAAAATCGTTAAGGGTCATATTTTTAAGTTAGGCTTGATTCAATACACTTTTTTTGAACACTTAGTGTCATTTTGGAATTTATATGACCAGGTTAATAGACTCCGGGTGACTCGAGGAGGTTTCGGTAGTTTAGTCTCGGTCTGAGGTACGTTGAAATGATTTTTATCATGACGTCTGGCAAAGACGTGTAATGATGCTAATGTATGGCCTTATATGTCATTATTTGATTTTGTAATACCCCCGAAATGTTATGTGATTATGTGTTATCATATATGATTATGTTATGGTTAAGGGTGGTGGTCATTTTATATTAGGGTTATAATTATGTTATGATGTTATGATGTGGGAGACATATTGAGTGTTTTAAAGGATATATTAATTAAATAAAGATGAAAAATATCGAGTTAGGATATTTTTTTAATGCATTGTGCTAAATACCGGGGCACAATTAAACACTACATGACCACCCCAACCACCCCACCCCACCCCCCACCCCCATATCTCGGCCACCCTCCCCCAAGTGCAACCTTTCCCCACTTGTCCAACCCATGCCTCCACACCCCTCTTCCATGATTGTTTTGTCAATCAATTCTCCTGCATCTCCTCCCTCCTTTCTCTCCCAAAATTATCGCTGAATGTGCTGCTGCTAGGTGAGGAAAAGGGTTGGGTTTTAAAGGGCTTTAAAAACCTTGCAAAAAGAGGAGCAAAAGGAGAGGGGTAAGACATACTCTGTTTTTTCGGAGCTTTTGGATGGGTTTGGTTTTGGTGGGATGATTTTTATGCATGCTAGTATGGGTTTCAACGAAACCTTCGTATGAATGTTTACATGGAAGTATTATGAAGTTCCTACCATGTTTGTTCGAGCATGTTACATATGTTATGTGTTGGTTTTCTTGTTATGAATATAAGTGCTCGAAAATCTGGGCAGACTGTCATGCCCTGTTTTCCTGAATTTGTGGATGAGGTTGAAGATGTTGATGATGTTATGATGCATGTTAGCTTAGGTTTTGTTAAACCTTTGATTTGAACACATGCATGGTAGTTTTATGAAGCTTATAACATTTTTGTTCAATCATGTTTTACTCTTTATGAAGTAGAAATGATGGTAGGAAATGAGGTGCTCGAAAATCTGGGGAAGCCCCGATTTTTCAGAGTGCTCGATCGATCGATTTAGTCCCAATCGATCGAGCGAGGCAGATTGTTTAATGTATGTTTTAAAATTCAGGGGCCGATCGACCGAAAGGAATTTTCGATCGATCGGTGAAACTCTTCGATCGATCGATAATTCCTTCCGATCGATCGATCGAGGCAGAGTGTTTGAGCACTGTTTATGCATATTTTCTCGATCGATCGAGACCTTGGGGCCGATCGATCGAGAGAGGAAGAATGTTGGAAAATATGATGATGATTTATTTTGTTAAGTTTATGGTATGAGATTGTATCGAGGCATCTAATATGGTATAATGTGGTTTTGTAGAACCATCCCAGGTACCAGCGCAATCAAGGAGATTGTAGGGTCTTCCTACCTTAACATCATATTAATAACGTATTATAGACTAAACATGCATTAATGACATCTTCGGGTTCCGGTTGTAGTTTTGAGCTAATCAGATTACATGCCAAGAATAAATTTTCAAAAGTTAAATTAGTTACATTCTCAAAATGAAGTATATCGATAGAATTATACTACTCCTAGAGTAGAAACTATCCAAAAAGAAATCCTGTATTCTATCTTCTTTTATGCTCCTTTAGCTCATTGTCTCAACCCGACCCTTAGTCTTGGTCCAATAGTGTACCTACAGGAACAACCCATCATGAGCATGTACATCGTTACTTAACATCATAAGTTAATGGCATATAAATAAATGCATAGAAATAATTGATAACATATACTTCCTGGTTAATCGTATTATCCCTCTTTGGTTGTCCCTGTTTCATAGTTATGCATGTAATCATTAGTTCTCGACATAAATGATTAAAATCATACTCCACATATATGCTCACAACAAACTATGTTAATTAGAAATGGGACTGTCCGGATTCAATTATGACAGCGGCACAATTGGCCCCCTCGCTCGACATAACATATCATATGATACCCATCGCTACGCCTTGATAGCGGATGTATCTCTTTGTTCAGCGGATGATACCCCTCGCTACGCCTTGATAGCGGATGTACCCCCTCGCTTAGCGGATGATACCCCTCGCTACACCTTGATAGCGGATGTACCCCATCGCTTAGTTATGTGAGCGGCAAGTACCTTCCTCGCTTGCCCATAATAACCACCGGACATTCAACCATTCTAAATAGCTTAGTTGTACTTACATCATCATCTTATAAGCATCATCGTCTTATCATAATCGTCATAGTAACATCATATCATCTTCATAAACTTACTTATCATAATCATCATCATAAACATCATAATTACTTGTGCAATCAATGCATAGTCATAGTTTAGGGATGTGTTACCATTGATGCCCGTACGTTTCTTACGTACCTCTGTCTCAAAATGGAGAAGTTGTAGCACTTTATCTCCTCGAAGTCGTGGGTACCTGGGATGGTTCTACACAATCATACAAATCAATATTATCAATCATACAAATCAATATTATGAGCCAATTATGGTCCAATATTCAAAAATCCCACAAAACAATCAAAAAAACATATTTTTACAACTCGCGATCGATCGCCGCCCAGGCCCGATCGATCGCGAGATCATACTGGAAGAAGGTGAAAAATTTCGTCTTCGGCGATCGATCGCCATACTTGGCGCGATCGATCGCCATCGTCACCGATCGATCGCCCAAAAGTGGCGATCGATCGCCAAAGGCTTCTGGAGCCTACTGTTGGCTCGCGATCGATCGCCAAAAATGGGCGATCGATCGCCAGCCTCTGCACTCCGAAAATCCACCATTTTTACACATTAAAACTTCACCAACCTCAACAACATTTATTCCAACAACTCAACAACATAAAAACACTCAAAACCTTCCTCAAACATCATTAAACCACCAAAAATCAAACATCCTTTCAAAAATCATACCAATCCCAACAAACCCATTTCAAAACCCTTCAAATCCATTCCAAACTCAAATCAAACACTACATTATCAACAAGGAGTGATACATATACATCCTAGGTCTTAAATCTTACCAAGAATCACAAGAGTGAAGCTTTTACAAGGACTTCTTGTCCACCTTGAAGGCAAAAACGAGTTTGAGGGGAAGGGAGGGTTTTTGGGGAGATGATTTGGGGATTTTGAGTGTTAAAAGGTAAAGTGAAATGAAATGTGGTGGGGTAAAGGTTTAAAGTCCTTCAATTAACTTGTACCCCAACATTTAGCATGATGAATAAAATATCACAACATGGCACTTTAAAAGCACTTCACCACAATGCTAAATACATCCTCATACAAGATTAATTATTACAATAATTAATCACATGAACATAATTAATGTCTTAAAAGCAATTAATCAATTCGGGGGCATTACATTACTCTCCTACTTATAAGATTTCGCCCTCAAAATCGCATGCACTTACCCAAAAAGAAATTTAAACATAAATCATACCAGAGAATAGTTCTGGGTAGTGCTGCACCATATGCCGTTCCGTCTCCCACGTAGCCTCCTCGACACCCCGATGATCCCACTGAACTTTGACCATTGGTATAACCTTGTTTCGTAGACTGCGATCCTCACGATCCAGAATTCTAACCGATCGTTCAATATAGGATACATCTGAACTCAACTGAACCTCTGAAGGCTGCAATACATGAGACGGACCTGGCTCATACTTCCTCAACATAGAAACGTGAAAGACATCATGAATACCGGATAAAGACGGCGGTAGAGCCAAACGGTAGGCCAAAGTACCGATGCGCTGCAATATCTCATATGGCCCAACATACCTCGGAGATAACTTTCCACGCATACCAAACCGGACGACACCCCTGAAGGGTGAGATCTTCACGAAAACCTTATCTCCTACTTGGAATTCTAGCGGTCGTCGTCGCTTGTTGGCATAGGCTGCTTGCCTATCCTGGGCCGCTTTCATCTTTTGGCGTATCATCTTGATCTTTTCTTCCATATCCTTGACCATATCCGGTCCTCCGACTGCCTTGCTAGTCAAGTCCTTCCAATACAGTGGTGACCTACATCGTTGTCCATACAGAGCTTCAAAAGGAGGCATTTGAATGCTCGCCTGATAACTGTTATTATAGGAGAACTCCACCAGTGGCACTGAATCCTGCCACGGAGTATCAAATTCCAAAACACATACCCTCAACATGTCCTCGAGCGTCTGAATAGTGCGCTCTGTCTGACCGTCTGTCTGAGGGTGATAGGCCATACTCAGTCTTATCTCTGTGCCCAAAGCTGTCTGGAGACCCGCCCAGAAATGTGAAGTGAACCTCGGGTCTCTGTCAGACACTATCGAGACTGGAATACCATGCAATCTCGCCATATCCCGCAAATGTAATTGGGCCATCTTTATATATGTGAAAGTCATACTGTAAGCGATGAAATGGGCTACCTTTGTCAGCCTATCTACGATCACCCAGATCGCATCAAATCCAGAGGCCGACCTTGGCAAGTGGCTCACGAAGTCCGTAGATATATGCTCCCACTTCCATTTAGGTACTTCTAAGCTCTTCAGCTCACCACCAGGCCTCTGTCTTTCTGCCTTTACTTGCTGGCAGATCAGACATCTCTTAACAAAAGTAATCACCTCACACTTCATGCGTCTCCACCAAAATTGACTACATAGGTCCTTGTACATCTTCCTTCCTCCTGGGTGGATACTGAACCGGCTACTGTGGGCACGGTGCAAGATTCCTGGGCGTAATTCTGGTGTCCTTGGCACTACCCAACGTTTGCCAAGTCTCAAGGAACCATCCTCAGCCATTCGGAACTTTGATGGTTGCCCTTGGAGTACTATCGATGACCATCTCTGAATTTCATCGTCCGATCTCTGAGCTTTCCTAATAGCCTCAAATATGTCTGGCTCAGCCAATAAGGTCGACACTCGCACCGGCGACGTGTCCACATCAAAATCATAGCCTAAATGGCAATAAGAAGTTATCATAGCTGATAAGCTCATAGTATCCTCAGCGGTGCTCTTCACCTTTCGACATAAGGCATCTGCTATCATATTTGCTTTACCTGGATGGTACTCAATTTCACAATCATAATCCTGGAGTAAATCCATCCATCTTCTTTGCCTCATATTCAGTTCTGCCTGGGTGAATAAGAATTTCAAGCTCTTATGGTCTGTAAAAATGGTAAATGAAGTACCATACAGATAGTGTCGCCAAATCTTCAAGGCAAAAATAATGGCCGCCAGTTCCAGGTCGTGAACTGGGTATCTAGTCTCATGAGGTTTCAACTGCCTCGAAGCATAGGCCACCACTTGTCTGTCTTGCATCAATACACAGCCCAGACCTTGCAATGACGCATCCGTGTACAAGGCAAACTTCTTATTCTCAGACGGAATCACCAAAATAGGTGCCGTAGTCAAACGACGCTTCAGTTCATGGAAGCTTTCCTCACAAGCTTCGGACCAAAAGAACGGGACTCCCTTCTGAGTCAGCTGTGTCAGTGGTTTAGCGATCTTAGAAAATCCCTCGACGAAACGTCGGTAATAACCCGCTAAACCAAGGAAGCTTCGTATCTCGGATACAGAAGTGGGTGCAGCCCACTCCATCACAGCTTCAATCTTCCTGGGATCCACAGATATCCCACTGCTAGATATAACATGACCCAAGAACACCACACTGTCAAACCAAAACTCGCACTTGCTGAGCTTTGCATATAACTGGTGACTCCTAAGGACCTGGAGTACTGTCCTCAAGTGCTCTACATGTTCTTCTTCAGTCCGGGAGTAGATAAGTATGTCATCAATGAAGACTATGACGAACTGGTCCAAATATGGTTGGAATACCCTGTTCATTAAACTCATGAAAACAGCTGGGGCATTCGTCACCCCAAAGGGCATGACTAAGAATTCATAGTGCCCATATCTGGTCCTGAAAGCTGTCTTCTGTACATCATCTTCCTTTACCCGAATCTGATGGTACCCCGACCTCAGATCGATCTTACTGTAGAGTCTCGTACCTGCAACTGGTCAAATAAATCATCGATTTTTGGAAGCGGATACTTGTTCTTCACTGTGGCTTTGTTCAGTTGCCTGTAGTCAATGAATAGATGC
Organism: Haberlea rhodopensis; assembly: GCA_907163345.1. Classification (NCBI taxonomy): domain Eukaryota; kingdom Viridiplantae; phylum Streptophyta; class Magnoliopsida; order Lamiales; family Gesneriaceae; genus Haberlea; species Haberlea rhodopensis. Next base: position 268,831 of record CAJQUN010000461.1, on the reverse strand, counting down.
ATCGATCCATCTTTCTTCTTAACAAATAAAATAGGCGCACCCCAGGGCGATACGCTAGGGCGTATGTAGCCCTTGTCAAGGAGCTCTTGCAACTGAATCTTTAACTCCTTTAGCTCCGTTGGTGCCATCCTATATGGGGCACGAGAAATGGCTGACGTCCCCGGTAGTAATTCGATTCCAAACTCGACCTCTCTCGCCGGTGGGAATCCGGGAATCTCTTCAGGAAACACATCAGGAAATTCCGCCACTACAGGCACATCCTCAACCTTTAATTCTTCCTTCTTTTAAGAAATATCAACAGCATAGATAAGATATCCTGTATGGCCTCGTTCCAATATATGTGTCATCTTGACCGCAGATATCAACGGAATCTTTGAACGAGAACCATCCCCATAGAATGTCCACTGAACTCCCATATCAGATCTGAATCGGACAGTCCTCTACCTGCAGTTCACAACTGCCTGGTACCTGTTCAGAACATCAATACCCATAATACAGTCAAAGTCTGACATTCCCAGGACGATAAAATCCGACCTTAACTTGTTATCCTCAAAATAAATGAGGCCATCATACACAAACTGATCATCAATCAAACTCCTTCCAGCGGGTGTCGAGACTACAAGAGGCGTGGGCGACGGAGAAGTGCATATGTGGTGTCTTTCCACAAAACTCGTCGACACAAAAGAGTGTGACGCACCTGTGTCGATCAATATAAAAGTAGGGTGCGTAAATAAAAGACACGTATCCGCTATAACCTCCTCCGGAGCCGCTGTAGCCTGCTCCCTCATCAATGCATACACCTGTCCCTGAGGTGGCCCCGTAGGCTGACTTCCATACTGCCTCGGTACATATGGGGGTCTGTGATGTGCTGCTCTCCGTAGACCTCCCCGAAGAGTTCTGCTGCCTTCCCCTGTTGGGACATTGTCGAGCAAAGTGGCCTCTGTCGCCACAAACATAACATCCTACACAATTTTTCGTCAGATGTGGTTGCCCACAAAGAGAGCATTGGACCTCCCCAACACTGTCTCCCCGAGACTGTCCTCTTCTTGGTGGGGCGTCATTCCTGCGGTTTCCTTTCCATCGGTTCTCGGGCCTCCTACCACTGAACCTAGACGCTGAAGTGTTCCCCCCAGGCTTAAACTGATCACCCCTTGGCTTCAAATTGTCGGAAGTAGATTTCTGAGGGGGTGCTGGAGGTGGTACAGCATCAAGGTATGCACCAACCCCCAGTTCGGCTAACTCAGCCCGTGCAAGTGCATCGTCAAAGCAAGTAGGGCCATAAGTGATCACCCTATCATACAGTTCCGGCCTCAAGCCCTTCATAAAGTTCCTCATTTCTGCTTGAGTATTGGCGGCGATATGAGGTACATATCTGAGTAGAGAACAGTAGTGGAGGGCATAATCTGACACCGGCATGGTGTCTTGCTTCAATTTAGTAAACTCATCCTCTTTAGCCTGACGTCCAGCAGCTGAAAAGTATCGGGCCAGAAATCTAGTTCTAAACAGTTTCCAGTTTACTTCCTGACCCTGTGCCTCCTGTTCAATCACGGTGGTCTTCCACAACATCAGTGCTTTCTTGGCTAATTGGAACTCTGCTAGCCTTATCCAGGCCGTCTTTTCACACGGGGTTGCCACAAATATTTGCTCTATTCTTTCTAGCCATTCTTCGGCTCGCTCCCCTGTTTCAGTCCCCTCAAATGTCGGGGGCCGATATGCTAGGAATTGAGTCAAACTCAACTCTCCCGGTAATAACTGTTGCTCGAACGGTTCTTCGGCTAGGGCTGGCGGAGGTAGGGGATTTGTGCGTCCCACACTAGCATTAACACTTACGGCGTCGCCAACGTTGATATTCGCTGCCATACTGCAACACAAGGGTTAACAACAAGATCCACAAGCAGTTTATATATATACGTCGTTAGAAAGCCATAACATGTGATCATAACAGCCATATACTTCATATGCAACATAACATGTCAAAAGTAAGCGCCTAGCCAACCTATTGCTAAGGCTACCCTTCACTCATTCCCGGGTTCTCTAACCACTGCTCTGATACCACTAATGTAGGGTCTTCCTACCTTAACATCATATTAATAACGTATTATGGACTAAACATGCATTAATGACATCTTCGGGTTCCGGTTGTAGTTTTGAGCTAATCAGATTACATGCCAAGAATAAATTTTCAAAAGTTAAATTAGTTACATTCTCAAAATGAAGTATATCGATAGAATTATACTACTCCTAGAGTAGAAACTATCCAAAAAGAAATCTTGTATTCTATCTTCTTTTATGCTCCTTTAGCTCATTGTCTCAACCCGACCCTTAGTCTTGGTCCAAAAGTGTACCTACAGGAACAACCCATCATGAGCATGTACATCGTTACTTAACATCATAAGTTAATGGCATATAAATAAATGCATAGAAATAATTGATAACATATACTTATTGGTTAATCGTATTATCCCTCTTTGGTTGTCCCTGTTTCATAGTTATGCATGTAATCATTAGTTCTCGACATAAATGATTAAAATCATACTCCACATATATGCTCAAAACAAACTATGTTAATTAGAAATGGGACTGTCCGGGTTCAATTATGACAGCGACACAATTGGCCCCCTCGCTCGACATAACATATCATATGATACCCATCGCTACGCCTTGATAGCGGATGTATCTCTTTGTTCAGCGGATGATACCCCTCGCTACGCCTTGATAGCGGATGTACACCCTCTCTTAGCGGATGATACCCCTCGCTACACCTTGATAGCGGATGTACCCCCTCGCTTAGTTATGTGAGCGGCAAGTACCTTCCTCGCTTGCCCATAATAACCACCGGACATTCAACCATTCTAAATAGCTTAGTTATACATACATCATCATCTTATAAGCATCATCGTCTTATCATAATCGTCATAGTAACATCATATCATCTTCATAAACTTACTTATCATAATCATCATCATAAACATCATAATTACTTGTGCAATCAATGCATAGTCATAGTTTAGGGGTGTGTTACCATTTGATGCCCGTACGTTTCTTACGTACCTTTGTCTCAAAATGGAGAAGTTGTAGCACTTTATCTCCTCGAAGTTGTGGGTACCTGGGATGGTTCTACACAACCATACAAATCAATATTAGGAGCCAATTATGGTCCAATATTCAAAAATCCCACAAAACAATCACAAAAACATATTTTTACAACTCGCGATCGATCGCTGCCCAGGCCCGATCGATCGCGAGATCATACTGGAAGAAGGTGAAAAATTTCGTCTTCGGCGATCGATCGCCATACTTGGCACGATCGATCGCCATCGTCACCGATCGATCGCCCAAAAGTGGCGATCGATCGCCAAAGGCTTCTGGAGCCTACCGTTGGCTCGCGATCGATCGCCAAAAACGGGCGATCGATCGCCAGCCTCTGCACTTCAAAAATCCACCATTTTTACACATTAAAACTTCACCAACCTCAACAACATTTATTCCAACAACTCAACAACATAAAAACACTCAAAACCTTCCTCAAACATCATTAAACCACCAAAAATCAAACATCCTTTCAAAAATCATACCAATCCCAACAAACCCATTTCAAAACCCTTCAAATCCATTCCAAACTCAAATCAAACACTACAAGATCGACATGGAGTGATACATATACATCCTAGGTCTTAAATCTTACCAAGAATCACAAGAGTGAAGCTTTTACAAGGACTTCTTGTCCACCTTGAAGGCAAAAACGAGTTTGAGGGGAAGGGAGGGATTTTGGGGAGATGATTTGGGGATTTTGAGTGTTAAAAGGTAAAGTGAAATGAAATGTGGTGGGGTAAAGGTTTAAAGTCCTTTAATTAACTTGTACCCCAACATTTAGCATGATGAATAAAATATCACAACATGGCACTTTAAAAGCACTTCACCACAATGCTAAATACATCCTCATACAAGATTAATTATTACAATAATTAATCACATGAACATAATTAATGTCTTAAAAGCAATTAATCAATTCGGGGGCATTACAGAGATAGAGTTATCTACTTCTCCTCCTTTTAAAAAGGTACGTAAGAGACGTACGGGCATCGGACGGTAAAACACACATCTACACTATGACTATGCATTTATCGCATGAGTATTTACGATGAAATGATGATGTTTATATGATGTTTATATAATCATACGATGTTTATGATGTGGTAAGATGCCACAGGGTAAGATGCCCATATGGTAAGAAGCCATACGATGTTTATGATGTGGTAAGATGCCACAGGGTAAGATGCCCATATGGTAAGAAGCCATACGATGTTTATGATGTGGTAAGATGCCACAGGGTAAGATGCCCGTATGGTAAGAAGCCATACGATGTTTATGATGTGGTAAGATGCCACAGAGTAAGATGCCCATATGGTAAGAGGCCATACGATGTTTATGATGTGGTAAGATGCCACAGGGTAAGATGCCCATATGATAAGCTGCCATACGATGTTTATGATATGGTAAGATTTCATACGATAGGGTAAGATTCCCATATGCATGAATATGAATCAGGGACAATAAAAAGAAGTTAATGAAAAACCAGCAAGTTTACTTAGCTAAGATTTCATGCATTTATTGTTATGCCTTTTTAATAAGATGTTAAGTAAAGATGAATATGCTCAAGATGTGTTGTCCCTGTAGGTAAGCTTTTGGATTGAAGGGGCTAAGGGTCGGGTTGAAGCAGTGAGCTACAAGGATACAAGATGAATAGGATTCTGTTTATTTTTAGTATCTACTCTAGGAGTAGTATAAATCTAAAACGTTAGCATTAGTGTTAATGCAAGTGCTGGACGTACGAATCCCCTACCACCGCCAGCCTTAGGCGAGGAACCCTCTCAGCAGCAGCTATTACCTGGGGAGTTGAGCTTGGCTCAATTTTTGACGTACCGACCCCCGATGTTCGAGGGAACTGAGATAGGGGAAAAGGCTGAGGAGTGGTTGGAGAGAATAGAATAGATATTTGTGGCAGCTCCTTGTGCTAAGACAGCCTGGATACGGCTAGCAGAGTTCCAATTGGCCAAGAAGGCACTGATGTGGTGGAAGACCACAGTGATAGAGCAAGAGGCTCAGTTTCTGACCCGCTACTTTTCAGCTGCCGCACGACAGGCTAAGGAAGATGAGTTTACCAACCTCAAGCAAGGTAACATGCCTGTGTCAGATTATGCTCTTCAATACTGTTCCTTGCTCAGATATGTACCTCACATTGCTGCAAGCACTCAAGCGAAGATGAGGAAGTTCATGAAGGGCTTGAGGCCTGAACTGTATGATAGGGTGATCACTTATGGCCCTGCCTATTTGATGATGCACTTTCATGGGCTGAGCTAGCCGAACGGGATTTGGCGCATATCCTGATGCAGTGCCACCTCCAGCACCCCCTCAGAAATCCACTTCTGACAATTTGAGGCCGAGGGGTGATCAGTTCAAACCAAGGGGGAACGCATCGGCTTCGAGATTCAGTGGTAAGAGGCCTGAGAATCGTTGGAAAGGAAACCGAAGGAACGATGCCCCATCTGGAAGAGGGCAGTCTCAGGGAGACAGACTCGGGAAGGTCCAGTGCACTCTTTGTGGGCAACCACATTTGGCGAAAGACTGTGTAGGATGTTATGTTTGTGGTGACAGAGGCCACTTTGCTCGGCAGTGTCCCAACAGGGGAAGACAACAGAATTCTACGGGGAGGCCTGCGGACAGAGCAGCACAGCACAGACCACCTTTTGCACCAAGGCAGTATGGAGGTCAGCCCATGGGGCCACCTCAGGGGCAGGTTTATGCTTTGACGAGGGAGCAGGCTACAGCGGCTCCGGAGGAGGTTATAGCGGGTACGTGCCTTTTATTTACGCACCCTGTTTTATATTGATAGACACAGGTGTGTCACATTCTTTTGTGTCGACGAGTTTTGTGGAAAGGCACCACATATGCACTTCTCCGTCGCCCATGCCTCTTATGGTCTCGACACCCGCTGGAAGAAGTATGATTACTGATCGGATTGTCTATGATGGACTCATTTATTTTGAGGATAATGAGCTAAATTCAGATTTGATTGTTCTAGGGATGTCAGACTTTGACTGTATTGTAGGCATTGATGTTCTGAACAGGTATCAGGCAGTCGTGAACTGCAGGCAGAGGACTGTCCGGTTCAGATCTGATTTGGGAGTCCAGTGGACATTCTATGGAGATGGTTCTCGTTCAAAGATTCCGTTGATAGCTGCTGTCAAGATGGCACAGTTATTGGAACGAGGCCATATGGGATATCTGATCTATGTTGTTGATGTTACTGGAAAGAAGGAAGACTTGAAAGTCGAGGATGTGCCCGTAGTGGCGGAGTTTCCTGATGTCTTTCCGGAAGAGATTCCCGGACTCCCACCGACGAGAGAAGTCGAGTTTGGGATTGAGTTACTACCAGGGACGTCTGCCATTTCTCGTGCCCCATATAGAATGGCACCAGCAGAGCTAAGGGAGTTAAAGACTCAGTTGCAAGAGCTCCTTGATAATGGCTACATACGCCCTAGCGTATCGCCCTAGGTGCGCCTGTTTTATTTGTCAAGAAGAAGGATGAATCGATGCGTCTATACATTGACTATAGGCAACTGAATAAGGCCACAGTAAAGAACAAGTATCCACTTCCGAGGATCGATGACTTGTTTGATCAGTTGCAGGGTACGAGGCTCTACAGTAAGATCGATCTGAAATCGGGGTATCATCAGATTCGAGTAAGGGAGGATGATGTTCAGAAGACGGCTTTCAGGATGAGATATGGGCACTATGAATTCCTGGTCATGCCTTTTGGGGTGACAAATGCCCCAGCTGTTTTCATGAGTTTGATGAACATGGTATTCCAGCCATATTTGGATCGGTTCGTCATAGTTTTCATTGACGATATACTCATCTACTCCCGGACTGAGGAAGAGCACGTGGAGCACTTGAGGACAGTACTACAGATCCTCAGGGATCATCAGTTATATGCAAAGCTTAGCAAGTGCGAGTTCTGGTTGAACAGTGTAGTGTTCTTGGGCCATGTTATATCTAGCAGGGGGATATATGTGGATCCCAGGAAGATTGAAGCTGTGATGGAGTGGGCTGCACCCACTTCTGTACCTGAGATACGGAGCTTCCTCGGTTTGGCAGGATATTACCGACGTTTCGTCGAGGGTTTTTCAAAGATTGCCAAACCCCTGACACAGCTGACTCAGAAAGGAGTCCCGTTTTATTGGTCCGAAGCTTGTGAGGAAAGCTTCCAAGAATTGAAGCGTCGATTGACTACAGCACCTGTATTGGTGATTCCTTCTGAGAATAAGAGGTTTGCCTTGTACACGGATGCGTCACTGCAGGGTTTGGGATGTGTGCTGATGCAAGATAAGCACGTGGTGGCGTATGCTTCGAGGCAGTTAAAGCCTCATGAGACCAGGTACCCAGTGCATGATTTGGAACTGGCGGCCATCATTTTTGCCTTGAAGATTTGGAGGCATTACTTGTATGGTACGTCTTTCACTATATATACAGACCATAAGAGCCTGAAGTTCTTATTCACTCAGGCAGAGTTGAATATGCGGCAAAGAAGGTTGATGGATTTACTCAAGGACTATGACTGTGAGATTGAGTACCATCCTGGTAAAGCGAACTTGATAGCAGACGTCTTAAGTCGGAAGGTGAAGACTACTGCTGAGGATACTATGTGTTTGTCGGCTTTGATGACTTCTTATTGCCATCTGGGCTATGATTTCGATGTGGACACGTCGCCAGTGCGAGTGTCGACCTTATTGGCTGAGCTAGACATATTTGAGGCGATCAGGAAGGCTCAGAGGTCGGATGATGAGGTTCAGAGGTGGACATCATTGGTACTTCAGGGTCAGCCATCCAAGTTTAGAGTGGCTGAGGATGATTCTTTGAGACTAGGCAACCGATGGGTAGTCCCAGATACACCAGAGTTGCGTAGAGGAATATTAGAGCGAGCTCACAGTAGTCGGTTCAGCATCCACCCGGGAGGAAGGAAGATGTGCAAGGACCTATGCAGTCAGTTCTGGTGGAGACGCATGAAGCGTGATGTTTTAACTTTTGTTAAAAGATGTTTGATCTGCCAGCAAGTAAAGGCAAAGAGACAGAGGCCCGGTGGCGAGCTGAAGAGCTTAGAGGTACCCGAATGGAAGTGGGAGCATATCTCTATGGACTTTGTGACCCACTTGCCAAGGACGGCCTCAGGATTTGATGCGATCTGGGTGATCGTAGATAGGCTGACGAAGACGGCTCATTTCATCCCTTATTGTATGTCCTTCACATACTTGAAGATGGCCGAGATGTATATACGGGATGTGGTGAGATTGCATGGTGTTCCAAACTCGATAGTGTCTGACAGAGACCCGAGGTTCACTTCACATTTCTGGGAGGGTCTCCAGACAGCTTTGGGCACAGAGGTGAGACTGAGTACGGCATATCACCCTCAGACAGACGGTCATACGGAGCATACCATTCAGACGCTCGAGGACATGTTGAGGGCATGTATTTTGGAATTTGATACTCCATGGCAGGATTCACTAGCACTGGTAGAGTTCTTGTAGGGTCTTCCTACCTTAACATCATCTTGAACACATATAATGGACTAAACATGTATTAATGACGTCTTAGTGTTCCGGTTGTAGCTTTGAGCTAATAAGATTACAGGCCAAAATATGATGTCTCAAAAACTTAATTAATTACATTCTCAAAATGAATGTTAAAGCGATAGAATTATACTACTCCTAGAGTAGAGGCTATCCCAAAAATCATGTATCCTATTTCCTTCCATGCTCCTCATAGCTCACTGTCTCAACCCGACCGTGAGCCTTTTGTCCAAAAGTGTACCTACAGGGACAACACATCATGAGCATACACATCTTTACTTACATCATAAAGAAACATAACATTAAATGTATGAAACCTTGGTTAAGTAGACTTGCTGGTTATTCATTAACTTCTTTCTGTTGACCCTGATTCACATTCGTGCATATGGGCATCTTACCCTATCGTATGGCATCTTACCATATCGGGAACATCTTATGGCGTCTTACCATATGGGCATCTTACCTGTGGGCATCTTACCCTATCGTATGGCATCTTACCATATGGGCATCTTACCCTGTCGTATGGCATCTTACCATATCGCAAACATCGTATCGTTAAATAAACCTCGTATAAACATTATCATAAACTTACTTATCACAATCATCATCATAAACATCATCATCATAAACTTACTTATCATAATCATCATCATAAACATCATCATCATAAACTTACTTATCATAATCATCATCATAAACATTATCATCATAAACATCTTACGTAGGAGAATGGTTTACCGTCCGATGCCCGTACGTTTCTTACGTACCTTAATTCCCAAAAGTGGAGAAATCGGAGAGCTTTATCTCCTTGAGGTTGTGGGTACTTGGGATGGTTCTACATAACCATACAAATCAATATTAGAAGCTAAACAATAGCCAAATTGTAAGGACCCTAATCCTTAAGTGCGGAATCAAGGCATAATAGAGCTAATATAAATGATCAGAGTGAGAAATAACGTGTTGAGTCTATGAGCTTAAGCATTACATGCCAAAATAAGGACTACCAAAAATTGATTAATTACATTCCAATCAATGAATGTTCAATTATAGTTTTATACTACTCCTAGAGTAGATACTATCCAATTAATCCTGTCCTTCAGTCTCAAAAGCATCCTCAAAAGCTCACCATCTCAACCCGTCTAGCCCTTCTATCATGCCAAACGTGTACCTACAAGGACAACCCCCAAACATGAGCAATAATAATCATTCATATTCAACACAATATGAAGATAAAGCGTAAATGCATAATCATAATAAAACACTTCCTGTTTCCCCATGCATTTCAAACGCTTCCCGTTTGGTTGTCCCTGTACCATAACTCATGAGTATAATCAATAGATTATTTTAAATGATCTAAACATGTCATGAACATATACCATTTCATCAATACCAAATACTGATCACCAATCCCTAGTCTGTCCATCACAATGTATTTTAATGCCCCTCGCTTATTTACATATAGACGGCATAGGATAACCTCGCTTCAATGGACTGCGGGACTCCCACCCCTCGCCTCTCATTGAGCGGCAAATACCCTTTCCTCGTCCTATATGATAACCACGCTCAAATGTGACATGCGTCGCTCCCACCCCTCGCTTCACATTTAGCGGAACCAAACCAAATAGCGGCAAGCATTAAAATCATCAAGGGATGACCACGACTCATGGGATATGCACCAATAATCATATGCATCTATAAACATCATGCATAACATGTATTTGCATCCACTATGCAATACCACATATATACTTGCATCCACAATGCATAAACAATAAGTATATAAGATACATGTACCGTTGGGGTGCCCGTACGTCCACTACGTACCTTTCCAAAATGTAGGGTATGGTAGGACTTCAATGCCTTGGCTGTGTTGCCACCTGGGTTGGTTCTACACATTCACAAATATCAATATTAGAACCCAATAATAGTCCAATACCAAAAATCCTACAAAAAAATCCAAAAAAACCAAATTTTGGCTTTCGCGATCGATCGCCCCTCACGGCGATCGATCGCCAATCCTCACTGTCCGAGAATCAAAAATTTGCACCCTTCGGTGATCGATCGCCACCCCTGGCGCGATCGATCGCCAGACCCGCCGATCGATCGCCCAAGAGTGGCGATCGATCGCCAAACGCTGGCAAAACCCACTGCCTGGGCGCGATCGATCGCCTGGAAAGGGGCGATCGATCGCCAGCCTCTGTTACCCGAAAAACTCCATTTTTGCACCTCAAAACCATTCCAATCCATTCCAACACTTAAACCAACCAACCAACAACATGAATATCAACATAAACCACCAAAACACACTTCAAAACAAGTATAAATCTAACCATTAACCAAACCCACAACAACCCAACACAAACCCATTTTAAAACCATTCAAAACCAACCCAAACTTAAACAAAACACAACAAAATCAACCATGAGGTATCCATACCTCTTGGGGACCTCAAATCACCCAATATACTCCACAAAATAAGATTTTGCAAGGGCTTCTCTTCACCCCAAGGCTGGAACTCGAAAATGAGGGGAAGGGTTTGTGTGGGAAATGATTTTGTAAAGTGAAAGTGATTTGGATGAGGTGGGGTTGGGTATAAAAGTGTTGGGTTTAATAAAATGCATACCAAAATAATTCTATGGTGTATAAAACACCCCAACATGATATTTTTCAAAGCATTTACTCATAATGCACCAAATATCAATTAAACACATGATTTCCAATTAATTGCTACCAAAGGCAAATAAATCATGCTTCCAATAATATTTACCCCACATGCACCACATGCACCCTGAAATGCAACCCCGGGTCACCCTATCCACATGACCATGCATTTCCATAAGGTAAATAAATTCCAACACATAATTAATTACCACATAATTAATCATAATAATCGTAATTAATGCCCAAATGCAATTAACCATTTCGGGGATATCACACAAATACCAAAAATTCATCAAAAATCATCATTTTCCATGTTTTACACAGTGGCGATCGATCGCTACTTGAGGCGATCGATCGCCTCGCTCTTTTGCCTTGCGGCGATCGATCGCTTAATTTTAGGCGATCGATCGCCTGCTACGTGAAATGGCTACTGGCCATCGGTGATCGATCACCTTATTTCAGGCGACCGATCGCCACCTGCTGGTGTGCGATTTTTCACCATTTTTGAGCATTTTCTAAGCTCAATCCCATACCATTCAAACCCAAACTTTCCAATCACACTAACATCATCATAACTCGTTAAAACCCACATAAAACACTTCAAAAATCATACCCCAACCATAAATAACATACACCCAAACAAACCCATTTCAAAACCCTCCAAAACCATAACAAACTCAAATAAAACTTTACAAAAACATCAAGGAGGTATCCATACCTCTTGGGGACTCCGAATCTCCCAACAATTCCACAAATCAAGATTTTGGAAGGATTCCTCTTCCTCTTTTAAGCCATGGACTAAAATGGAGGGGGTAAGGGTTTTGGGTTGTTGATATGGGGATTTAGAGTATAAAGGGGAAAGTGAGTTAAAAGGTGGGGTAGTGGGGATTATAAGGGTTTAATTAAATTTGCACCCCAACACTTAACATGATGTATAAAATACCCTAACATGGTATTTTAAAAGCATTTACAAAAAAATGCAACCAACTTCATTAAATACATACTTCCTTCATAATTAAAATCAAAACAATTAAATCATGTTAACACTTCATTTTCCACACATAACTTAATCATCACAATAATTCATCATATAAACATAATTAATGTCCAGATTGCCATTAATTAATTTCGGGGCATCACAATACTCCCCTACTTATAAGATTTCGTCCTCGAAATCGCATGCACTTACCCAAAAAACTAAACATAAATCATACCAGAAAATAGTTCCGGGTAGTGCTGCATCATATGCCGTTCCGTCTCCCACGTAGCCTCCTCGACACCCCGACGATCCCACTGAACTTTGACCATCTGTATAACTTTACTTCGTAATCTGTGATCCTCATGATCCAGAATTCTGACCGGTCGTTCAACGTAGGATACATCTGAATCCAACTGCACTTCAGTAGGCTGTAAAACATGAGACGGGTCTGGCTCATACTTCCGTAGCATAGAAACGTGGAAAATATCATGAATCCCAGATAAAGACGGCGGTAGAGCCAAACGGTAGGCCAAAGTACCGATACGCTGCAATACTTCATATGGCCCAACATACCTCGGGGATAACTTCCCCCGCATACCAAAACGAACTACACCCCTGAAGGGTGAGATTCTCAAGAAGACCTTGTCTCCCACTTGGAATTCTAGCGGTCGCCGTCGCTTATTGGCATAGGCTGCTTGCCTATCCTGGGCCGCCTTCATCTTTTGGCGTATCAACTTAATCTTATCTTCCATATCCTTAATCATATCCGGTCCTCCTGACCGCCTTACTAGTCAAGTCCTCCCAATACAGCGGTGACCTACAGCGTCGTCCATAAAGAGCTTCAAAAGGGGCCATTTGAATGCTCGCCTGATAGCTGTTATTATAGGAGAACTCTACCAGTGGTATAGACTCTTGCCACGGAGTATCAAACTCCAACACACAAGCCCTCAGCATATCTTCGAGCGTCTGTATAGTACGCTCCGTTTGGCCGTCTGTCTGAGGGTGATAAGCTGCAGTCTCACCTCGGTGCCCAAAGCTGTCTGGAGACCCTCCCAGAAATGAGAAGTAAACCTTGGGTTTCTGTCAGACACGATCGAGACTGGAACCCCATGCAACCTCACTACATCCCGTACATATAATTGGGCCATCTTTAGATACGTGAAAGTCATACTGTAAGGGATGAAATGAGCTACCTTCGTCAGCCTATTCATGATCACCCAGATCGCATCAAATCGAGAGGCCGTTCTTGGCAAGTGGGTCACAAAGTCCATAATATATGTTCCCACTTCCACTTAGGTACTTCCAAGCTCTTCAGCTCGCCCCCAGGCCTCTGCCTTTACCTGATGGTAGATCAAATATCTTTTAACAAAAGTGATCACATCACGCTTCATGCGTCTCCACCAGAATTGACCGCATCGGTCCTTCTACATCTTCCTTCCTCCTGGGTGGATACTGAACCGACTACTGTGGGCTCGCTCCAATATTCCTCTACGCAACTCTGGTGTATTTGGGACTACCCATCGGTTGCCCAATCTCAAGGAATCATCTTCTGACACTCTGAACTTTGATGGCCGTCCTTGAAGTACTATAGATGACCATCTTTGAACCTCATAATCCGACCTCTCGGCCTTCCTGATAGCCTCAAATATGTCTGGCTCAGCCAACAAGGTCGACACTCACACCGGCGACATGTCCACATCAAAATCATAGCCCAGATGGCAATAAGAAGTCATCATAGCTGATAAACACATAGCGTCCTCAGTAGTACTCTTCACCTTCCGACTTAAGGCGTCTGCTATCAAATTTGCTTTACCAGGATGGTACTCAATCTCACAGTCATAATCCTTGAGCAAATCCATCCATCTTCTTTGACGCATATTCAGTTCAGCCTGAGTGAATAGGAACTTCAGGCTCTTATGGTCCGTATAGATGGTAAACGTCATACCATAAAGATAATGACGCCAAATCTTCAAGGCGAAAATGATGGCCGCCAGTTCCAGATCATGGACTGGGTATCTGGTCTCATGAGGCTTCAACTGCCTCGAAGCATAAGCCACCACGTGCTTATCTTGCATCAACACACAGCCCAAACCTTGCAATGATGCATCCGTGTACAAGGCAAACTTCTTATTCTCAGAAGGAATCACCAACACTGGCGCTGTCGTCAAACGACATTTCAATTCTTGGAAGCTTTCCTCGCAAGCTTCGGACCAAAAGAATGGGACTCCTTTCTGAGTCAGCTATGTCAGCGGCTTAGCGATCTTAGAAAATCCCTCGACAAAACGTCGGTAATAACCTGCTAAGCCAAGGAAACTCTGTATCTCGGGTACAGAAGTGGGTGCAGCCCACTCCATCACAGCTTCAATCTTCCTGGGATCCACAGATATCCCGCTGCTAGATATAACATGACCCAAGAACACTACACTGCTCAACCATAACTCGCACTTGCTGAGCTTTGCATACAACTGATGATCCCTAAGGATCTGAAGTACTGTCCTCAAGTGCCTTACATGATCTTCTTCGGTCCGGGAGTAAATGAGTATATCGTCAATGAAAACTATGACGAATTGATCCAAATATGGATGGAACACCCTGTTCATCAAACTCATGAAAAAAGCTGGGGCATTCGTCACCCCAAAAGGCATGACTAGGAATTCATAGTGCCCATACCTAGTCCTGAAGGCTGTCTTCTGGACATCTTCTTCTCTTACTCGAATCTGATGGTACCCCGACCTCAGATCGATCTTACTGTAGAGCCTTGTACCCTGCAACTGGTCAAATAAATCATCGATCCTCGGGAGTGGATACTTGTTCTTCACTGTAGCTTTGTTAAGTTGTCTGTAATCGATGCACAGACGCATCGAACCATCTTTCTTCTTAACAAATAAAACTGGTGCACCCCAGGGCGATACACTAGGCGTATATAGCCCTTATCAAGGAGCTCTTGCAACTGAATCTTTAATTCCCTTAGCTCCGCTGGTGCCATCCTATAAGGGGCACGAGAAATGGCAGACGTCCCCGGTAATAACTCAATCCCAAACTCGACCTCTCTCGCCGGTGGGAATCCAGGAATCTCTTCCGGAAAACATCAGGAAATTCCGCCACTACAGGCACATCCTCAACCTTTAATTCTTCTTTCTTTTCCGTAACATCAATGGCATATATGAGATATCCTGTATGGCCTCGTTCCAACAACTACGCCATCTTGACAGCAGATATCAACAGGATCTTAGAACGAGAACCATCCCCAAAGAATGTCCACTGTAATCCCATATCAGATCTGAATCGGACAGTCTTCTGCCTGCAGTTCACAACTGCCTGATACCTGTTCAGAACATCAATGCCTACAATGCAGTCAAAGTCTGACATCCCCAGAACAATCAAATCTGACCTTAGCTCGTTATCCTCAAAATAAATGAGGCCATCATAGACTATCTGATCAGTAATCATACTTCTTCCAGTGGGGGTCGAGACTATAAGAGGCGTGGGCAACGGAGACGTGCATATGTGGTGCCTTTCCACAAAACTTGTCGACACGAAAGAGTGTGATGCACCTGTGTCGATCAATATAAAAGCAGGGTGCGTAAATAAAAGACACGTACCCGCTATAACCTCCTCCGTAGCCGCTGTAGCCTGCTCCCTTGTCAAGGCATAAACCTGTCCCTGAGGTGGCCCCATGGGCTGACCTCCAAACTGCCTCGGTGCAAAAGGTGGTCGGTGCTGTACTGCTCTGTCTGCAGGCCTCCCCGCAGAGTTCTGTTGTCCCTCTCGGTTGGGACATTGCCGAGCAAAGTGGCCCTTGTTGCCACAAACATAGCATCCCACGCAATCTTTTGTCAGATGTGGTTTCCCACAAATAGAGCACATGGCCTTCCCAAATCTGCCTCCCTGAGGCTGTCCTCTTCCTGACTGGGCGTCATCCCTACGGTTTCCTTTCCAACAATTGTCGGGCCTCTTACCACTAAACCTTGACGCCGATGTGTTTCCTCTTGGCTTGAACTAATCACCCCTCGGCCTCAAATTATCAGGAGTGGATTTCTGAGGGGGTGCTGGAGGTGGTACGGTATTAGGGTATGCACCAACTCCTAGTTCGGCTAGCTCAGCCCGTGAAAGTGCATCGTCAAAGCAAGTAGGGACATAAGTGATCACCCTATCATACAGTTCCGGCCTCAAGCCCTTCATGAAATTCCTCATCTTTGCTTGCGTACTTGTGGTGATATGAGGCACATATCTGTGCAAAGAACAGTATTGGAGAGCATAATCTGACACCGGCATGTTACCTTGCTTGAGGTTAGTGAATTCATCTTCCTTGGCCTGTCGTACAGCAGCTGAGAAATAGTGTGACATCCCCGAAATGGTTAATTGCTATTTGGCTCTAATTGTGTTTACATGATTAATTATGTGGTAATTGATTATGTGTTGGGATTTATTTACCTTATGTAGAAGTGCATGGTCATGTGGGTAGGGTGACCCGGGATTGCATTTTAGGGTGCATGTGGTGCATGTTGGTTAAATATTAATGGAAGCATGATTTATTTGCCTTGGTTAGCAATTTATGAGAAATCATGTGTTAATTGATATTATGGTGCATTTTGAGTAAATGCTTTGAAAAATATCATGTTGGGGGTGTTTTATACACCATGGAATTCTTTTGGTATCATTTTAATAAACTCACATTTTAATACCCAACCCCACTTATTCAACCTCACTCTTACTTTACCAAATATCACACCCAAACCCTTCCCTTCCCCTTAATTTCGAGTTCCACCTTTGGGGTGAAGAGGAGACCTTGCAAACTTTGATTTGTGGAAGATTGTTGGGTGATTTGAGATCCCCAAGAGGTATGGGTACCTCATGGTTTATTTTTGTAAGGTTTTGTTTAAGTTTGGGTTGGTTTTGAAGGGTTTAAAATGAGTTTGTGTTGGGTGTTGTGATTTTGGTAGTGTTTTGGTTGGATGTGGTTTATATGAGTTTGTTATGATGTTTATGGGTGGTTTTGAGTTGGTGGGTTTGTTTGTGTTTGGGAAGGAGATGGGTGAATAGTGCCCGAATCTCGCTTTCCCGCAGCTCGGCGATCGATCGGCGTCCGCTCGCGATCGATCGCGAGCAACAGCGCTGAGGCAGTGCACTTCAGCGATCGATCGCGAGATGAGCGCGATCGATCGGCGAGTCCGCGATCGATCGGCGCGAGCTCCGCGATCGATCGCGGATTGTTGAAATTTGTTGGCTGAGACAGTGTGGTCTCGCGATCGATCGGGGCTTGTTGGAGATCGATCGCGAGACACCAAAAATGGTGTTTTTGGGTGTTTTTGTGGGATTTTTGGTATTGGACTATTATTGGGTTCTAATATTGGTATTTGTGAATATGTAGAACCAACCCAGGTGGCAACGCAGCCAAGGAATTGAGGTCCAACCACATTCCACTTTTTGGAAAGGTACGTAGTGGACGTACGGGCACCCAACGGTAACATGTATTTTATATACTCATTGATTATGCATTGTGGATGCGGGTATATATGTGGTATTGCATTGTGGATGCATATACATGTTGATTTATGCCATATGTGGTATTGCATTGTGGATGCATATACATGGTAATTGATGCATATTGATGATAGATGCATATTATGATTATTGGATGCACATCCCATGAGTCGTGGTCATCCTTTGATGATTTTAATGCTTGCCGCTTTTGTTTTGGTTCCGCTAAATGTGAAGCGAGGGGTGGGAGCGCCGCATGTCACATTTGAGCGTGGTTGTCATATGGGGCGAGGAAAGGGTATTTGCCGCTCTCTGTGAAGCGAGGGGTGGGAGCGCCGCATGTCCATTGTAGCGAGGTTATCCTATGCCGCCCATATGAAAATAAGCGAGGGGCATTAAAATACACTGTGATGGACAGACTAGGGAATGGTGACCAATATTTGGTACTGTTGAGATGGTATATGATGTCATGACATGTTTTGGCCATTAAAAATAATCTGTTGATTATACTCATGAGTTATGGTACAGGGACAACCAAACGGGAAGCGTTTGAAATGCATGGGAAAACAGGAAGTGTTTTATATTGATTATGCATTTACGCTTTATCTTCATATTGTGTTGAATATGAATGATTATTATTGCTCATGTTTGGGGGTTGTCCTTGTAGGTACCTTTTTGGCATGATAGCAAGCTTTGAACGGGTTGAGGTGGTGAGCTTGTGAAGCATTCTTTTGAGGATTAAAGGACAGGATTATTTTGTCTAGTGTCTACTCTAGGAGTAGTGTAAAACTAGTTGATAGCATTCATTGATGAGGAATGTAATTAATCCATTCTTTTTGGAAGTCCTTATTATTATGGCATGTAATGCTTAAGATCATAGACTCAACATGTTCTTTTCTCACTCTGATCATTATATTAGCTCTATTATGCCTTGTTTCCACACTTAAGGATTAAGGTCCTTACATTAGTGGTATCAGAGCAGTGGTTAGAGAACCCGGGAACGAGTGAAGGGTAGCCTTAGCATGTTTGGCTAGGTGCTTACATTTGGAGCATGTTTATGCATGTGGTGCATATTGATGTATATCCTGTTATACTAACATGCTTATATCACTCCTGTTATCTAACGATATGATGTATATTGTTTTGGATTGTTGTTAACATTTGTGTTACAGCATGGCTGCTAATGAGGAAGTCGGAGATGTTGGGAGTGTAAATGCGAGTATTGGCCAGGCTAATCCTCTACCTCCACCGGCTGTAGGGATGGAACCTGTAGTTCAGTTATTGCTACCGGGTGAGATTAGCTTGACGCAGTTTCTGTCTTATCATCCGCCCCGGTTTGAGGGGACAGAGTCCGGAGAAGAAGCGGAAGAGTGGCTGGAAAGACTTGAGCAGATCTTTGTATCGGCTCCTTGTGCTGTTACTGCTTGGATGAGGCTGGCGGAGTTTCAGTTAGCCAAGAAACCTCTGATGTGGTGGAGGAGCACAGTGATGGAGATGAGAGCACAGGGTGCTGTGATTGATTGGACACTCTTCAGGACTAGGTTTCTGAATCGGTACTTCTCCGCAGCAGCAAGACAGACAAGGAGGATGAATTTACAAGTCTGAGGCAGGGGAACATGACGGTGGCAGACTATGCCACACGGTACTCTTCATTGCTGAGGTACGTTCCCCACATTGCCACTAGTGGACATGCTAAGATGAGGAACTTTATGAAAGGGTTGCGACCGGAGCTCTATGACCGGGTTATCACAAATAACCCAACTTCTTTTGATGATGCTCTCACAAGAGCGGAGCTTGCTGAGCTAGGAGTGGGAGCTTACGCCATGCCACCACCGGTACCGCAACAGAGGCAGACTAGTGACAGTTTGAGGCCTCGGGGTGAGCCATTTAAGCCCCGTGGTGCCTCTTCATCTTCGCGATATGGTGGAAAGAAACACTTTGGACAGAAGCAGGATAACAAGAAGGGTAATTGGTCGGCCAATCGAGGGTCTTCACAAGGGGACAGGCCGGGAGAGCCGAGGTGCAACAATTGTGGAGGGCCACATTCGTCAAACAAGTGTCCTGCATGCTATATCTGTGGCAAGATGGGCCACATTGCTCGGTATTGCCCCACTCGGGGAGGACAGTCAGAGTATCAGGGCAACAGGCCGAGATTTGATGACCGGATAGTGCAGCAGAGGCAGCAGTTTGGGCCTCGACCATCGGGGGGTCAGACAGTGGGACCGCCCCAGGGACAGGTATATGCGCTGACCAGAGAGCAGGCTCAGGCAGCCCCGGAGGAGGTGATTGCCGGTACGTGCCATTTATTTACGTACCCTGCTTTTGTTTTGATAGATACAGGTGCCTCCCATTCTTTTGTGTCTGTGGGATTCGTGGAGAGACACCATATGCGCACGTCTCCTTTGCCCATGCCTCTATTGGTCTCGACACCCACTGGAAGAAACGTCGTTGCTGATCAGTTCTTGGCAGATAACCTCATTTATTTTGAGGGCAATGAATTGAGATCAGACTTGATTGTGCTGGGTATGTCAGACTTTGACTGCATCTTGGGAATTGATGTTCTGAACAGATATCAGGCAGTGGTAGATTGCCGACAGAGAACAGTGAAGTTCAGACCTGAGTTGGGCAGTCAGTGGACTTTCTATGGCAACGGTTCTCGTGCGAAGATTCCGTTGATTTCAGCGATCAAGATGACTCAGTTGTTAGAACGTGGACACACGGGCTATCTTATTTATGCCGTGGACACGTCTGGGAAGAGTAAGGAACTCAGAGTTGAGGATGTACCAGTGGTAGCAGAGTTTGCTGATGTATTTCCAGAAGAGATCCCAGGATTCCCACCGGCTAGGGAAGTTGAGTTTGGGATCGAGCTGTTGCCAGGGACATCCGCTATCTCTCGTGCACCTTATAGGATGGCACCGGCAGAATTGAGAGAGTTGAAAGAGCAGTTGCAGGATCTCTTGGACAAGGGATATATACGCCCGAGCGTGTCGCCATGGGGCGCACCAGTTCTCTTTGTGAAGAAGAAGGACGGCTCGATGCGGTTGTGTATCGATTACCGACAACTGAATAAGGCTACAGTGAAGAACAAGTATCCTCTTCCAAGGATTGACGATTTGTTTGATCAGTTGCAAGGTACCAGGGTGTATAGCAAGATTGATTTGAGATCCGGGTATCATCAGATTCGGGTCAGAGAGGAAGATGTGCAGAAGACAGCATTCCGGACACGATACGGGCATTATGAGTTCTTAGTGATGCCGTTCGGTGTGACGAATGCTCCAGCGGTCTTTATGAGTCTGATGAACAGAGTGTTTCAGCAGTATCTTGATCAGTTCGTCATCGTGTTTATTGACGACATTCTTATCTACTCCAGGAGCGAGGAGGAGCATGTGAAACACTTGAGGACAGTGCTTCAGATTCTCAGAGAGCATCAGTTGTATGCTAAGCTCAGTCAGTGCGAGTTTTGGCTGAGCAGTGTAGTTTTTCTGGGGCATGTCATTTCGAGCAGCGGGATATCAGTGGACCCCAAGAAGATTGAGGCTGTGATGGAGTGGGCTGCCCCCACTTCTGTGCCTGAGATCCGGAGTTTTCTTGGTTTGGCCGGGTATTATCGGCGCTTTGTTGAGGGCTTTTCGAAGATTGCCAAGCCGCTGACTCAGTTGACTCAGAAGGGTGTGCCTTTCTTTTGGTCAGAAGCTTGTGAGGAGAGCTTCCAGGAGTTGAAGCACCGCTTGACGACGGCGCCAGTGTTAGTGATCCCTATGGAGAACTCCAGATTTGTTCTGTATTCGGACGCATCATTGCAGGGCCTTGGGTGTGTTCTGATGCAAGATAAGCATGTGGTAGCTTATGCATCGAGGCAGTTGAAGCTGCATGAGACCAGATATCCAGTTCATGACTTGGAATTGGCGGCTATCATCTTCGCCCTGAAGATCTGGAGACATTATTTGTATGGTACTTCATTCACCATATACACGGACCACAAAAGCCTCAAATTTTTATTCACTCAGGCGGAGCTGAACATGAGGCAGAGGAGATGGATGGACCTACTCAAGGACTATGACTGTGAGATAGAGTACCATCCCGGGAAAGCCAATTTGACAGCGGACGCCTTGAGCCGGAAAGTGAGGAGTTCTGCTGAGGACGTCATCCATCTGTCGGCCATGATGACCTCCTATTGCCATCTCGGCTATTATTTTGATATAGATGCATCACCAGTGTATGTCTCTACCTTATTAGCTGAGCCAGATATTTATGAGAACATCAGGAGAGCTCAGAGATCAGATGCTGAGGTTCAGAGATGGTTGTCTATAGTGCATCTTGGTCAGCCGACGAAGTTCAGAGTGGCCGACGACGGATCTTTGAGATTGGGTAACCGCTGGGTAGTTCCGAATACGCCGGAGTTGCGTAAGGGGATCTTGGATCGAGCTCACAGTAGCAGACTTAGCATCCACCCGGGCGGGAAGAAGATGTACAGAGATATGCGTGGTCAGTTCTGGTGGAAGAGAATGAAGTCTGATGTCGTCGCTTTTGTGAAGAGGTGTCTGATCTGCCAGCAGGTCAAGGCAGAGAGACAGAGACCTGGCGGCGAGTTGAGAAGCTTGGAGATACCGAAGTGGAAATGGGAACACATTTCCATGGACTTCGTGACTCATTTGCCGAGGAGTGCTTCAGGCTTTGACGCTATTTGGGTGATTGTGGACAGATTGACTAAGGTAGCCCATTTTATCCCCTATAGCATGACATTTACATTCTTGAGGATGGCGCAGTTATATATTAGTGATGTGGTGAGATTGCATGGGATCCCCGTTTCTATTGTGTCAGATCGAGATCCGCGATTCACATCTCATTTTTGGGAAGGCCTTCAGTCAGCTTTGGGAACTGAGGTCAGATTGAGCACTGCTTATCATCCTCAGACGGATGGCCAGACCGAGCGCACGATTCAGACGCTCGAGGACATGTTGAGAGCTTGCGTATTGGAGTTCGACGCCTCTTGGCAAGATTCAGTGCCTCTGGTAGAGTTTTCTTATAACAATAGCTACCAGGCAAGTATTCAGATGGCTCCGTTTGAAGCTCTTTATGGCAGACGATGTAGATCACCCTTATGTTGGGATGATTTGGACAGTAGACCAGTCGGAGGGCCTGAGTTGATCCGGGAAATGGAAGAGAAGATAAAGATTATAAGGCAGAAAATGAAAGCGGCCCAAGACAGACAGGCAGCTTATGCAAATAAACGGCGGAGACCGTTGGAATTTCAGTTGGGAGATAAGGTCTTTTTGAAGATCTCGCCTTTCAGAGGCGTTGTGCGATTTGGGATGCGCGGGAAACTGTCTCCGAGGTATGTTGGACCGTACGAGATCTTGCAGCGCATCGGCACCTTAGCTTACCGACTGGCTTTGCCGCCTTCTTTATCTGGGATACATGATGTGTTTCATGTATCGATGCTGCGAAAGTATGAGCCGGATCCGTCTCACGTGTTACAGCCTTCCGAAGTTCAGTTGGAATCCGATGTGTCTTATGTGGAACGGTCTGTTAGAATTCTGGACAGAGCAGACCGTAGACTTCGGAACAAAGTGATACCGATGATCAAAGTTCAGTGGGATCGCAGGGGTGTCGAGGAGGCTACGTGGGAGACGGAGCAGCATATGGTGCAGCACTACCCGGAACTATTCTCTGGTATGAGTTTATGTTTAGTTTCTTTTGGGGTAAGTGCATGTGATTTCGAGGACGAAATCTTATAAGTAGGGGAGTATTGTGACATCCCCGAAATGGTTAATTGCTATTTGGCTCTAATTGTGTTTACATGATTAATTATGTGGTAATTGATTATGTGTTGGGATTTATTTACCTTATGTAGAAGTGCATGGTCATGTGGGTAGGGTGACCCGGGATTGCATTTTAGGGTGCATGTGGTGCATGTTGGGTAAATATTAATGGAAGCATGATTTATTTGCCTTGGTTAGCAATTTATGAGAAATCATGTGTTAATTGATATTATGGTGCATTTTGAGTAAATGCTTTGAAAAATATCATGTTGGGGGTGTTTTATACACCATGGAATTCTTTTGGTATCATTTTAATAAACTCACATTTTAATACCCAACCCCACTTATTCAACCTCACTCTTACTTTACCAAATATCACACCCAAACCCTTCCCTTCCCCTTAATTTCGAGTTCCACCTTTGGGGTGAAGAGGAGACCTTGCAAACTTTGATTTGTGGAAGATTGTTGGGTGATTTGAGATCCCCAAGAGGTATGGGTACCTCATGGTTTATTTTTGTAAGGTTTTGTTTAAGTTTGGGTTGGTTTTGAAGGGTTTAAAATGAGTTTGTGTTGGGTGTTGTGATTTTGGTAGTGTTTTGGTTGGATGTGGTTTATATGAGTTTGTTATGATGTTTATGGGTGGTTTTGAGTTGGTGGGTTTGTTTGTGTTTGGGAAGGAGATGGGTGAATAGTGCCCGAATCTCGCTTGCCCGCAGCTCGGCGATCGATCGGCGTCCGCTCGCGATCGATCGCGAGCAACAGCGCTGAGGCAGTGCACTTCAGCGATCGATCGCGAGATGAGCGCGATCGATCGGCGAGTCCGCGATCGATCGGCGAGTCCGCGATCGATCGGCGCGAGCTCCGCGATCGATCGCGGATTGTTGAAATTTGTTGGCTGAGACAGTGTGGTCTCGCGATCGATCGGGGCTTGTTGGAGATCGATCGCGAGACACCAAAAATGGTGTTTTTGGGTGTTTTTGTGGGATTTTTGGTATTGGACTATTATTGGGTTCTAATATTGGTATTTGTGAATATGTAGAACCAACCCAGGTGGCAACGCAGCCAAGGAATTGAGGTCCAACCACATTCCACTTTTTGGAAAGGTACGTAGTGGACGTACGGGCATCCAACGGTAACATGTATTTTATATACTCATTGATTATGCATTGTGGATGCGGGTATATATGTGGTATTGCATTGTGTATGCATATACATGTTGATTTATGCCATATGTGGTATTGCATTGTGGATGCATATACATGGTAATTGATGCATATTGATGATAGATGCATATTATGATTATTGGATGCACATCCCATGAGTCGTGGTCATCCTTTGATGATTTTAATGCTTGCCGCTTTTGTTTTGGTTCCGCTAAATGTGAAGCGAGGGGTGGGAGCGCCGCATGTCACATTTGAGCGTGGTTGTCATATGGGGCGAGGAAAGGGTATTTGCCGCTCTCTGTGAAGCGAGGGGTGGGAGCGCCGCATGTCCATTGTAGCGAGGTTATCCTATGCCGCCCATATGAAAATAAGCGAGGGGCATTAAAATACACTGTGATGGACAGACTAGGGAATGGTGACCAATATTTGGTACTGTTGAGATGGTATATGATGTCATGACATGTTTTGGCCATTAAAAATAATCTGTTGATTATACTCATGAGTTATGGTACAGGGACAACCAAACGGGAAGCGTTTGAAATGCATGGGAAAACAGGAAGTGTTTTATATTGATTATGCATTTACGCTTTATCTTCATATTGTGTTGAATATGAATGATTATTATTGCTCATGTTTGGGGGTTGTCCTTGTAGGTACCTTTTTGGCATGATAGCAAGCTTTGAACGGGTTGAGGTGGTGAGCTTGTGAAGCATTCTTTTGAGGATTAAAGGACAGGATTATTTTGTCTAGTGTCTACTCTAAGAGTAGTGTAAAACTAGTTGATAGCATTCATTGATGAGGAATGTAATTAATCCATTCTTTTTGGAAGTCCTTATTATTATGGCATGTAATGCTTAAGCTCATAGACTCAACATGTTCTTTTCTCACTCTGATCATTATATTAGCTCTATTATGCCTTGTTTCCACACTTAAGGATTAAGGTCCTTACAAATAGCGGGTCAGAAACCGAGTTCTGAACAGCCTCCAATTAATGACCTTGAGCCTCTTCTACTGTGGTCTTCCACCACATCAATGCCTTCTTGGCCAACTGGAACTCTGCTAGTCTTATCCAGGCCGTCTTAGCACAAGGAGCTGCCACGAAGATTTGCTCTATTCTCTTTAACCACTCTTCAGCTTGTTCCCCTGTTTCAGTTCCTTCAAATGTAGGGGGTCGGTATGCGAGAAATTGAGTCAAGCTCAGCTCCCCAGGCAACAACTGTTGTTCAGACGGTTCTTCGCCGAAAGCTGGCGGGGGTAGGGGATTCGTATGTCCAGCACTTGCATTCACACTATCTGCATCTCCCACTTCAACATTCGCTGCCATGCTGCAACACAAGGGTTAACAACAATACCAAAGGCAGTTCATATAATACATCGTCAGATAATCAAACATGTTAGTGTAACATCTTATACTTCACATGCAACTTATGTACAAAACATGTTTAGAAAGAAGTACCTAGCCAACTTATTGCTAAGGCTACCCTTCACTCATTCCCGGGTTATCTAACCACTGCTCTGATACCACTAATGTAGGGTCTTCCTACCTTAACATCATCTTGAACACATATAATGGACTAAACATGTATTAATGACGTCTTAGGGTTCCGGTTGTAGCTTTGAGCTAATAAGATTACAGGCCAAAATATGAAGTTTCAAAAACTTAATTAATTACATTCTCAAAATGAATGTTAAAGCGATAGAATTATACTACTCCTAGAGTAGAGGCTATCCCAAAAATCATGTATCCTATTTCCTTTCATGCTCCTCGTAGCTCACTGTCTCAACCCGACCGTGAGCCTTCTGTCCAAAAGTGTACCTACAGGGACAACACATCATGAGCATACACATCTTTACTTACATCATAAAACATAACATTAAATGTATGAAACCTTGGTTAAGTAGACTTGCTGGTTATTCATTAACTTCTTTCTGTTGACCCTGATTCACATTCGTGCATATGGGCATCTTACCCTATCGTATGGCATCTTACCATATCGGGAACATCTTATGGCTTCTTACCATATGTGCATCTTACCCTATGAGCATCTTACCCTATCGTATGGCATCTTACCATATGGGCATCTTACCCTGTCGTATGGCATCTTACCATAACGCAAACATCGTATCGTTAAATAAACCTCGTATAAACAATATCATAAACTTACTTATCACAATCATCATCATAAACATCATCATCATAAACTTACTTATCATAATCATCATCATAAACATCATCATCAGAAACTTACTTATCATAATCATCATCATAAACATCATCATCATAAACTTACTTATCATAATCATCATCATAAACATCATCATCATAAACTTACTTATCATAATCATCATCATAAACATTATCATCATAAACATCTTACATAGGAGTATGGTTTACCGTCCGATGCCCGTACGTTTCTTACGTACCTTAACTCCCAAAAGTGGAGAAATCGGAGAGCTTTATCTCCTTGAGGTTGTGGGTACTTGGGATGGTTCTACATAACCATACAAATCAATATTAGAAGCTAAACAATAGCCAAATACCAAAAATTCATCAAAAATCATCATTTTCCATGTTTTACACAGTGGCGATCGATCTCTACTTGAGGCGATCGATCGCCTCGCTCTTTTGCCTTGCGGCGACCGATCGCTTAATTTTAGGCGATCGATCGCCTGCTACGTGAAATGGCTACTGGCCATCGGCGATCGATCGCCTTATTTCAGGCGATCGATCGCCACCAGCTGGTGCGCGATTTTTCGCCATTTTTGAGCATTTTCTAAGCTCAATCCCATACCATTCAAACCCAAACTTTCCAACCACACTAACATCATCATAACTCGTTAAAACCCACATAAAAAACTTCAAAAATCATACCCCAACCATAAATAACATACACCCAAACAAACCCATTTCAAAACCCTCCAAAACCATAACAAACTCAAATAAAACTTTACAAAAACATCAAGGAGGTATCCATACCTCTTGGGGACTCCAAATCTCCCAACAAATTCCACAAATCAAGATTTTGGAAGGATTCCTCTTCCTCTTTTAAGCCATGGGCGAAAATGGAGGGGGTAAGGGTTTTGGGTTGTTGATTTGGGGATTTAGAGTATAAAGGGGAAAGTGAGTTAAAAGGTGGGGTAGTGGGGATTATAAGGGTTTAATTAAATTTGCACCCCAACACTTAACATGATGTATAAAATACCCTAACATGGTATTTTAAAAGCATTTACAAAAAAATGCAACCAACTTCATTAAATCCATACTTTCCTCATAATTAAAATCAACACAATTAAATCATGTTAACACTTCATTTTCCACACATAACTTAATCATCACAATAATTCATCATATAAACATAATTAATGTCCAGATTGCCATTAATTAATTTCGGGGCATCACAGTTCTCCTATAATAACAGCTACCAGGCGAGCATTCAAATGGCTCCTTTTGAAGCTCTGTACGGACGGTGATGTAGGTCACCATTGTATTGGGAGGACTTGACTAGTAAAGCGGTCGGAGGACCGGATATGATTAGGAATATGGAAGACAAGATAAAGTTGATACGCCAAAAGATGAAAGCGGCCCAGGATAGGCAAGCAGCCTATGCCAATAAGCGGCGACGACCGCTGGAATTCCAGTTAGGAGACAGGGTCTTCTTAAAGATCTCGCCCTTCAGGGGTGTGGTTCGGTTTGGTATGCGGGGAAAGTTATCTCCGAGGTATGTTGGGCCATATGAAGTTTTGCAGCGTATCGGTACTTTGGCCTACCGTTTGGCACTACCGCCATCCTTGTATGGCATACACGATGTTTTTCACGTTTCTATGTTACGGAGGTATGAGCCAGACCCGTCTCATGTCTTACAGCCTACTGAAGTACAGTTAGACTCAGATGTGTCCTACGTAGAACGACCAATCAGAATTCTGGATCCCGAGGATCGCAGACTACGAAGCAAAGTTATACCAATGGTCAAAGTTCAGTGGGATCGTCGGGGTGTCGAGGAGGCTACGTGGGAGACGGAACGGCATATGGTGCAGCACTATCCGGAACTATTTTCTGGTATGTTATTTATGTTTAGTTTCATTATGGGTAAGTGCATGCGATTTCGAGGATGGAATCTTATAAGTAGGGGAGTAATGTTGTAATGCCTCGGATTTGTTATGGCGTAATTTTGAATAATTACGGTACGATATGGACTCGGTTTCGGGTTGAACCGAGGGAAATACTCACATACATGAACTGAATAGTCGATATATGACAAGGAAAGAAACATGATGCACTAGATGTAGTGCCTAGGAATGATTGGATTAAATCAAGTATAGTAACATATCAAGCAACTTGTACTAGTGGGCATTTGAATTTAATTTCATATGCATGTACATGTAAATGGGCTAGGAATGTCATGTGAATTTGACTATACATTAACCATGCATGTGAGAGGAATTTCATGTAAATGTGCATTTGAAGTTAAAGGTGATTTTATAGATGAATATCAGATTTTAAACACACAATACACCCAAACTCACCTACAAATCTCTACCAATGCTCTTGTGAATTCCTTGGTGTCTTTGCTTGGTTCTAGCTTGGAAGCATGTTGAACATGAAGTATGTGGTAAGGAGAATTTACATGCTCTAATTTTTGTAGTGAGTTGATCTATTAACTTAGCATGATAGTTGTTATGCAAGTTAAGAAGCATGTGATTTAGTTGAAGGAATATGAAATTCATATGTTGTTAAAGTCAATGATTTGAGTTGTAGTGATATGGAAATATGTTTAAATGAAGGTATAACATCCAAATATCATGTTTGAATGGGAATTTTTGAGTTGTAGGAGATGCACCATGAGGATAAGCTCAAAATCGCCATTATTTTACAAATTCTGTTGACGACGGATCGATCGGTAGGCTCGTACCGATCGATCGGTAGAAACAGGGGAAGTAAGGCGGTGTAGGTACCGATCGATCACTGGAAGCGACGATCGATCGGTGAAAGCCGTAGCATTTTTTAGAAAATCAGATTTTGGAGCGATCGATCGCTAGCTTCTGACCGACCGATCGCTAGGGTTATTTGTTTGGACCGATCGATCGCTAGAGTGACCGATCGATCGGTAGACTTAAAATGTTGAACAATATTATTTGATTGTGGAAATGAATAGTTCAACCTCTTTTAACATGATATTGTTGGTATTGTTGTAACATCATCACAGGAGACAGGGCAAAGAGGCAATTACCCATTGACGACCGAGTTATCTGGTTTGTGTCGCTTTACAGGTACGTGTTGACGTACGGAGTATAGATTTGATGTGATGATGATGTTATGGTTTTGATATCATATGATTTATGTTATCTTTATGTCATATGATTGGTAGTATCATATGCATGTGCATACATGGATTTCATATGATTGAGTGGGATGCCTTGATAGATATGTGTATATGCTTTGGTACGATCATTGCCTTGATAGATATGCCCGGGTTGGTATATATGCTTTGGCTGGGATCGTTGCCACGATAGATGTACTACATATGCTTTGGCTTGATATATACGCCTGGTTTGGGTATATGCTCGGTTATGTTTGAGATATACGCCTGGTTTGGGTATATGCTCGGTTATGTTTGAGATATACGCCTGGTTTGGGTATATGCTCGGTTATGTATTTGAGAGATATACGCCTGGTTTGGGTATATGCTCGGTTATGTATTTGAGAGATATACGCCTGGTTTGGGTATATGCTCTGGCTATTATCACAGATGAGTATGGTACTATGATATGTGCTGCTAATATGAAGATGTGATGTGGTTCCACTGACATATTGAGCTGAATAGGCATATCATATGGGGCTTGTGATAATAGGGTGATTGTTGAGACATGTCATGACATAATGCATTTGTTGATGCATGATACAGAGCATTTACTATTGATGATTTTATTGTGCTTTATCATTATTGTGATGTTTTGATATTGCACTGAGATAGTTGTTATCTATACTCACGTTTTGTGAATGTTTCTGTAGGAGTTCATAGACGTGGGAATCGTGAGTCTTTTCCGCTGCGAGGTGAACCACTGCATAGGAGTTGTACCGGATTAGGTTGTTAATTATACATGTAATGTATATGTGAAAAAGTTATTTGGTTTTGTACTAGTGGTTTTAGTACATCTGTAACAACCTATGAGTGAGAAACTCTTAAACAGTGTATGTTTTTACTTAATTCAGACTCACATATGTATGCTAAATGGATAATGGATTAAGTAACGAGGACCCCACATTAGTGGTATCAGAGCAGTGGTTCGAGAACGGGATAAACAAGGGTAGAGGAAGTGAGTTAGGGAGTTACCTAATCACTTAAAGGCATGTGATACTGATGATATAGTGTCTGGGAACATGCTTTGTATTTGTATCTGTTATTGTTAACCCTTGTTTTGCAGGATGATAGTATGACTTGGTATGAATTCTTATGCGTGACATAAGTGATGTTGTGGGTGTAACCGTGATTGGTACACCGGGTTTCTGTACTATCATTTGGCAAGGAAAACATGATATGTTTCATGGGAGCTATTCCACTGATTCCGTGGTACTGGTATGTAGTTCGATACCGAATCAGAGGAGTAAGTTGTACAGTGGGTGGAGCGTGAAAAGCAAAGCTTGATATCAGCTCCATGTGCAAAGTCAGCCTGTATGAGATTGTGTCTCAGACCTAATGATGGACTGGCCGCTGACACATGATGTGTGAATGGAAGGTCAAGGGCATTCTTGATATTGCAATCTGTGGTTGCATTGTTAGTTCGACATGTATGGTCTGAACGGGAATGTAATACTTTGCTCCTGATCTGTGGATCGTATGGCTAACACAGTGTGTTTACATTGGGAGATGATGCAGATATGGGTTACTTGTGGTACTCAAATGGTACATGTAGCGACTGTGAAATGAATGTACAATAATAGTCTTTTTTATTGTGGTATTTCACAACGGTAATTGGTGATTTGTAAGATCATCGTGGTGATGATTATCTTGTCAGGGTATCATCTGTGTATGGTTCTGAGGTGTGTATGTGTATGTTGATCTCTATGTTTGTTGTCATGGAGTTGACAAGGAACATGAAATTGGGAGAGTTCAATGATAGTGGCGCTGAGGCGTATTGATGGAGCGGTACAACCGCAGTATGTTCGACTGTTATCAGTTGATGTCGTTCAAGTCACTCGTGTTTGGTGACTGGTTAACGGACTGTGTGATCCTTTCTGTGTAGTAGCTTCTTGTGTTCGTTCTTGTTGTATCATATGGAATTGAGCATGGAAGTGTTCAGATTGAAAGAGCATACCGGCGGAGAGTGCAGTGCTGCAATGATCACCGGCAAAGATGTCTGTGATGCCTGCACATGTGATCTTTGTGATGGCTGTACTGGGACATACATGGTGAGATGTGGCCATGTAGGATATCTGACTAAGGTATAGTACAGATGAGAATGGATATCATTGTGTTGATGTGAACTCCCTCCGAGTTCTACGGTTGTCCGTATGATATGTGATATGTGTAGCAGCCATGGGTGTCTTTGATTGATACAAGATACCTCAAGTGCATACAGTTGTGTCTGGAATGTTGTATATGAACATCTAGTTCTGTGTGTGTGAACTGTATTTATGAAGTTGAAATTGATTGATCTGCTTTGAACAGAGTGTTGGTATCTGTGTTGTTATTGAGAGCATTGGATGCTGGTATGGCTTCTGGATACAGAAAAGGACGTCATGATAGACATCCGTAAACTGATTCTTTAGTGGACTTGTGTTGACATCTTGTCATATTCTGGATTCTTACATGACAGACGTGTGATCTGTACACGGGAGACCAACAGAGATTGGTTGGCAATGTGAGTATCCGGTAAGCATTGAGTGTAAATTATTGTCTGATAGCATAGCTTGGTGGCTATGATGTCAGGATGGGAGATGTATGACTGAGGGGATTATGATTGTGATATGCCGACCGAGTCATGCGATTGGTTTGCATAGTTAATTGGTTTTCATTTTGTGCTCGATAGATGTTGGGTTGATATCTATTGATGGACAGACTGTGAATATGTTTCATGAGGAAACAGTATGGTTGGTATACTACACCATGTAATGGTAAATGAATAGTGGATATGCTAAACCATGTGATGGGTGATGAATCACAGATGGTTATGAGAAGGTTGAAGAAACTCACACGTATGAAGTAGGGTGATGGGACTTGATTTGTCCATGAAATGAATTATCTTTTGAGCTTGTTCGTACACATATGTGTATGACATTAAAGTGTGTGTCATGTTATAGTGGTACGACCACTATGCGACTGAGTTGACATATACCAGATGGGGGATGGTATTTTGCTATATATTTGTACTTGAGTATTCTGATATGATATCCTTTGAGCGTACACGGAAAGTGTACTTGGAACATAATACGGTGGCAGTATTGTGAAGGTATCATAGGCAATGCTATATGATCTGGCAATTCCTATGAATCCAATTACAGAGTAATAATGTTAGAATGACCATGAGTAATATGGTACTTTGATTGTCATTCATGTCAATACGAATGTGTGGCTTGTGTGATTGCAGTTGAGTTGGAATTTGTTACCTTCCATGTATTGTTGGATTGGCTATTCCTTTAAGAACCAGAGGTGATAACGATTTACTGGGAGCAATCGTGTTTATTATTAGGAATGCATATGCGATCATGTGATATATCTGAGTGATATATTCGATCATGTGATATAGTCGGGTGATATATTCGATTTCATGATCTATCCGGGTGATATGATAATCAGTATGGATAAGTTCTTGAAGCAGAACGGAATGAGTTATCAGGTACCTGTGATGTGTGGGACTTGTTGGCATAATACATGTAGCAAGTGAATTGCACATACGGGGAAAAAGTGTCGGTTGGAAAACATGTTGGTTTCCATTGCTACATGATATTTTGTGTTAATCATTAAAGACTCGTTGTAAAAGCTTGTCATACTCAAGATGGTAGTCTTGAGGGAAACAATTGATGCAAATCATGACATTTTCGGTACAGGGGTCAGGATAGGGGAATATGGAAACACGCAAATGGTGTGAATAACTACTATGAGAACATAGTCATTGGGTGAGATAACCATATAAACATATGGACATATGTATTGGACATGGCTTTGGTGTACAGTATACATTGCTGACATCTAAGTGTGATGTGGATTACTTTTTGTGGTTTGGACAAGTTGGTGTCCAGTGTTTGTTCTGGACTGGTATCGTGTTTAGTGTTTAAATCAAGACTGAGAAGTCTGGCGTGGGAGCTTAGTATACATACGATAGATTGAGATGTTATATCTATCACATTATGTAATGACATACGATAATATCACTTGGTGAAATGTGCGAGCAGAGATGGCTCTGTGCACATTTGGATGTGTAGAATCTGCATGTGACAAGGACCGAAGTACTTGGTTTAGAGTATCTTGTTGATCTCGATATTCTGTGTAAATTTACACAAGAGTACAGACGAATGGAAACATTCTAAACCGTTATACAATATACAATGCGGGTATGTGTGTTGCTGTGTTTATAAAGTGTGGCATAAGGTGTATGGAAAAGGTGTAATACCAGGAATTGAACCATTGACTGTATTATTATATGATGACTAGTTGTCCAAGGAGGGACGGATGTATGAGACATTAGACGAACAGATTTGTATGCATCCAGCAGGAATAGTAGTGGGCAGTGACTTGGTTCAGGGAAATCATCGGTACAATGAGTTGGATAAGATCAAGTCAATTTGCTTATGGCTTTCTGTATGTGATTCATATGATATATGAGATTCATATGTTGAATATGGAATTTCGAGGACGAAATTCAATGAGTGGGGGAGAATTGTAATGCCTCGGATTTGTTATGGCGTAATTTTGAATAATTACGATACGATATGGACTCGGGTTCGGGTTGAACCGAGGGAAATACTCACATACATGAACTGAATAGTCGATATATGACAAGGAAAGAAACATGATGCACTAGATGTAGTGCCTAGGAATGATTGGATTAAATCAAGTATAGTAACATATCAAGCAACTTGTACTAGTGGGCATTTGAATTTAATTTCATATGCATGTACATGTAAATGGGCTAGGAATGTCATGTGAATTTGACTATACATTAACCATGCATGTGAGAGGAATTTCATGTAAATGTGCATTTGAAGTTAAAGGTGATTTTATAGATGAATATCAGATTTTAAACACACAATTCACCTAAACTCACCTACAAATCTCTACCAATGCTCTTGTGAATTCCTTGGTGTCTTTGCTTGGTTCTAGCTTGGAAGCATGTTGAACATGAAGTATGTGGTAAGGAGAATTTACATGCTCTAATTTTTGTAGTGAGTTGATCTATTAACTTAGCATGATAGTTGTTATGCAAGTTAAGAAGCATGTGATTTAGTTGAAGGAATATGGAATTCATATGTTGTTAAAGTCAATGATTTGAGTTGTAGTGATATGGAAATATGTTTAAATGAAGGTATAACATCCAAATATCATGTTTGAATGGGAATTTTTGAGTTGTAGGAGATGCACCATGAGGATAAGCTCAAAATCGCCATTATTTTACAAATTCTGTTGACGACGGATCGATCGGTAGGCTCGTACCGATCGATCGGTAGAAACAGGGGAAGTAAGGCGGTGTAGGTACCGATCGATCGCTGGAAGCGACCGATCGATCGGTGAAAGCCGTAGCATTTTTTAGAAAATCAGATTTTGGAGCGATCGATCGCTAGCTTCTGACCGACCGATCGCTAGGGTTATTTGTTTGGACCGATCGATCGCTAGAGTGACCGATCGATCGGTAGACTTAAAATGTTGAACAATATTATTTGATTGTGGAAATGAATAGTTCAACCTCTTTTAACATGATATTGTTGGTATTGTTGTAACATCATCACAGGAGACAGGGCAAAGAGGCAATTACCCATTGACGACCGAGTTATCTGGTTTGTGTCGCTTTACAGGTACGTGTTGACGTACGGAGTATAGATTTGATGTGATGATGATGTTATGGTTTTGATATCATATGATTTATGTTATCTTTATGTCATATGATTGGTAGTATCATATGCATGTGCATACATGGATTTCATATGATTGAGTGGGATGCCTTGATAGATATGTGTATATTCTTTGGTACGATCATTGCCTTGATAGATATGCCCGGGTTGGTATATGCTTTGGCTGGGATCGTTGCCACGATAGATATACTACATATGCTTTGGCTTGAGATATACGCCTGGTTTGGGTATATGCTCGGTTATGTTTGAGATATACGCCTGGTTTGGGTATATGCTCGGTTATGTTTGAGATATACGCCTGGTTTGGGTATATGCTCGGTTATATTTGAGATATACGCCTGGTTTGGGTATATGCTCGTTTATGTATTTGAGAGATATACGCCTGGTTTGGGTATATGCTCTGGCTATTATCACAGATGAGTATGGTACTATGATATGTGCTGCTAATATGAAGATGTGATGTGGTTCCACTGACATATTGAGCTGAATAGGCATATCATATGGGACTCGTGATAATAGGGTGATTGTTGAGACATTTCATGACATAATGCATTTGTTGATGCATGATACAGAGCATTTACTATTGATGATTTTATTGTGCTTTATCATTATTGTGATTGTTTTGATATTGCACTGAGATAGTTGTTATCTATACTCACGTTTTGTGAATGTTTCTGTAGGAGTTCATAGACGTGGGAATCGTGAGTCTTATTCCGCTGCGAAGTGAACCACTGCATAGGAGTTGTACCGGATTAGGTTGTTAATTATACATGTAATGTATATGTGAAAAAGTTATTTGGTTTTGTACTAGTGGTTTTAGTACATCTGTAACAACCTATTAGTGAGAAACTCTTAAACAGTGTATGTTTTTACTTAATTCAGACTCACATATGTATGCTAAATAAAATACATAATGGATTAAGTAACGAGGACCCCACAAATGTAATACCCCCGAAATGTTATGTGATTATGTGTTATCATATATGATTATGTTATTGGTGGTGCATTTTATATTAGGGGTTATAATTATGTTATGATGTTATGATGTGGGAGGCATGTTGAGTGTTTTAAAGGATGTATTAATTAAATAAAGATGAAAAATATCGAGTTAGGATATTTTTTTAATGCATCGTGCTAAATGCCGGGGCACAATTAAACACCACATGACCACCCCAACAACACCACCCCACCCCACCCCCCCATATCTCAGCCACCGTCCCCCAAGTGCAACCTTTCCCCACTTGTCCAACCCATGCCTCCACACCCCTCTTCCATGATTGTTTTGTCAATCAATTCTCCTGCATCTCCTCCCTCCTTTCTCTCCCAAAATTGTCGCTGAATGTGCTGCTGCTAGGTGAGGAAAATGGCTGGGTTTTAAAGGGCTTTAAAAACCTTGCAAAAAGAGGAGCAAAAGGAGAGGGGTAAGACATACTCTGTTTTTTCTGAGCTTTTGGGTGGGTTTGGTTTTGGTGGGATGATTTTTATGCATGCTAGTATGGGTTTGAACGAAACCTTCATATGAATGTTTACATGGAAGTATTATGAAGTTCCTAGCATGTTTGTTCGAGCATGTTACATATGCTATGTGTTGGTTTTCATGTTATGAATATAAGTGCTCGAAAATCTGGGCAGAACTTGCATGCCCTGTTTTCTTGAATTTGTGGATGAGGTTGAAGATGTTGATGATGTTATGATGCATGTTAGCTTAGGTTTTGTTAAACCTTTGATTTGAACACATGCATGGTAGTTTTATGAAGCTTATAACATTTTTGTTCAAGCATTTTTACGCTTTATGAATGGTAGGAAATGAGGTGCTCGAAAATCTGGGGAAGCCCCGATTTTTCAGAGTGCTCGATTGATCGAAACTTTAGTCCCGATCGATCGAGCGAGGCAGATTGTTTAATGTATGTTTTAAAATTCAGGGGCCGATCGATCGAAAGGAATTTTTGATCGATCGGTGAAACTCTTCGATCGATCGATAATTCCTTCCGATCGATCGATCGAGGCAGAGTGTTTGGGCACTGTTTATGCATATTTTCTCGATCGGTCGAGACCTTGGGGCCGATCAATCGAGAGAGGCAGAATGTTGGAAAATATGATGATGATTTATTTTGTTAAGTTTATGGTATGAGATTGTATCGAGGCATCTAATATGGTATTATGTGGTTTTGTAGAACCATCCCAGGTACCAGCGCAATCAAGGAGATAGAGTTATCTACTTCTCCTCCTTTTAAAAAGGTATGTAAGAGACGTACGGGCATCGAACGGTAAAACGCACATCTACACTATGACTATGCATTTATCGCATGAGTATTTACGATGAAATGATGATGTTTATATGATGTTTATATAATCATACGATGTTTATGATGTGGTAAGATGCCACAGGGTAAGATGCCCATATGGTAAGAAGCCATACGATGTTTATGATGTGGTAAGATGTCACAGGGTAAGATGCCCATATCGTAAGAGATATGGTAAGAAGCCATACGATGTTTATGATGTGGTATGATGCCACAGGGTAAGATGCCCAAATGGTAAGAAGCCATACGATGTTTATGATGTGGTAAGATGCCACAGGGTAAGATGCCCATATGGTAAGAGGCCATACGATGTTTATGATGCGGTAAGAAGCCACAGGGTAAGATGCCCATATGATAAGATGATATAAGATGTTTATGATATGGTAAGATGCCATATGATAGGGTAAGATGCCCATATGCATGAATATGAATCAGGGACAATAAAAAGAAGTTAATGAAAAACCAGCAAGTTTACTTAGCTAAGATTTCATGCATTTACTATTTTGCCTTTTTAATAAGATGTTAAGTAAAGATGAATATGCTCATGATGTGTTGTCCCTGTAGGCATGCTTTTGGATTGAAGGGGCTAAGGGTCGGGTTGAAGCAGTGAGCTACAAGGATACAAGATGAATATGATTCTGTTTATGTTTAGTATCTACTCTAGGAGTAGTATAAATCTAAAACGTTAGCATTCTTGATTAGGAATGTATCTATTAAGTTATGAAGTTTTTATTTTGGCCTGTAATTCTATTAGCTCACGTAACAACCGGAACCCTAAAACGTTATAAAAATGCATGTTTAGCCCTTTTTATGTTATTAATCACTGTCATGGTAGGAAGACCCTACATATTTATATGACTTATTTGTCACTATATGATTCTTATGTGACTATATGACATGATGAATGTCTTGGATTTATGTTCACATATGATTACATGATATATTGAGTTGCATATGCCATTAATGCATAATGATTCATGGGCATATCATATTGAGCTATCGTTTCCTTGATATCCATGATTTTGACTGAGTTGACTTACTATGAGTGTCTGGTACGACGAGCATGGCGATGACAGGCAGTATATGTAGTAACTGTAGCCACGTGCAGGTGCGACCGGACCTAGACACAAGGGCTAGATGCAGTAACGTACATAGGATGAGTTTTCCTAGCGCAATGTACGTATACTGTCACCCTCTGCTCGAGCTTTGATGATTAGATGATACCTTCCTTTGGACTCCGATTTTTGGTATCTTGATATTCGATTCCTTGTACCCATTCATACATCACATTCATACATGGTATGCATTGCATGATACTTTGTCATTTGACATGATTTATTTATTTCTCGTACTGGGGTACTGACCCCCTTTGTGGGGGGCTGTCATGTCTTTTGTTGTTCGGGCATGACAGGCTTTACAGGAGGACGTGGTGATGATGCTTTTGGTGATGCATCAAGAGATAACCGAGCTCCATGATGAAGAGCTCAGGTTATGTTTGGTTTTTCTTTCCCAGTAATCGTATGGATTTTTAAAACAAAATAAATTTACCGGAGTATGCCCCGAGTATGTTGTACTCTGGATCTGATATTTTCGGGACTTTGCAATAACTTTGAATCATGTTGTTTTACTATCTGCAAATGAATGGCTTAACTAGAATCATATATATATTTTGATATAAATATATATATGTAGCACTTAAAATGCGAAAAATTTTTAGGGCCATTTAACAAGACATTTGAATTATTCTTCCGATGTTTACGTAAATTAATCACTGTGTGATAACTAAACACCACATTAGGATCGGGCCCTCACAACAGTAGTGGCGTCATAACTGATGTTCGCTCAAAGGCGACGACATCCTAATCATTGCTCGCCCAAAAGCGGCTCCATATGATTCCCAATGCATATATCTATCCATTGTAGAAAATACCATAAACCATGCATTTTCGTATACATTTATTACTAATACCATGTATCATGCATTCCCATACACATTCATTGCAATACAGTGTTCCAAGCACTCAACAATTGCAATTATATAAAAGGGCTATGCTCGTACGTCATACGTACCTTATATTTCCGTTGTTCGAATCCAATCTTGCCTTGGTCCCGTGACAGATCAATTATGTGCTAAACACGATTAATAATCCACAATTAATCTCAAGCATGCAACCACGTGGCCAAGCACGTTCACAAACCCCAAAAATATCGTCATCCACGACGATTAACCATTTTAAAAGACCCCGGGCGAAGCATGCATTGAAAACTCAACACGAAATAATTCCCCAAAAACAGGCACTCGTGATCGATCGCTTCATCTCAGGCGATCGATCTCCTCGCAAAAATAGGAACAGGCGATCGATCGCTCCTTTTCAGGCGATCGGTCGCCTCTCAGCATATTTGGCCACTGCCTCATGGTGATCGATCGCTCTCTTTGAGGCGGTCAATCGCCTCACAACACAGAAACCCACTGTCCCTTGGCGATCGATCGCTTCATTTGAGGCGATCGATCGCCTCACTGTTCATCTTCCTGAAATTTTCAACAACGTCGCGGCGATCGATCGTCCTACCCTAGGGATCGATCGCCTCGACCT
This sequence comes from Haberlea rhodopensis, assembly GCA_907163345.1. Lineage (NCBI taxonomy): Eukaryota > Viridiplantae > Streptophyta > Magnoliopsida > Lamiales > Gesneriaceae > Haberlea > Haberlea rhodopensis. The sequence goes on along the minus strand of CAJQUN010000461.1, from coordinate 228,196 downwards.
GTAAAAGCCAAAAAAGACGTTTTTCTTACAAAATTTTGCCCAACAACAATCCTCACACCCCATACAACATAAATCCTCAAAATAAACACCATAAAAACTCCTCAAACCAACCAACCCAAAATTCTTTAAAAATCCATTTCTTTAAACCCAACACAAATCCTTCCCAGCACCACAAAAACACTATCAAAACGAAGATAAATGCGAGGGGATGAATAATACATTATTATCTTCGAGAAATCCGGCTCCTAGGATGAGCCTCCATCAATTTTGCTCATCAAAGGGAAAGGGGGAAGGGTTTGGGGTGAGAGAATGGTGTGAGGGAGAGGAGAGGAGGAGAGATTCCGTATAATGACGGAATACCGAGTCCATTTGGTATATATAGTTTCAAGGCTCCAAAATACCAATACCTCCACAACTACATCATGATTCATTAAAAATCATCTGTTTTCAAAAATTATCTCTCCAACTCAAATTCCATCACCAGCCCCAGTACAAAGTACTCTGGACCCCAGACTCCACCAAAATAAAACAAATTCCAAGGTTATCACCACGATGAGAATATAATCTCAACCCTTGGATCCAACGACTCCAAAACATGATTTAAAATCCCCGGGATGGAACGTATGATACGCCGGTAGGTTTGGTATAAACCTAAGGAGGCAGCGATTTGCTAGCCAGGTATTGTTGCAGTGTTATAGTGAGCTTGTTTTAGCCATTATACTGCTCGTTGGATCCGAGTTTGGTGAATCGTATGATGATACTATGAGGGTTTATAGTGGACTCTTGTTGTCACTATGTGGCATGAGGATTGAGGCAGGGAATACCTCACGAGAACGTTTATACGTTAAATGTTTTGAGGGACTTGTACTGGGACAGCTCAATTTTGTTGGGAGTACCAACGTGAGTGTCAACGAGTCGTTGTTAGCTCTGGTTGAAAATCCTTGCATAAGGAATGCAATGGGGGACACGGTCGGAATTGTGGCATATAGTTAGTAGGGTGACACTACTATATTGATTGTATCTCTTGGAGAGATTTGGAGCATACTGTCATGGAGACAGCTGGTATTGGTCGAGGGTTGATTGTGAATCAGCCATGCTAAGCATTACTAGTGTTGGACTAAGTGATGGCTTTATATTTTTGGTGAGACGTACAAGGAGACGTCTCTGGGGAGATGCTCGAGAATGTGGAGTACTATGGTATTAGTACAGAGCATCGTTGGAATGGGTATACGTCGTGTATATGGATTTCGGATTGGTAATAGTGGCAAGGATGCACTGTTTTGAACCAGTTGTGTATTTATTGGTTCAGGGATATATTTTGGTATAAATATATCCAGGTTTTCCGAAAGGTGGTTCGAGGTTGGAGGTTCATTGGTTCATGACACTTTCCTTATGAGGAAGGCGGTATTGATATACCTACCTATTGGGAATCTTTGGAAGATTCGATGAGTCGGTTGTGTGGTGTTGATGTTGGAATCACACCATTGGTCGTCGGTTCGTCAATCATCATTCTCCACTGGGTGAGAATAATTGAGGATTGGCAGTTTGTTATAGGACTTATGGGTATGATTTGAGATACCCAAGCCGAGTGCATTGTGTATGCATGTGGTGTTGGTGATTAGACATGTATACCGGTGTGTATACGAATGCCATCATTTTGGGTACTCGTCCAGCATCGGATTAGTATGATTGGATGGATGAATCTCTAGTGAGAGATTGTAGCACCTTGAGATTGGTAATCTCAACGACACAATGCATTCTGAGGAATGATCGTGAGAGCTGTTTACTCCCTTGAGGAGGGATTGTCGTACTTAGGATCTTGATAATTCATTACTGGATAATTCAATAGCATCCCTGTGTTAGGATTGTAGAATCCTAGGGTAAACGAGGGATGGCCAAGGTTCAATCTGTTGGGTGTCATTGTTGACACGTGTAGTGAGAATGCAATTGATTTTCTTGCATGTTCTCTATGGGAACTTGAGACCTTGTGGAGTCTCTAAGGCGTATTTGATCCAAGATGTGATTTCTTAGAACAGATGGATGTTGATGTCTGTGGAGATGTGTTTTTTGTTGATCGGTGGCCGTGAGTTGCCCGATCCGAGTTGCAAAGTGGTGCAATTACTCCTTTGATGGAGATGGATTTGGAGAGCGGAAACCGGGTTTAGTGGTTGTATTGTTGTGTATTGGTGGTCTCCTTGGTAACAATGTATGTTTAACATCGTAGGCTAAGTCGTAGAGATATCATAGAGACGATATCTGTGTTGGAATCACGAATGATTTGTTTGAATAGCAGATAAGGTTGACTGATTGCGGTTGGGTGGTTAGCATCGAGGCATGCTGACGTCCTTGTGAGATTGTGATGGTTTGGGAAGTTTACTCCATTCCAGAGATTGGTACGAGGTCGGTGTCCTCGCGGTTGGTGTGTCGTTCATGATGCGCTCATGATTCGACGATGTGAATCCGTTTGGATTGTGTGGTCTTTGCAGTACGTGGGGTACGACTGTACAAATTTCGAGGATGAAATTTTATTAGTGGGGGATAATTGTGATGCGCGAGAATTATTGGTGTAAATCCCGGTGTGGTATTGATCCCTAATGGATTTTAATTGTGGCAATTATGAATTAATTGCGGTATTGGGACTCCCGAGGATTTTAAATCCGGTATTTGTGGTCGTTGGATCCAAGGGTTGAGATTGTATTCTCATCGTGGTGTTAAACCTTGGAATTGGGTTTTTTTGTGGGATCTGGGGTCTTGGGTGCTTTGTGTTGGGGATGGTAATGGAAATTGAGATTGGGAAGTAATTATTGAACACATATGATTTTTAATGAGTCATGGTGTATTTGTGGGGGACTCGTAATTTTTGAGCCTTGGTACTATATATACCAAGTGGTGGACTCGGTGCTCTCTCTCTCTCTCTCTCTCTCTCTCCAACCCTTTCCCTATATACCAAGTGGTGGACTCGGTGCTCTCTCTCTCTCTCTCTCTCTCTCTCTCTCTCTCTCTCTCCAACCCTTCCCCTATTTCACCTTTGAATCAAAATCGATGGAGGCTGGATTTTGGAGCGGGTTTTCTCGAAGAAAAGTTGGTAATCTCTTTCTCCTCATCTTTATCTTCGTATTGATTGTGGTTTTGTGGTATTTGGTTGACTATAGGGTTGGATTTGGTATTTGGGGATTTTTGATTAAATTTCAAAGTTGTGTTTTTGGTGTTTTTATTGGTTTTAAATGGAGTAATTGAGGTGTTGAAGATGTAAGGGGTGTTGATTTTGAATTTGGGTGTGAAAAACGCAATTAAAGCTCGAGTTTTTTGGAGAAGATGCACAGTGCTAGCGATCGATAGCTAAGCCTCAGGGATCATCGCTAGGGTTCTGGCAATCGATCGCCGAGACTTGGCGATCGATCGCGGTAGTGTTCTGCCCGGGAGTGAGTTTCCGCGATCGATCGCGCGTAAACGGCGATCGATCGCGGCTCCTTGGGTTGATTTTTTTTCAAAACTTTGGTAAAATATTGGGATTTTGGAATCGGGGTTTCATTAGCCGATTTTCGGGGCAATGTCAACATTCCAATGGGAATGCTATACTTTTAAAAATGGAATGGTTGGAGTCGAACTTTAATACGATAATGGACTACTCAATTGAATGATGGATTATCGTTGAACATATAAAATTGAATATTTTGAGTAGTATGCATGCTTCACCCGGGGACTTTTAAAATGGTTAATCGTCATGGATTGACGATATAGTTGGAGGTTGTGAACGTGCTTAGGCACATGGTTGCATGGTTGTAATTAATTATGAATTGTTAATTATGTTTAGCACATAATTCATCGGATCGCCGAAATAAGACAAGGTATGGTTCGGACTACGGAATCATAAGGTACGTATAACGTACGAGCATAGCTTTTTTTTATTATTGCAACTGTGAAACGCATGGTATATTGTAATTGCAACAAATGGTTATATATGCTGGAATATATGGTGCCGCTACGGATCGAGCAACGGTTGAGATGTTGTCGCTATGGAGCGAACATCGGTCATGATGCCGCCACTATTGGACGTGCGGAGTAATGAAAATGTGGAATTAGTGGTTAGATATATGGAATATCTGTAATTATTATTTAAGCTTTGGTACATTGATTATGGTATTGACAATCAGGGAACGGATTTATTTAATCAATGAAATGATTAACTGGCCTTTGGGAATTTGATGCTTTTAGTTATTTTGAAAACAGGAACAGCACAGGGATCTCATGTGGTAACGATACGATATAGGGAGTATCTTTTACATCACAGTTTTATATTCTGTAAATTATGTATTGTGATTATTGAATCGGTGGTATTGGTATGCTCACCCCGTGCGGGGCTGTCTCTATTGGGGCAGGTTAAACAGATATAGCGGTAGCTCCGGAGTTGAGATCGAGCTATGGATTGGTGGTGCTTCCAGGACCGAAGTACCAGTGCCGATATTGAGTACGGTATTTTATACATTATATACACATTCACTCATTAGATGCTCGCATGTGAGCAATACTATATGTGTATATGGTTTGTATAAAAAGGGCCATGGCCTTTCTCTTTTCATTCACGTGTTGCATGCAATTAATTAAAGAATTGTTAAATGAATTGAGAACAATGTTAGTGTATTATAAGATGCATACTTAAGGGTTGAGCAGTATGGGGATTTTGAACATTATGTGGAATAATGTTAGAAATTTTATTATTGGTACATTATGCTATGGTTGCATGTGGTTTTTTCCCTGATTACATGATTGTATGCACTAAATACATGGATTAGTACAATAATCGTGGGTTAAGGGCACGAGGTCCTTACAGAATCTCTAGTTCTTGTGATATTATCCATAACTTTTGTTTGGTACCAGTTAGTTTTTTTGACGTTGTTCTTTTTTTGGCATTGTTTTTTTAAATGTTTTTATTATTTTCCTTTCACATGACAAGCAATGCATGATGACACCTCAAACTCCATTTCCCAAGAGAAGGCACTATCATATTTCTCACCACTTGAAGTTACTTCATGATTAAGTATTCCACCTAATATACAAAAGGAGGTGGGAAAATGAGGATGTTGCACTTGGAGAAGGAAGACCACCGAAAAGCTTTCCATTTTTTTTTCTCTTTTGGGTTATTTATTTTGCTCATTTTATTGTACAAAAACACTTTAATTCCTCTTTGTTTATAATAAAAGTCATACTGGATTAGGTCACATGATTTTTCACTTCAATTTGAAGTGGTTTTTCACGTAAAATCATGTGTCTCATTTATTTTCTGCTATATGGTAATTTTTTGATATAACAATATTCATCAATTATTTCATACCTTAAAACGAGATCATAATAAATTATTTCTTGGATAAAATATTATTCTGATTAATACAATGCCGTCAAAGCCCAAATATGGCAATATCAAACATCAAGATAAATCATTTGCGATGTTGATTCGATCTGAAGCATATTTTGTTTCCAAACGGGTTTTGAAGATTGAAGAATCAAATTTCGATTACAAGTAGATCCAAGAGCGCTAATTGCCCTACTTTTTGAATATTTTTTTCAAAAAAAATATATATATATCGATACTGAGCTCTTCTAAATTTGTAGGCTTCATTTAGGGGTGTTTATTGGGTCGGGTCAATCCGGACCCGGCCGGAAACCGGACCGGTTAGTCAGGTCCGAAACCGGAAGCGGACTAACCGGTTCCGGTTCGCTCCGGAACCGGTAAGATACTGATCGGGGCGGAACTACCTTTCCGGAACCGGTATCTTACCGGTTCCGGACTTAACGGATCCAGTTCCGGGTTGAATAGGAACCGGATCCGTTAATTTTAAAAAATTGAATTTTTTTTTAAACTTTAGATAAATATATTTGAGGTTAGTTTACAAACAAAAAGGCTCATCAGCTCAATTGGTTAGAGCTTTAGAGTAGAAGACAATTGTCGCGTGTTCGAATCCTCCAAGTAACAATTTCCCTTGATTTTTTTAAAAAAACAAAAAACCGGTTCTGGTTTAGACCAGTCCAACCAAGAACTAGTAGAATCGGATCATCCGATTCATTATCGGATCGGACCGGTTCGGGAATTCGGGGAACCGGAACCGGCCGATTTCGGTTTGGATCGGGCCGAATTGGGCCAATAAGCACCCCTAGCTCCATTCCATGAATTTAAATCAAGTGTTCCCATTTAAATGCATAAATTGGATCTGATAGGAGCTACAAAGTAACACATAATAATTGATTAGTATTAAATCACACGTGCGTATAAATAAATTTCGATACAATTTATAATTTTAAGTATATTAAGAACACGATACAGGAACATTCGAGAAGAGGTACATGGGCAAAGGATTACATCATGATGTGAGGGAGGAAATGGAAATTCATTCCCACAGTTGTTTTAGAGTGAAATTGTAAGAGTGCAAATATTTGAAGTATATTTTGTGTTTTTAATGTGTTTTAATGTGTTTTAGTAGAGATGAAGTATTGTGGGTGTTGGGGGTGTTGAATTTGAATCTGGGCTCAAAGAACATCATTGAAGCAAAAATATTTCGAAAAATTGCAGGTCGCGATCGATCGCGGCACTAGAGCCGATCGATCGTGACGTATCACTGAATTTTTGGTGACGAAGTTCAGTGTTGCCGAACGATCGCGAATATCGACCAATCGATCGCGGGGTCTCGCGATGGACCATGGTGATCGATCTCCGTGAGTCGAAAGTTGGTACCGATTTTGGGAAGCTGGCGATCGATCGCCAAGTCAAAATTGTTGAATGTCGATGTACGCCTTGCCCAAGTCGCTTGGGTATTAAATCTTCGTGTTAGGACGATATTTATGGAAGTTGAGTATTATGATTGCGTACATATGATTAACTGTGAATTATTTATATCAAATAATTCACCGGATCTAAGGGCAAAGCAAGGAGTGGCTCTTGCGATTGGACAATAAGGTACGTATGACGTACGAGCATAGTTAAATATATTATTGTCATGGTTAATGAATAATATATTATTGTTGCGATAAATGGTATGTGTTATGAATTATGGTGATGACGTTGTTGAGCGAGTAATGAGTATAATGTTGTCGTTGTCGAGCGATCATTGGTTATGATACAGCCGTTGTTGAGCGTGCGAGTAGTTAGAGCCCTGCCGTTGTTGAGTGAAATATGTGATACAATGAGTTATAATTATGAAATTGTTGATTGAGATGCATTCAATTTCAGTAAATTATTATTATAAAGATTTAGTTATGATTGCTTTTGGAATTGACGATCTTGGATATTGTGAGTATAAGGACCCCGTGCCCTTAACCCGCTATTTAGTGTATTATCGCAATAATGGTGCATGCTTTTATAATATTAGGGGAATCATACATACCAGCTATAAAATTTCTCGACATTAATCCACATAATGTTCCATTCCCCATTCCACTAACATGAGCATACACCTCACAATACACGAACACATTCTCAATTCATCATGCAAGACACTATAATTAATTGCATGCAACCATAAATGAAAAGAGAAAGCAATCACCCTTTATACAATCCATATACACATATAATAATGCATCACAGGCGAGCATTGAATGCGTGAATGTGTATCTAATGTATAAAGCGCTCTACTCAATATCGATACTGGTACGTCAGGCCTAGAAACATTTCCAATCGACAGCTCGAGCTCAACTCCAAAGCCATTGATGTACCTGTTCACCTGCCCCAACAGAGACAACCCCCACACGGGGTGAGCATACCAATACCACCATCTCAATAACCGTAATACCATAATTCATAATTACAGAATGTAAAAATCGTAAATGTAAAGATACTCCCTGTATAGTATCATTTATATTTGATTCCCTGTGTTGTCCCTGTTCTCACAATAATCAAAACCATAAAATCCCCAAAATCAGTTAATCATTACGTTGATTAACTACGCCCATGTTCAAATCCATTAATTCCATAACCAAATATAGTTAAATCATTATACTCATGATTTATAGATATCACATATATCTTAACAAGAATTTTACAATTCTATCACATCATATCTCATCGCTCGCTCAACAGCAGCGGCATTCTATCCTCTCGTAAGCTCAACAGCGGCGGCATTATTACCGATGTTCGCTCAACAGCGACAACATCCAATCATTACTCGCTTAACAGTGGCACTACATAATTCTCATTGCATACCTTAATGCTTACCACAATCATATATTATTCATGCTTATGACAATAATATCATGCTCGTACGCTACACGTACCTTATGATTCAATAGCTAGAGCCAATCCTGCGTTTGCCCCGAGATCCCGTGAATTAAATGCTAAATACAGTTAATAACTCACAATTAATTATGTGCCCAAAAACACGTACCCTAGCACGTATTCAACCTCCAAATACATCATCAAGTCATGATGATTAACCATTTAAAATACCCGGGTGAAGTATGCATCGATTCCACAACAACCAACAATTTCCACAAAACAAGGCCTCTCGATCGATCGGCCAAAAGTGCCCGATCGATCGAGAGCTCCAGAATGTTTTATGCCAAAAATCAGCTCCGCTCGATCGATCGCCTGACCTTCTCGATCGATCGGAAGCTTTGCTTGATCGATCGAGCGCAAAGTGCATCGTCGTCAAATTTTCTAATAACGCGCGATCGATCGGCGCCCCCTGGCCAATCGATCGACAAGCTCTGAAATAGCCTGAAAATGGCGTTTTATGGGTTAAAACCCCATAACAACAATTCTAACACCCAATACACCCCAAATCCTCAACAAGGAACCATAAATCTTCCTTAAACATACCAACCCAAAAATCTTTAAAATCTAAAAACTTAAACCCATCCCAAAACTTACCAAACTACACAAAATTCATATCAAAACCAAGACAAAAGGGAGGGGAAGAAGATTACCAAGATATCTTTGAGAAACCTCGCTCCGAGATCGAGCCTTGCTCGATTCTTCCATGGGAGGAGAAAAAAGGGAGAAAGGGAGAGAAGAATCGCAGGAGAGAGGGGATAGAGAGAGGGAGAGAAACAATGCAACCACTGAACACCAAGTCCACTTGGTATATATACTACCAAGGCTCCAAAAATCCTTAGTCATCCACAAATACATCATGACTCATTAAAAATCATTTGTGTTCAATAAATACCTCTCAATCTCAATTTTCATTACCAGCCCCAAATCAGCACCCCAGACCTCAGATCCCACCAAAAACTCAATTCCAAGGTTTAACACCACGATGAGAATACAATCTCAACCCTTAGATCCAACGACCCAAAATACCAGATTTAAAATCCTCGAGAATCCCAGGACTGCAATTAATTCATATCTGCAACAATTAGAATCCATTAAGGACCATTACCACACCGGGATTTACACCATTAATTCCTGGGCATCACAATTATCCCCCACCAATAAAATTTCATCCTCGAAATTTGCACAGGCGTACTCCACGTACTGCCAAGACCTCTTATTTCAATCAGATCCACAAAATCGATTCATGAATGTATCATGATCGAAACACCAGCAGCAAGGACACCGACTTCACACCAAATTATCGACTGGAGTAAACCTCCCAAACAATTACAATCTTAAAAAGACGTCAGTATGCCTCGATGCTAACCACCTAAAAGTAGTCAGTCAACCGTAACTGCTAGCTACTCGAATCATCCCTGATTCCAACGTAGATATCACTTCCATGATATCTCCATCACTTAGTCTACGATGTCAAACATACATCGTTACGACGAATACCACTGGTATTCCACAGTATACACATACTGAACCCGGTTTCCGCTCTCCAAATCCATCTCCGGCGAGGGAGTAGTTGCACCATTTGCAACTCGGATCGGGCAACTCGTGGCCACCGATCAACACAAACACATCTCCAAAGATGCCTACATCCGTGTATTCCAAGAATTCATATCTCGGTCCAAACACACAATCGAGACTCCACAATGCCTCAAGTTTCCATAGAGGGCATATAAGAAAATCGATTGCATTCTCGCCACCTGTGCCGACAACGACACCCAACAAATCCAATCCTGGCCATCCCTCATTTATCCAAGGATTCAACAATCCTAACACAGGGATGCTATCGATTACCCAGTAATGAACTACCATGACCCCAAAATACGACAATCCCTCCTCAGAGGATCATTTATCCTAGGATTCAACAATCCTAACACAGGGATGCAATCGAGTTACCCAGTAATGAATTACCATGACCCCAAAATACGACAATCCCTCCTCAGAGGAAGTCAACCAGACCTCACGATCATTCTTCGGAATACATCGTGTCATTGAGATTTCCAATCTCAAGGTGCCACAATCTCTCACCAGAGATTCATTCATCCAAGCATACTAATCCGATGCTCAACAAGTACCAAAATGCTGGCATTCGTATACACACATCGGTATACATGCCTAAGCACCAACACCACATGCATACTCAATGCACTCGGCTCCGGTATCTCCAATCATACCCATAAGCCCCAGATACAACTGTCAATCCTCAGTTATTCTCACACCGCAGAGAATATTGATTGACGAACCAACTGCTAATGGTGTGAACTCCACATCAACACCACGCGTACCGAATCATTGAATCTCTCAAGGATTCCCAATAGGTATATCAATACTGTCTTCCTCACAAGGAAAGTGTCATGAACCCATGACCCTCCAATCTTGAACCACCGTTCGGAAAACATGGATATATTTATACCAAAATGTATCCCGGAACCAATAAATACACATATGGTTCAGAATAGTGCATCCTTGCCACTGATACCAAATCAAAATCGGTATACATGACGTATACCCAATTAACGATGCTCTGTACTAATACCATAGTACTCCACGTTCTCGAGCATCTCCACAGAGACGTCTCCTTGTACGTCTCACCGAAATATAAAGCCATTACCCAGTCCAACACTAGTAATGCTTACCATGGCTGATTCACAATCAACCATCGACCAATACCAGCTGTCTCCATGACAATATGTTTCAAATCTCTCCAAGAGATACAATTAATATAGTAGTGTCACCCCACTAACTATATCCCACAATTCTGATCGTGTCCCCCATTGCATTCCATATGCAAGGATTCTCAACCAAAGTTAACAACGACTTGTTGACACTCACGTTGGTACTCCCAACAAAATTGAGATATCCCAGTACAAATCACTCAAAAATTTAACGTATAAACGTCCTCGTGAGGTATTCCATGCTTCAAACCTAATGCAACATAGTGACTAAACGAGTCCACCATAAACCCTCATCGTATCATCATACGATAAACCAAACTCGGTTCCAACGAGCAGTATAATAGCTACAACAAGCTCACTATAGCACTGCAACAATACCTGGCTTGCAGATCGCTGCCTCCTTATGTTTATACCTGTAAGGCCCCAACCCCTTAACTCATCATTAGTGCAATTATGACGTCATTTGTGTATGTGAAAAATTTCAATCTTTAAAAGAATCATTACATGCTTCTATATTCTCCATGACATAAATAATAACAGCAAGGAATGATCACATCTACCAGCAATAAAATTCAAGGTTCACCCATTATTATCACCATTGCACCACTTTTACATCGTGGGTTTTTATAAAATTTGGGCATAGTCTCCCCATAAATTGAGCTATCCCAAAATAAAACACATTACCAAAATAACTCCCAGCCAGGGAAAAACACAATTCTTAATAGAACCAAACCCTAAATAAGTTACCAGCCAGGGAAAACACCATACTAAGAAGACATCAAAAGTGGGCTTCAACACCCTTATATAGCCCATATACATGCTTCCAGTTGCTCACATATGAGCAACAAATAAATGAATACCAATATAACTGAATAAATAGCGTATCCTATTTACCCACACTCATATATGCTTCTGGAAGCGGCTTGATCCAACAAAGCTCGAACAAACATCCCAAAGGAGCTTAGTACCTGTTGTACCTGTTTCAACAGAAACAGCCCCCACATGGGTGAGCATACCAACATCACACTACTCATATCATAACAATGCATAAAGATAATGATATCACGATTTAAGAGTATCGAAAATCTATAAAATGTACTCCCTATGAAGTTCTTAATCTGTATAGCTTATACAATGTTCCTGTTTCAAGCTTACACGCTTTCATAATATCAAGTTTAGTATCGTTATTCAAAACATGATACTTATCAATGCAATATATTCAATAAAATCACAATTCACCAATTATGCTCAATCATAACGAATCCCGTATAGAAGTCAACTCTGCCTATCAGTTAATCTCAGTCTAAATCGTTTCTCATATGATCATGCCAAAGGCATCCATACCCAACACCGTATCCAGACCACGTACATTTACGTGTCCACCATACCACATATATCAAACTCAATTCACATATTCATTTACTTATATTCAGTCATCACAATTCAACAATACACTAATACTGGAATACGAAATAATTCATATTATACCTGCTCGTACGTCACTACGTACCTTAGGGTCGACAATATGATAGGCTATCCCGACATCCAGAGAATCTTGTAGAATCTATATCAAAATTACCACTCAATATTAACTCATTAATAATACAATTGTTATCATTAGGTATTTCTCCATTCCTAATTCAAGATCGTAAATCGGCAACTCGATAAAATGAACATTGTTATATAATTAAGACAATTGACACTACTCTTGAGCAACCATGTAATAATGTCATGAAATTGTCATGTAGATACTAAAACTTTCAATGATAAGATTCTCTCTCTTTAAATTAATAAAATGCACTCTACTTTCTCATATTATCCAACGTCTCGGTCATAAGATTATCCAACACTTCCCAACATCTAGAAGTAACACCCCCCTCATACTTAGAATCATGCACTAACACAAGTAGCAAGATCTACATCAATCGAACTAGCTTTGATACTTTCTCACTAACCCATGAACCATAAGTTATACCATATACACACAACAATACAAGCTAGAGCATACATATTCATGCATATACTCCACCTATACATATTTATATAAACCTATATATGAACATATATCAATGTACACACTCATATGCCTGAACATCACCTATACACCTCAATACACACACTAACACACACATCATGCGCACACAACTCACGCACACAGCACACACCACTCACGCACATGGCATACAGCAACACATAAGACCACCATTTTTATCACACCCAACTAAAACAATGATCCAAATCCAACTAGCAAGGATTTTCGAATTGAAACAGCACAAATTCGACCCAAAAGAAGTAGAAAATTTCGAACCAAGCTACAAGGATTCAAGCCTAAATATAACATAAATTTCAACCCAAAACATGAAGATATCGAGTCCAGACTACAGCATATTTTCGAATCAAATGACAAAATCGACAGCCCCCAAAATGTACAAAAATCGCCCCAAAACCGTAGGGAAAACGAGCAAAATCGAACATTCAACAAAATAAATTCAAGGGAGATGGATAATAAAGTCACACACATGATACCTTGTAAGAATCGAGCCAGAAACATGAAATAAAATCGCCTCTTGCGTTGAAGAGTGGTAGCTGACGTGAAAGAAGGGGAAAAGGAGGAGGAAAATCGGTTTTTAGTGTGTGTTTAGGAGTTGGTGTGTGTTTTGTTGGGTCAACCCTAAATTTAAACCATACCACTCAAATCTATCTCAAATACCCTACTAATTTAATTTATAACTCAATCTCAAATAATCCACATTATTACTAATAAAAATCCCTTTAAATTTAATTAACATTTTAAATTCAATCCCGGAATAATTTATCCCAACTCCGCTCCCAATAAAATTCCCAGTAGTTGAATTCCGTAATTATCTCATAATTATCGCAATTATCAACAAATAAATATTTATAATATATTCCGGGCATTACAATACCAAACCTTCAAACTATCATACATTCCACCCCGGTATACCATGCCATACCATCAATTAGAGTAGTGGGTCATCACCCAATATTTCTCTAACACCAATACACAACGGACATCCCGGTGTCCTTGTTCAACCACAAAGCATCCTAATCCGACTTATTCTACACCTTCATGTGTGGGTGTGACAATGTCCACCATACTTCACATCGGTATATGCAAGTAGTCTCCTCAATAACTACTCCTACCACCAGTCACTTGGCCATAGCCATCCCAAAGGTACCACTACTCGTAAAATATTTTCCTCAAATACGTGTTGCGGTACGCTTACCTATACGGCACATCCATTTATTCATCGAGCAAATCTGCTCGGCATAATGGTCTCGTCAAGATGTGACGATACGTGTCAACACATGACATCCAAATATCCTCGTCAACGCATGATGGTACATGTCAACACATGACATCCAAATATCGTTGTGACGGTACATGTCAACATGTGACATCCAAATATCCTCGTCAACTGGTGATGGTACATGTCAACACATGACATCCAAATATTATTGCTAACACAATTGCAATATAATATTTTTCATTGCTAGTATAATAGCGGCACATTTCTATGCATCGCCCAACGTGGTATACAATCCACACTCATCGTTCAATAGTGGTATAATCCCTCGCTACGCATGCAGCGGTATAATTCCTTGCTACGTATACATCGGTATCACATCATCGCCACGTACACAACGGTAACACATTATTGCTACATATACAGCGGTATAATCCATCGCTACGTATACAGCGGCATAACCCATCGCTATGTATACAGCGGAACAAACCATCGCTACATATACGGCGGCATAAATCACCGCTACGTATACATCGGCATAATTCCTTGCTATGTATATAGCGTCATAAACCATCGTTAAGTATACAGCGGCATAATTCCTCGCTATGTAAACAGTGGTATCACATCATCGCCACGTACACAACGGTAACACATCATTGCTATATACAGAGGCATAATATGGACTTAGGAGCTGACTCACATGTATGTAGCACTTTGTTCCATTCGGACGCAAGAGGTGCCTTACATCACCATGTAGCACTTCGTTCCCAAACTCATCGCTCGATGGCGGTACACAATCAATACCCCTCGCTTTCGTGTAATAGCGGCAAGTATTTCATATCACAATACCCCTAGCTTTCGTGTAGCAGCGGCAAGTATCCCATAGCGCAATACCCCTCGCTTGTGGAACAGCGGCAAGTATTCCATATCACAATACCCATCGCTTGTGGAACAGCGGCAAGTATTCCATATCACAATACCCCTCGCTTGTGGAACAACAACAAGTATTTCATAACACAATACCCCTGCATCAAGACAATGATAACAATATGTGCAGTTAATACAGTAGTTCACAAGTCCTACAAAATCAGATTCCTTAGCACTTATCACATAAAGTGCAAATCATTCCATCAATACCATTTCCATCATATTCCATACGATCCTGCAACCACAATGGTTAATAATAACACATTTCATTTATGACCTCATATCATAATATGCTCACAAGCATAATAGTTCTGTCACACAACACTAACTACAATCATGCATAAACTATGTGCTATCCTTTTTCATCAATCCATCCTCTGGCCCTCAACAGCCCCAAAGAGTAAACCACTGCTCTGATACAACTAATGTAAGGACCCCGTGCCCTTAACCCACTATTTAGTGTATTATCACAATAATGGTGCATGCTTTTGTAATATTAGGGGATTCATACATACCAGCTGTAAAATTTCTCAACATTAATCCACATAATGTTCCATTCCCCCAAATACCATTCCACTCACATGAGCATACAACTCACAATTCACTAACACGTTCTCAATTCATCATGCAAGACATTATATTAATTGCATGCAACCATAAATGAAAAGAGAAAGCAATCACCCTTTATACAATCCATATATACATATAATAATGCATCACATGCGAGCATTGAATGCTTGAATGTCTATCTAATGTATAAAGTGCTCTACGCAATACTGATACTGGTACCTCAGCCCTGGAAGCATTTCCAATCAACAGCTCGAGTTCAACTCCAAAGCCATTGATGTACCGAGGTTCACTTCACATTTCTGGGAGGGTCTCCAGACAGCTTTGGACACAGAGGTGAGACTGAGTACGGCCTATCACCCTCAGACAGACGGTCAGACGGAGCATACCATTCAGACGCTCGAGGACATGTTGAGGGCATGTATTTTGGAATTTGATACTCCATGGCAGGATTCACTAGCACTGGTAGAGTTCTTGTAGGGTCTTCCTACCTTAACATCATCTTGAACACATATAATGGACTAAACATGTATTAATGACGTCTTAGGGTTCCGGTTGTAGCTTTGAGCTAATAAGATTACAGGCCAAAATATGATGTTTCAAAAACTTAATTAATTACATTCTCAAAATGAATGTTAAAACGATAGAATTATACTACTCCTAGAGTAGAGGCTATCCCAAAAATCCTGTATCCTATTTCCTTTCATGCTCCTCATAGCTCACTGTCTCAACCCGACCCTGAGCCTTCTGTCCAAAAGTGTACCTACAGGGGCAACACATCATGAGCATACACATCTTTACTTACATCATAAAAGAAACATAACATTAAATGTATGAAACCTTGGTTAAGTAGACTTGCTGGTTAGTCATTAACTTCTATCTGTTGACCCTGATTCACATTCGTGCATATGGGCATCTTACCCTATCGTATGGCATCTTACCATATCGGGAACATCTTATGGCGTCTTACCATATGGGCATCTTACCCTATCGTATGGCATCTTACCATATGGGCATCTTACCCTGTCGTATGGCATCTTACCATATCGCAAACATCGTATCGTTAAATAAACCTCGTATAAACATTATCATAAACTTACTTATCACAATCATCATCATAAACATCATCATCATAAACTTACTTATCATAATCATTATCATAAACATCATCATCATAAACTTACTTATCATAATCATCATCATAAACACCATCATCATAAACTTACTTATCATAATCATCATCATAAACATTATCATCATAAACATCTTACGTAGGAGTATGGTTTACCGTCCGATGCCCGTACGTTTCTTACGTACCTTAATTCCCAAAAGTGGAGAAATCAGAGAGCTTTATCTCCTTGAGGTTGTGGGTACTTGGGATGGTTCTACATAACCATACAAATCAATATTAGAAGCTAAACAATAGCCAAATACCAAAAATTCATCAAAAATCATCATTTTCCATGTTTTACACAGTGGCGATCGATCGCTACTTGAGGCGATCGATCGCCTCGCTCTTTTGCCTTGCGGCGATCGATCGCTTAATTTTAGGCGATCGATAGTCTGCTACGTGAAATGGCTACTGGCCATCGGCGATCGATCGCCTTATTTCAGGCGATCGATCGCCACCTGCTGGTGCGCGATTTTTCGCCATTTTTGAGCATTTTCTAAGCTCAATCCCATACCATTCAAACCCAAACTTTCCAACCACACTAACATCATCATAACTCGTTAAAAACCACATAAAACACTTCAAAAATCATACCCCAACCATAAATAACATACACCCAAACAAACCCATTTCAAAACCCTCCAAAACCATAACAAACTCAAATAAAACTTTACAAAAACATCAAGGAGGTATCCATACCTCTTGGGGACTCCAAATCTCCCAACAAATTCCACAAATCAAGATTTTGGAAGGATTCATCTTCCTCTTTTAAGCCATGTACGAAAATGGAGGGGGTAAGGGTTTTGGGTTGTTGATTTGGGGATTTAGAGTATAAAGGGGAAAGTGAGTTAAAAGGTGGGGTAGTGGGGATTATAAGGGTTTAATTAAATTTGCACCCCAACACTTAACATGATGTATAAAATACCCTAACATGGTATTTTAAAAGCATTTACAAAAAAATGCAACCAACTTCATTAAATCCATACTTTTCTCATTATTAAAATCAACACAATTAAATCATGTTAACACTTCATTTTCCACACATAACTTAATCATCACAATAATTCATCATATAAACATAATTAATGTCCAGAGTGCCATTAATTGATTTCGGGGCATCACAGTTCTCCTATAATAACAGCTAACAGGCGAGCATTCAAATGGCTCCTTTTGAAGCTCTGTACGGACGGCGATGTAGGTCACCGTTGTATTGGGAGGACTTGACTAGTAAAGCGGTCGGAGGACCGGATATGATCAGGAATATGGAAGACAAGATAAAGTTGATACGCCAAAAGATGAAAGCGGCCCAGGATAGGCTTGCCAATAAGCGGCGACGACCGCTGGAATTCCAGTTAGGTGACAGGGTCTTCTTAAAGATCTCGCCTTTCAGGGGTGTGGTTCGGTTTGGTATGCGGGGAAAATTGTCTCCGAGTTATGTTGGGCCATATGAAGTTTTGCAGCGTATCGGTACTTTGGCCTACCGTTTGGCACTACCGCCATCCTTGTCTGGCATACACGATGTTTTTCACGTTTCTATGTTACGGAAGTATGAGCCAGACCCGTATCATGTCTTACAGCCTACTGAAGTACAGTTAGACTCAGATGTGTCCTACGTAGAGCGACCAATCAGAATCCTGGATCCCGAGGATCGCAGACTACGAAGCAAAGTTATACCAATGGTCAAAGTTCAGTGGGATCGTCGGGGTGTCGAGGAGGCTACGTGGGAGACGGAACGGCATATGGTGCAGCACTATCCGGAACTATTTCCTGGTATGTTATTTATGTTTAGTTTCATTATGGGTAAGTGCATGCGATTTCGAGGATGAAATCTTATAAGTAGGGGAGTAATGTAATACCCCCGAAATGATATGTGATTATGTGTTATCATATATGATTATGTTATGGTTAAGGGTGGTGGTGCATTTTATATTAGGGGTTATAATTATGTTATGATGTTATGATGTGGGAGGCATGTTGAGTGTTTTAAAGGATGTATTAATTAAATAAAGATGAAAAATATCGAGTTAGGATATTTTTTTATGCATCGTGTTAAATGCCGGGGCACAATTAAACACCACATGACCACCCCAACCACACCACCCCACCCCACCCCCCCCCCCCCCCCATATCTCGGCCACCGTCCCCCATGTGCAACCTTTCCCCACTTGTCCAACCCATGCCTCCACACCCCTCTTCCATGATTGTTTTGTCAATCAATTCTCCTGCATCTCCTCCCTCCTTTCTCTCCCAAAATTGTCGCTGAATGTGCTGCTGCTAGGTGAGGAAAAGGGCTGGGTTTTAAAGGGCTTTAAAAACCTTGCAAAAAGAGGAGCAAAAGGAGAGGGGTAAGACATACTATGTTTTTTCGGAGCTTTTGGGTGGGTTTGGTTTTGGTGGGATGATTTTTATGCATGCTAGTATGGGTTTGAACGAAACCTTCGTATGAATGTTTACATGGAAGTATTATGAAGTTCCTAGCATGTTTGTTCGAGCATGTTACATATGCTATGTGTTGGTTTTCATGTTATGAATATAAGTGCTCGAAAATCTGGGCAGAACTGGCATGCCCTGTTTTCCTGAATTTGTGGATGAGGTTGAAGATGTTGATGATGTTATGATGCATGTTAGCTTAGGTTTTGTTAAACCTTTGATTTGAACACATGCATGGTAGTTTTATGAAGCTTATAACATTTTTGTTCAAGCATTTTTACGCTTTATGAAGTAGAAATGATGGTAGGAAATGAGGTGCTCGAAAATCTGGGGAAGCCCCGATTTTTCAGAGTGCTCGATCGATCGAAACTTTAGTCCCGATCGATCGAGCGAGGCAGATTGTTTAATGTATGTTTTAAAATTCAGGGGCCGATCGATCGAAAGGAATTTTCGATCGATCGGTGAAACTCTTCGATCGATCGATAATTCTTTCCGATCGATCGATCGAGGCAGAGTGTTTGGGCACTGTTTATGCATATTTTCTTGATCGATCGAGACCTTGGGGCCGATCGATCGAGAGAGGCAGAATGTTGGAAAATATGATGATGATTTATTTTGTTAAGTTTATGGTATGAGATTGTATCGAGGCATCTAATATGGTATTATGTGGTTTTGTAGAACCATCCCAGGTACCAGCGCAATCAAGGAGATAGAGTTATCTACTTCTCCTCCTTTTAAAAAGGTACGTAAGAGACGTACGGGCATCGAACGGTAAAACACACATCTACACTATGACTATGCATTTATCGCATGAGTATTTACGATGAAATGATGATGTTTATATGATGTTTATATAATCATACGATGTTTATGATGTGGTAAGATGCCACAGGGTAAGATGCCCATATGGTAAGAAGCCATACAATGTTTATGATGTGGTAAGATGCCACAGGGTAAGATGCCCATATGGTAAGAGATATGGTAAGAAGCCATACGATGTTTATGATGTGGTATGATGCCACAGGGTAAGATGCCCATATGGTAAGAAGCCATACGATGTTTATGATGTGGTAAGATGCCACAGGGTAAGATGCCCATATGGTAAGAGGCCATACGATGTTTATGATGTGGTAAGATGCCACAGGGTAAGATGCCCATATGATAAGATGCCATAAGATGTTTATGATATGGTAAGATGCCATACGATAGTGTAAGATGCCCATATGCATGAATATGAATCAGGGACAATAAAAAGAAGTTAATCAAAAACCAGCAAGTTTACTTAGCTAAGATTTCATGCATTTACTGTTAATAAGATGTTAAGTAAAGATGAATATGCTCATGATGTGTTGTCCCTGTAGGCACGCTTTTGGATTGAAGGGGCTAAGGGTCGGGTTGAAGCAGTGAGCTACAAGGATACAAGATGAATAGGATTCTGTTTATGTTTAGTATCTACTCTAGGAGTAGTATAAATCTAAAACGTTAGCATTCTTGATTAGGAATGTATCTATTAAGTTATGAAGTTTTTATTTTGGCCTGTAATCCTATTAGCTCACGTAACAACCGGAACCCTAAAACTTTATAAAAATGCATGTTTAGCCCTTTTTATGTTATTAATCACTGTCATGGTAGGAAGACCCTACAGATTTATATGACTTATTTGTCACTATATGATTCTTATGTGACTATATGACATGATGAATGTCTTGGATTTATGTTCACATATGATTACATGATATATTGAGTTGCATATGCCATTAATGCATAATGATTCATGGGCATATCATATTGAGCTATCGTTTCCTTGATATCCATGATTTTGACTGAGTTGACTTACTCTGAGTGTCTGGTACGATGAGCATGGCGATGACAGTCAGTATAGGTAGTAACTGTAGCCACGTGCAGGTACGACCGGACCTAGACACAAGGGCTGGATGCAGTAACGTACATAGGATGAGTTTTCCTAGCGCAATGTACGTATACTGTCACCCTCTGCTCGAGCTTTGATGATTAGATGATACCTTCCTTTGGACTCCGATTTTTGGTATCTTGATATTCGATTCCTTGTACCCATTCATACATCGCATTCATACATGGTATGCATTGCATGATACTTTGTCATTTGACATGATTTATTTATTTCTCGTACTGGGGTACTGACCCCCTTTGTGGGGGGCTGTCATGTCTTTTGTTGTTCGGGCATGACAGGCTTTACATGAGGACGTGGTGATGATGCTTTTGGTGACGCATCAAGAGATAACCGAGCTCCATGATGAAGAGCTCATGTAATGTTGGTTTTTCTTTCCCAGTAATCGTATGGATTTTTAAAACAAAATAAATTTACCGGAGTATGCCCCGTGTATGTTGTACTCGGGATCTGATATTTTCGGGACTTTGCAATAACATTGAATCATGTTGTTTTACTATCTGCAAATGAATGGCTTAACTAGAATCGTATATATATTTTGATATAAATATATATATGTATCACTTAAAATGCAAAAAAATTTTAGGACCATTTAACAAGACATTTTAAATTATTCTTCCGCTGTTTACGTAAATTAATCACTGTGTGATAACTAAACACCACATTAGGATCGGGCCCTCACAACAGTAGTGGCATCATAACTGATGTTCGCTCAAAGGCGACGACATCCTAATCATTGCTCGCCCAAAAGCGGCACCATATGATTCCCAATGCCTATATCTATCCATTGTAGAAAATACCATAAACCATGCATTTTCATATACATTTATTACTAATACCATGTATCATGCATTCACATACTTATTCATTGCAATACAGTGTACCAAGCACTCAATAATTGCAATTATATAAAAGGGCTATGCTCGTACGTCATACGTACCTTATATTTCCGTTGTTCGAATCCAATCTTGCCTTGGTCCCGTGACAGATCAATTATGTGCTAAACACGATTAATAATCCACAATTAATCTCAAGCATGCAACCACGTGGCCAAGCACGTTCACAAACCCCAAAAATATCGTCATCCACGACGATTAACCATTTTAAAAGACCCCGGGCGAAGCATGCATTAAAAACTTCATCTCAGGCGATCGATCGCCTCGTGAAAATAGGAACAGGCAATCGATCGCTCCTTTTCAGGCGATCGGTCGCCTCTCAGCATATTTGGCCACTGCCTCATGGCGATCGATCGCTCTCTTTGAGGCGGTCAATCGCCTCACAACATAGAAACCCACTGTCCCTTGGCGATCTATCGCTTCATTTGAGGCGATCGATCGCCTCACTGTTCATCTTCCTGAAATTTTCAACAACGTCGCGGCGATCGATCGCCCTACCCTAGGGATCGATCGCCTCGACCTGTAAAAGCCAAAAATGACGTTTTTCTTACATTTTATTTGCCCAACAACAATCCTCACACCCCATACAACATAAATCCTCAAAATAAACACCATAAAAACTCCTCAAACCAACCAACCCAAAATTCTTTAAAAACCCATTTCTTTAAACCCAACACAAATCCTTCCCAGCACCACAAAAACACTATCAAAACGAAGATAAATGCGAGGGGATGAATAATACCTTATTATCTTCGAGAAATCCGGCTCCTAGGATGAGCCTCCATCAATTTTGCTCATCAAAGGGAAAGGGGGAAGGGTTTGGGGTGAGAGAATGGTGTGAGGGAGAGGAGAGGAGGAAAGATTCCGTATAATGACGGAATACCGAGTCCATTTGGTATATATAGTTTCAAGGCTCCAAAATACCAATACCTCTACAACTACATCATGATTCATTAAAAATCATCTGTTTTCAAAAATTATCTCTCCAACTCAAATTCCATCACCAGCCTCAGTACAAAGTACTCCGGACCCCAGACTCCACCAAAAAAAACCAAATTCCAAGGTTATCACCACGATGAGAATACAATCTCAACCCTTGGATCCAACGACTCCAAAACAGGATTTAAAATCCCCGGGATGGAACATATGATACGCCGGTAGGTTTGGTATAAACCTAAGGCAGCGATTTGCTAGCCAGGTATTGTTGCAGTATTATAGTGAGCTTGTTTTAGCCATTATACTGCTCGTTGGATCCGAGTTTGGTGAATCGTATGATGATACTATGAGGGTTTATAGTGGACTCTTGTTGTCACTATGTGGCATGAGGATTGAGGCAAGGAATACCTCACGAGAACTTTTATACGTTAAATGTTTTGAGGGACTTGTACTGGGACAACTCAATTTTGTTGGGAGTACCGACGTGAGTGTCAACGAGTCGTTGTTAGCTCTGGTTGAAAATCCTTGCATAAGGAATGCAATGGGGGACACGGTCGGAATTGTGACATATAGTTAGTAGGGTGACACTACTATATTGATTGTATCTCTTGGATAGATTTGGAGCATACTGTCATGGAGACAGCTGGTATTGGTCGAGGGTTGATTGTGAATCAACCATGCTAAGCATTACTAGTGTTGGACTAAGTGATGGCTTTATATTTTTGGTGAGACGTACAAGGAGACGTCTCTGGGGAGATGCTCGAGAATGTGGAGTACTATGCTATTAGTACAGAGCATCGTTGGAATGGGTATACGTCGTGTATATGGATTTCGGATTGGTAATAGTGGCAAGGATGCACTGTTTTGAACCAGTTGTGTATTTATTGGTTCAGGGATATATTTTGGTATAAATATATCCAGGTTTTCCGAACGGTGGTTCGAGGTTGGAGGTTCATTGGTTCATGACACTTTCCTTATGAGGAAGGCGGTATTGATATACCTACCTATTGGGAATCTTTGGAAGATTCGATGAGTCGGTTGTGTGGTGTTGATGTTGGAATCACACCATTGGTCGTCGGTTCGTCAATCATCATTCTCCACTGGGTGAGAATAATTGAGGATTGGCAGTTTGTTATAGGACTTATGGGTATGATTTGAGATACCCAAGCCGAGTGCATTGAGTATGCATGTGGTGTTGGTGATTAGACATGTATACCGGTGTGTATACGAATGCCATCATTTTGGGTACTCGTCCAACATCGGATTAGTATGATTGGATGGATGAATCTCTAGTGAGAGATTGTAGCACCTTGAGATTGGTAATCTTAACGACACGATGCATTCTGAGGAATGATCGTGAGAGCTGTTTACTCCCTTGAGGAGGGATTGTCGTATTTAGGATCTTGATAATTCATTACTGGATAATTCAATAGCATCCCTGTGTTAGGATTGTAGAATCCTAGGGTAAACGAGGGATGGCCGGGGTTCAATCTGTTGGGTGTCGTTGTTGACACGTGTAGTGAGAATGCAATTGATTTTCTTGCATGTTCTCTATGGGAACTTGAGACCTTGTGGAGTCTCTAAGGCGTATTTGATCCAAGATGTGATTTCTTAGAACACATGGATGTTGATATCTGTGGAGATGTGTTTTGTGTTGATCGGTGGCCGTGAGTTGCCCGATCCGAGTTGCAAAGTGGTGCAATTACTCTTTTGATGGAGATGAATTTGGAGAGCAGAAACCGGGTTTAGTGGTTGTATTGTTGTGTATTGGTGGTCTCCTTGGTAACAATGTATGTTTAACATCGTAGGCTAAGTCGTAGAGATATCATAGAGACGATATCTGTGTTGGAATCATGAATGATTTGTTTGAATAGCAGTTAAGGTTGACTGATTGCGGTTGGGTGGTTAGCATCGAGGCATGCTGACGTCCTTGTGAGATTGTGATGGTTTGGGAAGTTTACTCCATTCCAGAGATTGGTACGAGGTAGGTGTCCTCGCGGTTGGTGTGTCGTTCATGATGCGCTCATGATTCGACGATGTGAATCCGTTTGGATTGTGTGGTCTTTGCAGTACGTGGGGTACGACTGTACAAATTTCGAGGATGAAATTTTATTAGTGGGGGATAATTGTGATGCGCGAGAATTATTGGTGTAAATCCCGGTGTGGTATTGATCCCTAATGGATTTTAATTGTGGCAATTATGATTAATTACGGTATTGGGACTCCCGAGGATTTTAAATCCGGTATTTGTGGTCGTTGGATCCAAGGGTTGAGATTGTATTCTCATCGTGGTGTTAAACCTTGGAATTGGGTTTTTTGTGGGATCTGGGGTCTTGGGTGCTTTGTGTTGGGGATGGTAATGGAAATTGAGATTGAGAAGTAATTATTGAACACATATGATTTTTAATGAGTCATGGTGTATTTGTGAGGGACTCGTAATTTTTGAGCCTTGGTACTATATATACCAAGTGGTGGACTCGGTGCTCTCTCTCTCTCTCTCTATCTCTCTCTCTCTCTCTCTCTCTCTCTCCAACCCTTCCCCTATTTCACCTTTGAATCAAAATCGATGGAGGCTGGATTTTGGAGAGGGTTTTCTCGAAGAAAAGTTGGTAATCTCTTTCTGCTCATCTTTATCTTTGTATTGATTGTGGTTTTGTGGTATTTGGTTGACTATAGGGTTGGATTTGGTATTTGGGGATTTTTGATTAAATTTCAAAGTTGTGTTTTTGGTGTTTTTATTGGTTTTAAATGGAGTAATTGAGGTGTTGAAGCTGTAAGGGGTGTTGATTTTGAATTTGGGTGTGAAAAACACAATTAAAGCTCGAGTTTTTTGGAAAATCGCAGGCGCCGATCGATCACGACGAGAATCTGATTTTTGGAGAAGATGCACAGTGCTAGCGATCGATCGCTAAGCCTCAGCGATCATCGCGAGGGGTCTGGCAATCGATCGCCGAGACTTGGCGATCGATCGCGGTAGTGTTCTGCCCGGCAGTGAGTTTGCGCGATCGATCGCGCGTAAACGGCGATCGATCGCGGCTCCTTGGGTTGATTTTTTTTCAAAACTTTCGTAAAATATTGGGATTTTAGAATCGGGGTTTCATTAGCCGATTTTCGGGGCAATGTCAACATTCCAATGAGAATGCTATACTTTTAAAAATGGAATGGTTCGAGTCGAACTTTAATACGATAATGGACTACTCAATTGAATGATGGATTATCGTTGAACATATAAAATGGAATATTTTGAGTAGTATGCATGCTTCACCCGGGGACTTTTAAAATGGTTAATCGTCATGGATTGACGATATAGTTGGAGGTTGTGAACGTGCTTAGGCACGTGGTTGCATGGTTGTAATTAATTATGAATTGTTAATTATGTTTAGCACATAATTCATCGGATTGCCGAAATAAGACAAGGTATGGTTCGGACTACGGAATCATAAGGTACGTATAACGTACGAGCGTAGCTTTTTTTATTATTGCAACTCTGAAACGCATGGTATATTGTAATTGCAACAAATGGTTATGTATGCTGGAATATATGGTGCCGCTACGGATCGAGCAACGGTTGAGATGTTGTCGCTATGGAGCGAACATCGGTCATGATGCCGCCACTATTGGACGTGCGAAGTAATGAAACTGTGGAATTAGTGGTTAGATATATGGAATATCTGTAATTATTATTTAAGCTTTGGTACATTGATTATGGTATTGACAATCAGGGAACGGATTTATTTAATCAATGAAATGATTAACTGGCCTTCGGGAATTTGATGCTTTCAGTTATTTTGAAAACAGGAACAGCACAGGGATCTCATGTGGTAACGATACGATATAGGGAGTATCTTTTACATCATAGTTTTATATTCTGTAAATTATGTATTGTGATTATTGAATCGGTGGTATTAGTATGCTCACCCCGTGTGGGGCTGTCTCTATTGGGGCAGGTTAAACAGATATAGCGGTAGCTCCGGAGTTGAGATCGAGCTATGGATTGGTGGTGCTTCCAGGACCGAAGTACCAGTACCGATATTGAGTACGGTATTTTATACATTATATACACATTCACTCATTAGATGCTCGCATGTGAGCAATACTATATG
Organism: Haberlea rhodopensis; assembly: GCA_907163345.1. Taxonomy (NCBI): domain Eukaryota; kingdom Viridiplantae; phylum Streptophyta; class Magnoliopsida; order Lamiales; family Gesneriaceae; genus Haberlea; species Haberlea rhodopensis. The sequence goes on along the minus strand of CAJQUN010000461.1, from coordinate 200,978 downwards.
TGTATATGGTTTGTATAAAAAGGGCCATGGCCTTTCTCTTTTCATTCACGTGTTGCATGCAATTAATTAAAGAATTGCTAAATGAATTGAGAACAATGTTAGTGTATTATAAGATGCATACTTAAGGGTTGAGCAGTATGGGGAGTTTGAACATTATATGGAATAATGTTAGAAATTTTATTATTGGTACATTATGCTATGGTTGCATGTGATTTTTTCCCTAATTACATGATTGTATGCACTAAATACATGGATTAGTACAATAATCGTGGGTTAAGGGCACGAGGTCCTTACAGAATCTCTAGTTCTTGTGATATTATCCATAACTTTTGTTTGGTACCAGTTAGTTTTTTTGACATTGTTCTTTTTTTGGCATTGTTTTTTTAAATGTTTTTATTCTTTTCCTTTCACATGACAAGCAATGCATGATGACACCTCAAACTCCATTTCCCAAGAGAAGGCACTATCATATTTCTCACCACTTGAAGTTACTTCATGATTAAGTATTCCACCTAATATACAAAAGGAGGTGGAATAATGAGGATGTTGCACTTGGAGAAGGAAGACCACCGAAAAGCTTTCCATTTTTTTTTCTCTTTTGGGTTATTTATTTTGCTCATTTTATTGTACAAAAACACTTTAATTCCTCTTTGTTTATAATAAAAGTCATACTGGATTAGGTCACATGGTTTTTCACTTCAATTTGAAGTGGTTTTTCACGTAAAATCATGTGTCTGATTTATTTTCTGCTATATGGTAATTTTTTGATATAACAATATTCATCAATTATTTCATACCTTAAAACGAGATCATAATAAATTATTTCTTGGATAAAATATTATTCTGATTAATACAATGCCGTCAAAGCCCAAATATGGCAATATCAAACATCAAGATAAATCATTTGCGATGTTGATTCGATCTGAAGCATATTTTGTTTCCAAACGGGTTTTGAAGATTGAAGAATCAAATTTCGATTACAAGTAGATCCAAGAGCGCTAATTGCCCTACTTTTTGAATATTTTTTTCAAAAAAAAAATATATATATCGATACTGAGCTCTTCTAAATTTGTAGGCTTCATTTAGGGGTGTTTATTGGGTCGGGTCAATCCGGACCCGGCCGGAAACCGGACCGGTTAGTCAGGTCCGAAATCGGAAGCGGACTAACCGGTTCCGGTTCGCTCCGGAACCGGTAAAATACCGGTCCGGGGCGGAACTACCTTTCCGGGACCGGTATCTTACCGGTTCCGGACTTAACGGATCCAGTTCCGGGTTGAACAGGAACCGGATCAGTTAATTTTAAAAAATTGATTTTTTTTTTAAACTTTAGATAAATATATTTGAGGTTAGTTTACAAACAAAAAGGCTCATCAGCTCAATTGGTTAGAGCTTTAGAGTAGAAGACAATTGTCGCGTGTTCGAATCCTCCAAGTAACAATTTCCCTTGATTTTTTAAAAAAACAAAAAACCGGTTCTGGGTTAGACCAGTCCAACCAAGAACTAGTAGAATCGGATCCTATCCGGTTCCTTATTGGATCGGACCGGTTCGGGAATTCGGGGAACCGGAACCGGCCGATTTCGGTTTGGATCGGGCCGAATTGGGCCAATAAGCACCCCTACCTCCATTCCATGAATTTAAATCAAGTGTTCCCATTTAAATGCATAAATTGGATCTGATAGGAGCTACAAAGTAACACATAATAATTGATTAGTATTAAAGCACACGTGCGTATAAATAAATTTCAATACAATTTATAATTTTAAGTATAATAAGAACCCGATACAGGAACATTCGAGAAGAGGTACATGGGCAAAGGATTACATCATGATGTGAGGGAGGAAATGGAAATTCATTCCCACAGTTGTTTTAGAGTGAAATTGTAAGAGTGCAAATATTTTAAGTATATTTTGTGTTTTTAATGTGTTTTAATGTGTTTTAGTAGAGTTCTGAAGTATTGTGGGTGTTGGGGGTGTTGGATTTGAATCTGGGCTCAAAGAAAATCATTGAAGCAAAAATATTTCGAAAAATTGCAGGTCGCGATCGATCACGGCACTAGAGCCGATCGATCGTGACGTATCACTGAATTTTTGCGAATATCGACCGATCGATCGCGGGGCCTCGCGATGGACCATGGTGATCGATCTCCGTGAGTCAAAAGTTGGTACCGATTTTGGGAAGCTGGCGATCGATCGCCAAGTCAAAATTGTTGAATGTCGATGTACGCCTTGCCCGAGTCGCTTGGGTATTAAATCTTCGTGTTAGGACGATATTTATGGAAGTTGAGTATTATGATTGCGTACATATGATTAACTGTGAATTATTTATATCAAATAATTCACCGGATCTAAGGGCAAAGCAAGGAGTGGCTCTTGCGATTGGACAATAAGGTACGTATGACATACGAGCATAGTTAAATATATTATTGTCATGGTTAATGAATAATATATTATTGTTGCGATAAATGGTATGTGTTATGAATTATGGTGATGACGTTGTTGAGCGAGTAATGAGTATAATGTTGTCGCTGTCGAGCGATCATTGGTTATGATACAGCCGTTGTTGAGCGTGCGAGTAGTTAGAGCCCTGCCGTTGTTGAGTGAAATATGTGATACAATGAGTTATAATTATGAAATTGTTGATTGAGATGCATTGAATTTCAGTAAATTATTATTATAAAGATTTAGTTATGATTGATTTTGGAATTGACGATCTTGGATATTGTGAGTATAAGGACCCCGTGCCCTTAACCCGCTATTTAGTGTATTATCGCAATAATGGTGCATGCTTTTATAATATTAGGGGAATCATACATACCAGCTATAAAATTTCTCGACATTAATCCACATAATGTTCCATTCCCCCAAATACCATTCCGCTAACATGAGCATACACCTCACAATACACGAACACATTCTCAATTCATCATGCAAGACACTATAATTAATTGCATGCAACCATAAATGAAAAGAGAAAGCAATCACCCTTTATACAATCCATATACACATATAATAATGCATCACAGGCGAGCATTGAATGCGTGAATGTGTATCTAATGTATAAAGCGCTCTACTCAATACCGATACTGGTACGTCAAGCCTAGAAGCATTTCCAATCGACAGCTCGAGCTCAACTCCAAAGCCATTGATGTACCTGTTCACCTGCCCCAACAGAGACAACCCCCACACGGGGTGAGCATACCAATACCACCATCTGAATAACCGTAATACCATAATTCATAAATTACAGAATGTAAAAACCGTAAATGTAAAGATACTCCCTGTATAGTATCATTTATATGTGATTCCCTGTGTTGTCCCTGTTCTCACAATAATCAAAACCATAAAATCCCCAAAATCAGTTAATCATTACGTTGATTAACTACGCCCATGTTCAAATCCATTAATTCCATAACCAAATATAGTTAAATCATTATACTCATGATTTATAGATATCACATATATCTTAACAAGAATTTTACAATTCTATCACATCATATCTCATCGCTCGCTCAACAGCAGCGGCATTCTATCCTCTCGCAAGCTCAACACGGCGGCATTATTACCGATGTTTGCTCAACAGCGACAACATCCAATTATTACTCGCTTAACAGTGGCACTACATAATTCTCATTGCATACCTTAATGCTTACCACAATCATATATTATTCATGCTTATGACAATAATATCATGCTCGTACGCTACACATACCTTATGATTCAATAGCTAGAGCCAATCCTGCGTTTGCCCCGAGACCCCGTGAATTAAATGCTAAATACAGTTAATAACTCACAATTAATTATGTGCCCAAAAACACGTACCCTAGCACGTATTCAACCTCCAAATACATCATCAAGTCATCGAGAGCTCCAGAATGTTTTATGCCAAAAATCAGCTCCGCTCGATCGATCGCCTGACCTTCTTGATCGATCGGCAGCTTTGCTTGATCGATCGAGCGCATAGTGCATCGTCGTCAAATTTTCCAAACGCGCGATCGATCGGCCCCCCCTTGCCAATCGATCGATAAGCTCTGAAATAGCCTGAAAATGGCATTTTATGGGTTAAAACCCCAGAACAACAATTCTAACACCCAATACACCCCAAATCCTCAACAAGGAACCATAAATCTTCCTTAAACATACCAACCCAAAAATCTTTAAAATCTAAAAACTTAAACCCATCCCAAAAACTTAACCAAACTACACAAAATTCATATCAAAACCAAGACAAAAGGGAGGGGAAGAAGATTACCAAGATATCTTTGAGACACCTCGCTCCGAGATCGAGCCTTGCTCGATTCTTCCATGGGAGGAGAAAAAAGGGAGAAAGGGAGAGAAGAATCGCAGGAGAGAGGGGATAGAGAGAGGGAGAGAAACAATGCAACCACTGAACACCAAGTCCACTTGGTATATATACTACCAAGGCTCCAAAAATCCTTAGTCATCCACAAATACATCATGACTCATTAAAAATCATTTGTGTTCAATAAATACCTCTCAATCTCAATTTTCATTACCAGCCCCAAATCAGCACCCCAGACCTCAGATCCCACCAAAAACTCAATTCCAAGGTTTAACACCACGATGAGAATACAATCTCAACCCTTAGATCCAACGACCCAAAATACCAGATTTAAAATCCTCGAGAATCCCAAGACTGCAATTAATTCATAATTGCCACAATTAGAATCCATTAAGGACCATTACCACACCAGGATTTACACCATTAATTCCCGGGCATCACAATTATCCCCCACCAATAAAATTTCATCCTCGAAATTTGCACAGGCGTACTCCACGTACTGCCAAGACCTCTTATTTCAATCAGATCCACAAAATCGATTCATGAATGTATCATGATCGAAACACCAGCCGCGAGGACACCGACTTCACACCAAATTATCGAATGGAGTAAACCTCCCAAACAATTACAATCTTAAAAAGACGTCAGCATGCCTCGATGCTAACCACCCATAGTCAGTCAACCGTAACTGCTAGCTACTCGAATCATCCCTGATTCCAACGTAGATATCACTTCCATGATATCTCCATCACTTAGTCTACGATGTCAAACATACATCGTTACGACGAATACCACTGGTATTCCACAGTATACACATACTGAACCCGATTTCCGCTCTCCAAATCCATCTCCGTCGAGGGAGTAGTTGCACCATTTGCAACTCGGATCGGGCAACTCGTGGCCACCGATCAACACAAACACATCTCCAAAGATGCCTACATCCGTGTATTCCAAGAATTCATATCTCGGTCCAAACACACCATCGAGACTCCACAATGCCTCAAGTTTCCATAGAGGGCATATAAGAAAATCGATTGCATTCTCGCCACCTGTGCCGACAACGACACCCAACAAATGCAATCCTGGCCATCCCTCATTTATCCTAGGATTCAACAATCCTAACACAGGGATGCTATCGAGTTACCCAGTAATGAACTACCATGACCCCAAAATACGACAATCCCTCCTCAGAGGATCATTTATCCTAGGATTCAACAATCCTAACACAGGGATGCTATCGAGTTACCCAGTAATCAACTACCATGACCCAAAAATACGACAATCCCTCCTCAGAGGAAGTCAACCGGACCTCACGATCATTCTTCGGAATACATCGTGCATTGAGATTTCCAATCTCAAGGTGCCACAATCTCTCACCAGAGATTCATTCATCCAAGCATACTAATCCGATGCTCAACAAGTACCAAAATGCTGGCATTCGTATACACACATCGGTATACATGCCTAAGCACCAACACCACATGCATACTCAATGCACTCGGCTCCGGTATCTCCAATCATACCCATAAGCCCCAGATACAACTGTCAATCCTCAGTTATTCTCACACCGCGGAGAATATTGATTGACGAACCAACTGCTAATGGTGTGAACTCCACATCAACACCACGCGTACCGAATCATCGAATCTCTCAAGGATTCCCAATAGGTATATCAACACTGTCTTCCTCACAAGGAAAGTGTCATGAACCCATGACCCTCCAACCTTGAACCACCGTTCGGAAAACCTGGATATATTTATACCAAAATGTATCCCGGAACCAATAAATACACATATGGTTCAGAATAGTGCATCCTTGCCACTGATACCAAATCAAAATCGGTATACATGACGTATACCCAATTAACGATGCTCTGTACTTATACCATAGTACTCCACCTTCTCGAGCATCTCCACAGAGAAGTCTCCTTGTACGTCTCACCGAAATATAAAGCCATTACCCAGTCCAACACTAGTAATGCTTACCATGGCTGATTCACAATCAACCATCGACCAATACCAGCTGTCTCCATGACAATATGTTTCAAATCTCTCCAAGAGATACAATTAATATAGTAGTGTCACCCCACTAACTATATCCCAGAATTCCGATCGTGTCCCCCATTGCATTCCATATGCAAGGATTCTCAACCAGAGTTAACAACGACTTGTTGACACTCACGTTGGTACTCCCAACAAAATTGAGATATCCCAGTGCAAATCACTCAAAACATTTAACGTATAAACGTCCTCGTGAGGTATTCCATGCTTCAAACCTAATGCAACATAGTGACTAAACGAGTCCACCATAAACCCTCATCGTATCATCATACGATAAACCAAACTCGGTTCCAACGAGCAGTATAATAGCTACAACAAGCTCACTATAGCACTGCAACAATACCTGGCTTGCAGATCGCTGCCTCCTTACGTTTATACCTGTAAGGCCCCAACCCCTTAACTCATCATTAGTGCAATTATGACGTCATTTGTGTATGTGAAAAATTCCAATCTTTAAAAGAATCATTACATGCTTCTATATTCTCCATGACATAAATAATAACAGCAAGGAATGATCACATCTACCAGCAATAAAATTCAAGGTTCACCCATTATTATCACCATTGCACCACTTTTACATCGTGGGTTTTTATAAAAATTTGGGCATAGTCTCCCCATAAATTGAGCTATCCCAAAATAAAACACATTACCAAAATAACTCTCATACATGGTATGCATTGCATGATACTTTGTCATTCTTGACATGAATTAGTTATTTCTCGTACTGGGTTCTGACCAACTTTGCGGGGGGCTGTCATGTCTTTGTTGTATGGGCATAACAGGTGGTACAGGTGGACGTAGTTTTGATGCTCGAGATGAAGCATCGATGAATACCATAGCTCCGTGAGAGCGAGCTCAGAGTTATGTTTTATGTTTTGAGTCCCAGTAATTGCTAGAGTACTTTTTAACTACATTTTAAATTACCGGGGTATGCCCTGAGTATCTGTATTTTAAGTATTCTATCACTGGTTGGTTATATACTTGCTGATATGATGAGTAACATGTTGAATTGGAAAACTGGAATTACATATTTTCGGTACCATTATATACGTATCACCTAAAAACGAAAAAAACAATTTAGGGCCATTTGACAAGACATTTGAAATAAATCTTCCGCTGTTTTAATCTTTATGTGTTAATTAAACACCACATTAGGATCGGGCCCTCACATAAACTCACATACCTATAACTTTCATTTAGAACTGTAAGTCAGATTCGGACTCTAAGTAAATCGAAAATTCAAACCCATCTATTGTGATGTCCACGGATTATTGGTATTAATTCCGGAGGGTTATTAATCTTTAATGGATTTTTATTGTGGCAATTAGGAATTAATTGTCTTTATATGATTCTTACGGTGATAATTAATATATGTGTTGGAATTAATTATCTTGGTAAAATGCTTAGTCACATGGTATGGGTGACCTGGGGTGCATTTCGGGTTACATGTTGGGATATTGGGTGTTAGAATGATTTAAATGAAATGGGTTGTGTTTATTTGGTAAAACATGATTTTAATAGGGATTTTGATGCATTGTGGTAAAATGCTTCTAAAATATCATGTTGAGGTATTTTATATATCATGCTTGTGTCTTGATACACATTTAAAATCCCATACATGGCAAATGAGCCACTTGCACCTACTTTATATCCCATCACCCCTCTCTATCAATTTGGATGTCCATTCAACCCTATCCATTATCCAAACCCTTATTTTCGTTTCTGCATCTAGAGAGGAGGGGAAAGCTTTGAAAAAAGGATCTTTTTGTGGTTCTTGCTAAAAACTTGGAGCTCAAATGGTAAGCTTCCACTATGGTAGAGTTTTGTTGAGTTTTGATTGGGTTGTAGCTTGTTTTTTGGGGTTAAAAGGGTGGATCTTGGTCCATTATGTTGTTTATGCTTGGGGGATGCATTTTCATGTTGTTTTGTGGTTTAATGATGTGTTGGATGGTTGATCTTGGTTGTATATGAGTTTAGGTGTTGTTGGAAGCTCATACTTGGAAGTTTCTCGCGTTTACAGGGCTGCTCGATCGATCCGAAAATATTTCGATCGATCGAGCATGGCAGATGGGTTTTGTGGCGTTGGAACAGTGGACCGATTGATCGGGATTTTGACCGATCGATCGGAGGGTGGTTCTCGATCGATCGAGATGAAATTTCGATCGATCGAGATGGCCAGTTTGTTGGTGCCTCTTTTGTTGTTTCTTGGCTCTTTTTGGGTGTCTTGCATGCTTCGCCCCGGGTTATTTTTAAAAGGTTAATTGTCATGGATAGACAATATTTTTGGGGTATTATACATGCTTAACCGGGAACTTTTATAATTTGGTAATCGTCATGGATAGACGATATGTTTGGGAGTTTTGAACGTGCTTGGGCACGTGGTTGCATGCTTATGCTTGATTGGGGGTTGTTTATGCGTTTTAGCACATCTTTCTCGAGGCATGGAACTAAAGCAAGGTTTGGCTCGGACTACAGAAACTCAAGGTACGTATGACGTACGAGCATAGCCTATTATAATGTTGCAACTGTAAAATGCATGGTATGTGGAAATTGGTTAAATGGATATGGAAATGCATGGCATGTGGTATTTGGTTAAATGGGTATGGAAATATGTGGCATGTGGTAATTGCATCGAATAGGTATTGAAATGCATGGTGCATGATACTTGCTATAAACGTATAATGATATGCATGGTAAATGGTATTTATGTCAAATGGTTTATACATTGGGAACCATATGGTGCCGCTATTGAGCGAGCAATGAATTGGGATGCTGTCGCCATTGAGCGACCATCAGTTATGACGCCGCTATTGTTGAGCGTGCGCGGGGTCTAGAATGCCGCTATTGTGGAGCGAGCAATGAAATAGGAACATGGAACCATTCATTTGATATATGTGACATCTACGGTCTTTTATATAATAATTGTACCATATTGGTTATGGAACTGGCATAATAAAACGGTATTAGTTAATCCATGCGCCGATTAACTGGCTTTGGGAATCTGATGAGTTTGGTTATTTTGAGAACAGGGACAATACAGGGGATCCCGGAATGAGGGTGATACCATCCAGGGAGTATCATTTAAATTATGGCATTTACATTCTGTAAATTATGAATTGCAATGTTATGTTATTGGATTGGTGGTATTGGTATGCTCACCCCGTGTGGGGGCTGTCTCTGTTGGGGCAGGTGTTACAGGTGTAGCAGCAGCTTTGGAGTTGAGCTCGGGCTGTTGATTTGAGGTACTTCCAGGATCGAGGTACCAGAGCCGGTTGAATAAGTACATAGATCCAGTGTTGAGATCGAGCTGTGCTTGGGAGGTGCTTCCAGGATTGAAGTACCAGTAACGGTATCCGGTAGAGTGTTTTATACATCAGATACACGCTTATCCATTGGGTACTCTTATGTGAGTACATTTTACGTATATATGGAATGTATCAATGGGCTACGGCTTCTCTCTGTTCATTATGGTTGCATGCAATTAATTATGGAATTGCTAAATGAACTAAGAGCATGTTAGTGTATTATGTGGGTGCATGTTATATGAATAATCTTGGTTGGGGAATCTGAATATTATGTGAATTGAATGCAAAAAATTTTCTGGGTAGCATACGGTGTTGCACTTGCACATGGTTTTCCCCATGATGGTATGATTATATGCACTAATGGTATGGCTTAATACACTAATAACGGGTTAAGGGCACGGGGGTCCTTACAATAGTGGTATCAGAGCAGTGGTTAGCTCTTTGGGGCTGTTGAGGGCCTAGGAACATGTTAATGGGAATGAGAAGCACATACTTATGCATGATTGCTTATGTGCATTTATGATATGTGTTCATAATTGGAATATGCTATTGCTAACCATGGTGGTTGCAGGGTCTTATGAGACATGGACTATGCATTACGGTTGCATAGATATACATCGGAGTGATAATTTTAATGCTTTGCCGCTATATGTTGGAGCGAGGTGCATGAAAATACACTCATGGCGATGTTTATGGAAATGCGGGTTATGCATTACGGTTGCATGCACGTCAAAGCGATGATGCCGATGTCGTGTCGAAGCGATGGTAAATGCCGCTGTCATGTCGAAACGATGATGCCGCTGTCGTGCCGAAACAATTATTGGAACACGGGATATGCATTACGGTTGCATGCGTGGCGTAGCGATGTGAATACTTGCCGCTGTCATACCGTAACGATGAGAGAATATTTGCCGCTAATATGAAGCGAAGAACACGGCCACTATCATATTAATAGCGAGGGATATTATTTCCGCTGTCATGTAAAGCGAGGGGTATTTCCGCTGTCATGCCGGAACGATGGTAAATGCCGCTGTCGTGTCGAAGCGATGGTGAATGCCGCTGTCACGTCGAAGCGATGGTACCACAATCATGTCGAAGCGATGATGTCGCTGTCGTGTCGAAGCGATGTTACATGCCGCTGTCACGTCGAAGCGATGATGTCGCTGTCATGACGTAGCGATGCGATCGGGAACAAAGTACTACATGGGTGTGAGTACCTCTTGAGTCCGCGATTATTCCGGGTATTATATTAGCGATGGTTCATGCCGCCGGGTACTATATTGGCGATGGTTCATGCCGCCGGGTATTTTATTGGCGATGGTTCATGCCGCCGGTATATTGGCGATGGTTCATGCCGCCGGGTATTATATTGGCGATGGTTCATGCCGCCGGGTATTTTATTGGCAATGGTTCATGCCGCCAGGTATCATATAGCGATGGTACATTCTGCTACATCTTTGGCGATGCTTCATACCGCCGGATATTCTTTGGAGATGTTTTATGCCGCTGATTCTATAGCGATGGATTATACCGCTATGTGTGTAGCACTGGATTATGCCGCCTACGAGCGATGGATGCTGCTTGTGTACCACTGATGAACGATGGATAAAGGTATTCCGCTATCTTGATAGCGATGAGGTATGGCATATTACTTTTGTTATCATTATTGTGGATATTATGTGTTGTTTTATACCGTCATGTGTTTGACGATGAGATTATGAGTGTCGTGTATCGACGGGTACCGTCATGTGTTTGACGATGTTATTTGGGATGTCTATGTGGACGCATGGCGTAGTTTTAGTGAATAATACATTCGTGTCTATGTATTTGGTTGTATGGTTGAGTGCCGATGGTGAGCACATGTTAGGATCTGGATCATTAGTTGTCGAGACCTCTTTGCCGAGCAGGTTTGCTCGATGGAGCATTGGATGTATTGTACCGGTGAGAGTACCGCATCATGTTATAGAGGTAAACGTTTGTCGAGCAATGATACCCTTGGGTATGCTCGTTGGGATGGCTAAGGCCAAGTGATTGGTGATAAGAGTAGTCATTGAGGAAACTACTCGCTTGTTGTTGTGATATGTGATAGGCATGGGCACACCCACCGTGAGGGTGTGGAATAAATCCTAATGGATTAGGATTGCATGGTAATCAAGCATAGACGTCGGGTTGTCCATTGTGCTTTGGTGTTTTAGAGATATGTTGGGCGATGACCCACAACTCTAATGGTTACGGTATGGTATACCGGGATGGAACGTGTGTCACGTTGATAGGTTGGTATGAGCCTATGGGGCCAGCAAATCGCTAGCCAGGTATTGTTGCAGTACTTTAGCGTGCTTGTGTTAGCCATTATAATGCTCGTTGGATTCGAGTTTGGTGAATCGTATGGTGATACGATGAGGGTCATGGTAGACTCTTGTAGTCTCTACGTGGCATGGTATTTGAGGTAGGGAATACCTCACGCGGACGTTTATACGTCAAATGTTTTGAGAGACTTGCTTTGGGGAAGCTCAATTTTGTTGGGAATGCCAACGTGAGTGTCGTCAAGTCGTGGTTAGCTCTGGTTGAGCATCCTTGCATATGGAATGCAACGGGAGTCACAATGGTTTGTGAGATATAGTTAGTGGGGTGACACTACTATATTGATTTTGTCTCTTGGAGAGTTTTGGATTGTTCTATCTTGGAGACAGCTTGCATCGGTCGTGGATTGATTGTGTATCAGCCATGGTAAGCATTACTGGTGTTGGGCCGAGTAATGGATTTCTTACCTCGGTGAGACGTTTAAGGAGACGTCTTCGGGGAGATGCTCGATTGTGGAGTACTATGGCATTAGTACAGAGCATTGTTTGGATGTGTATACATGGCGTATACGGATTTTGGATCGGGTATTGGTGGCATTGATGCACTACTCTAACCAGTTGTGTATTTCTGGGTTCCGGGATATGTTTCGGTATAAATATATCCAGGTCTTCCGAACGGTGGTTCGAGGATTGGAGGATCATGGTTTCATGACTTTTTCCTTGAGAGGAAGGCGGTATTATGATACCTACCGGTTGAATCTTTTGGGGGGGATTCGTTATTTTGGTTCGTGTGGTGGTGATGTTGAAATCACACCCTTTGGTTTTGGTTTGTCAACCATCATTCTCCGTGGGGTGAGAATAATTGAGGTTTGACAGTTGGTTTTGGGATTTGGGTATGTTTGGAGATACCCGAGTCTATTGCATTGTGTATGCATGTTGTGATTGGTGTTTGGGCATGTATGCCGTGAGTGTATACGAATGCCAACGTTATTTTGTTCATTGTCGAACGCCGAGTTGTATGCTTAGTTTGGTGAATCTCCGGTGTGAGATTGTGGAACCTCGATATCGGTAATCTCGATGGCACGATGCATTCTGATGAATGATCGTGAGGGTTGTTTGACTTCCCCCTGAGGAAGGATTGTCGTGTTTTGAGACCATGGTAGTTCTTGCTGGTTAATTTGATAGCCTCCCTGTTTTAGGATTGTTAAATCCCAGGATAGACAAGGGGTGTCCAGGACTCGGATTTGTTTGGTGTCGTGGTTGACACGCGTGGCGGGGATGCAAATTGATTGTTTTGCGTGACCTCTGTGGAACTTGCGACTTTGTGGAGTCTTGATGGTGTGTCGGGACCAAGATATGATTTCTTGGAACACACCGGTGAAAACATCCTTGGTGATGTGTTTTGTGTGGATCAGTGACCGTGGGTAACCCGGTCCGGATTGCAATTGGTGCAACTACTCCTTTGGAGGAGATGGATTGGAAGCAGAAACTGAATTTTTCTGTGAGTATACTGTTTATACTAGTGGTTCCCATCATAACGATGCGTGTCAAGCATCGTGGGCAAGTGGTGAATATCATGGAATGATATCTATGTCAGAACCAAGGGAGATTTGGTTGATTTGAATTGCGGTGGAATGACTTCTGGGACGATTCACATCGAGGTATGTTGTTATCTTATGGGTTTGTGTGGATTTTGACGTTTGCTCTATTTTAGAACTTGGTGCGAGATTGGTGTTCTCGCAGTTGTTAATTCGATTCTAATGTGATCCAGAATCGGGCTCGTGGTTTTATTTTTGGTTGGTGTAGCCTTGGTGTTACGTGGAGTACACCGGTGCAAATTTCGAGGACGAAATTTTATTAGTGGGGGATATTTGTGATGTCCTGGGATTATTGGTATTAATTCCGGAGGGTTATTAATCTTTAATGGATTTTTATTGTGGCAATTAGGAATTAATTGTGTTTATATGATTCTTACGGTGATAATTAATATATGTGTTGGAATTAATTATCTTGGTAAAATGCTTAGTCACATGGTATGGGTGACCTGGGGTGCATTTCGGGGTACATGTTGGGATATTGGGTGTTAGAATGATTTAAATGAAATGGGTTGTGTTTATTTGGTAAAACATGATTTTAATAGGGATTTTGATGCATTGTGGTAAAATGCTTCTAAAATATCATGTTGAGCTATTTTATATATCATGCTTGTGTCTTGATACACATTTAAAATCCCATACATGGAAAATGAGCCACTTGAACCTACTTTATATCCCATCACCCCTCTCTATCAATTTGGATGTCCATTCAACCCTATCCATTATCCAAACCCTTATTTTCGTTTCTGCATCTAGAGAGGAGGGGAAAGCTTTGAAAAAAGGATCTTTTTGTGGTTCTTGCTAAAAACTTGGAGCTCAAATGGTAAGCTTCCACTATGGTAGAGTTTTGTTGAGTTTTGATTGGGTTGTAGCTTGTTTTTTGGGGTTAAAAGGGTGGATCATGGTCCATTATGTTGTTTATGCTTGGGGGATGCATTTTCATGTTGTTTTGTGGTTTAATGATGTGTTGGATGGTTGATCTTGGTTGTATATGAGTTTAGGTGTTGTTGGAAGCTCATACTTGGAAGTTTCTCGCGTTTACAGGGCTGCTCGATCGATCCGAAAATATTTCGATCGATCGAGCATGGCATAATGGGTTTTGTGGCGTTGGAACAGTGGACCGATCGATCGGGATTTTGACCGATCGATCGGAGGGTGGTTCTCGATCGATCGAGATGAAATTTCGATCGATCGAGATGGCCAGTTTGTTGGTGCCTCTTTTGTTGTTTCTTGGCTCTTTTTGGGTGTCTTGCATACTTCGCCCCGGGTTATTTTTAAAAGGTTAATTGTCATGGATAGACAATATTTTTGGGGTATTATACATGCTTAGCCGGGAACTTTTATAATTTGGTAATCGTCATGGATAGACGATATGTTTGGGAGTTTTGAACGTGCTTGGGCACGTGGTTGCATGCTTATGCTTGATTGTGGGTTGTTTATGCGTTTTAGCACATCTTTCTCGAGGCATGGAAATAAAGCAAGGTTTGGCTCGGACTACAGAAACTCAAGGTACGTATGACGTACGAGCATAGCCTATTATAATGTTGCAACTGTAAAATGCATGGTATGTGGAAATTGGTTAAATGGATATGGAAATGCATGGCATGTGGTATTTGGTTAAATGGGTATGGAAATATGTGGCATGTGGTAATTGCATCGAATAGGTATTGAAATTCATGGTGCATGATACTTGCTATAAATGGATAATGATATGCATGGTAAATGGTATTTATGTCAAATGGTTTATACATTGGGAACCATATGGTGCCGCTATTGAGCGAGCAATGAATTGGGATGCTGTCGCCATTGAGCGACCATCAGTTATGACGCCGCTATTGTTGAGCGTGCGCGGGGTCTAGAATGCCGCTATTGTGGAGCGAGCAATGAAATAGGAACATGGAACCATTCATTTGATATATGTGACATCTACGGTCTTTTATATAATAATTGTACCATATTGGTTATGGAACTGGCATAATAAAACGGTATTAGTTAATCCATGCGCCGATTAACTGGCTTTGGGAATCTAATGAGTTTGGTTATTTTGAGAACAGGGACAATACAGGGGATCCCGGATGAGGGTGATACCATCCAGGGAGTATCATTTAAATTATGGCATTTACATTCTGTAAATTATGAATTGCAATGTTATGTTATTGGATTGGTGGTATTGGTATGCTCACCCCGTGTGGGGGCTGTCTCTGTTAGGGCAGGTGTTACAGGTGTAGCAGCAGCTTTGGAGTTGAGCTCGGGCTGTTGATTTGAGGTACTTCTAGGATCGAGGTACCAGAGCCGGTTGAATAAGTACATAGATCCAGTGTTGAGATCGAGCTGTGCTTGGGAGGTGCTTCCAGGATTGAAGTACGAGTAACGGTATCCGGTAGAGTGTTTTATACATCAGATACACGCTTATCCATTGGGTACTCTTATGTGAGTACATTTTACGTATATATGGAATGTATCAATGGACTACGGCTTCTCTCTGTTCATTATGGTTGCATGCAATTAATTATGGAATTGCTAAATGAACTAAGAGCATGTTAGTATATTATGTGGGTGCATGTTATATGAATAATCTTGGTTGGGGAATCTGAATATTATGTGAATTGAATGCAAGAAATTTTCTGGGTAGCATACGGTGTTGCACTTGCACATGGTTTTCCCCATGATGGTATGATTATATGCACTAATGGTATGGCTTAATACACTAATAACGGGTTAAGGGCACGGGGGTCCTTACATCTACTGCATGCAACATGAAAATCAGCAGATTGAAGATTACAACATCTTTCTTGGCTAAGGCCTACAATTTCACCCCTAACCTTGACCCTAAAGAACAAAAGTTGGAAGAAAAGGTTTATACCTCCTTAATCTTCAAAGTTTGAGGTCCAAGACCACCCAAGTTGCTGCCCTAGCAAGAAAACTCCACCATCCTTGCAAGATCTCTCTCAAAATGGCTCAAAACTTGAATTTTCTTGATGCCTTCTACTTCTTCCATCTTGTAGCTCAAAGTTCTTCTATTGTATGTGATATGCACTCAAAATTTCAATAGAATTTGGTGGGAGAATGGCTGATTATTTTCAAAATATGGAGGAGAGAAGGAAGAGAATTTTGTTGGGGAAAAATGAAGAGTGAGAAATGGTGTTGCATGGTAATTTTTTAGCAAAATCAAATCTGAAATGAGGGTTATGGGCATGGCTTTCCATGCCATTTTACATGGTTTTTAATGTAAGTAACCCCATGAGCATACAACGCAGCGGAATAAAATTTTGGGATTACAAATCAGCGATCTATACATAGGGATTCATATCGGATTAGAGAATTACAAGTGTCTTACCCTTGTAGCGCATTTGAAGCAGAATCCACGGAGCTGCACCACGTCCTACGCCTTCTCCGAGTCACTAAGCAAAACTCGATTGGTTTTGCCTCAACGGTATCCACACGATCAGATCGAGTGAAGGGATGGATTAATAACACGTTGCTAGACAAGTTATTAATCCGATACACGAAGCTAACTCGATTCACAATCGAAGATCACCACCAAAACAACAAGATCACTCCTCGGTTATCAAGAAACCGAGAGCTCCTCTTGAAGTCGGCGGCCGTGAGCTATCTAGCTTGTGTAGGGTTTTGTGTTTTTGATATGAAAATTGTCTTTCAAGTATTAATCTAATTAAACCTTGATAACAAATTATATATATGATTAATTAAAAGCTTTCTTAAGCTTCATGGGCTTAAGCCCATGATTTAATTAATCCTTATGATTATTAATTAAGACTCCTCTTAATTATTTAATTCATCCCATGAATTTAATTTCCCTTCTCGATTTAATCTTTTGTGCGACCCGATAGGATCTTGTAATGTTGGCAGTGACATAAAATCTCATTTTACGTCTCAAGCATTGAGCGGTATCTAGCAACACATCAATGCTCCCCAAATTACAAGAATGTCAATGACTCGACATAACCTTTAGAACTTGTGATAATATTAACCATGTAACTTAATCCCTTTGTCCTTTGTGTTTAGATTGAACACGAGTCATGGAATAGTCATACTCGTATATTCAATCTCTATTTCTTGATCCCCAAGTAGAACTAGAATAAACGAATAAGCTCGATATCTCATATCGACTCATTCGAGCATGGCCATGCATTTTAGTTCTCACTTGATCAAGGGCCAAACACATCTCCTGTTATATAGGAGGGACAAATCCTATCTCGATCACTCAACATCCCTCTACATAATTCGTAGTGTATCCAATAGTCGCCTTTATAGTTTACCCTGTTACGGGTAACGTTTGACGATATCAAGATACATAACTCCTTATGTTGGGATCTCTGATGATCACAAGTCGTAAAATCACTATGAGAATTGCATATGACGATCATATAACTATCCATGTTGCATTCTCATGGTGGGTCTGTCCAGTACATCGTTCTCTAACATGTACCCATATGTTGATTTGATATCTCATATCAATGAACAATTCATCGATCAACATATACTAGTCTCTACGTATTATCATTATCCCTATTCATGATAATACTTGACTAGGGACATCTTTAAGAATAATACAATATTATTCTAAGGACATTAACATATATATTAATTCACAATGCACAGTTAAAAGAATAATATATAATAATGAATTGCCATTCATAAAACCATAAACATTGTATGTCTTAAAACAATCATCTAATGACTTGTCTTAGGGCATATCCCAACATTTAACATATTTGATGTATTGTGGAATCCATGTGTCAATACATCAATATCTTGCAAGATTAATGGTCCAAAATCATGTATTAAACATGAGTTAAAATAATTAGTGGCGTATGTTCTCCAAGTGCCATGTGATCATGAACATGCTCATGCACTAAAAACATGCTCCACTAGTTGGTTGACTGATTGTAGTCCGGGACACCTTAATTCAAAATTTGTACTTTTAATTATCCTGGTTTGCGTAATCATCGTTAATCCGGATTTATTAGCATCGGGGCCTTACAACAAATAAGATAGTATAAGCATGTAATGTTCAATTTTTCAGCACCAAATTGAGCTTCTCTAATTTTTCATCTAGTCTTAGCCATTTTGGGTCTTATTTAGTCACTTTTTTCACAAGGCTTTATCTCTCTTTTTCTTTTCTCATTCAATTTTTTTCAACAATAAGCTCATCAAAATATAGCCATTTATATGTGACATTCATTATACTCCCTTTAGGTAAGGATAAAAATATTAAATTTAGGCTCATAAAGGTTGCTTTGACATGCCACTCAAAGCAAGATATTCACAAAGAAGTTTTACAATCATCAAAATTCAAGTTGGCATGCATAGTGAGATTAATATCGTCATGGAATAGAGACCACTAATATTATTCATTCTTGTCTCACTAATTGAACTCATTTTCAAGAAAAATTTTGTTGGTGCTCAAGAAACGACAAAATTCCAATGAAAAAGCATGACACAGTAATGCACTCCCCCAAACTTAATTCATGCATTATCCTCAATGTAATAAGCATGAAAAATAATACAAAGCAGTTACCGTTGACAACAATCGTCAGTGATCGTTGTCCAATTCCTCGTCTTCTCGTGGGGCATATTGTCGGAACACGTCACAGCACGCATGGAGTCTCTTACCATAATCAAAACAAAAACAAAAGCAAAACAAAAAAAAAAAAACTGTAAGACCCCGATATCTCAACATACTATAAGGTGCAATTAAGAGAACTAATCATATCAAATCAGAGTTGTAAGTCGTGTTGACCATTGAGCTTAAGGCTACTTCTACTGCACTCCTAGTAGAAACTATACAAAATAAGTCTTTATCTTGCTATCTTGTAGCACTCCTTACAGCTCAGCTTATCAACCTGACCCTGGTTCTCCTTAGCAAAAGCACCTACGAGGACAACCCCCATCACATGAGCATATCGTAATTCATATCAAACATAATATGAATGTAAAGCATAAATGCATAATCATAGTCATAAAATACTTCCTGTATTTCCAATGCATTTAAAACGCCCATTAGTTGTCCATGTACCATAATTCATGATAAAAACATTATATGATATTATGGTTCCTTAATAATGTAGGGCCTCTCTACCCTAACAGCGTAATCGAGACATAATTAGGGCTAAACATGCATCACAGATAGTTTATGGTTCCGGTTTTTACGTGAGCTAATAGGATTACAGGCCAAAATAAAACTTCGAAGCTAATTAATTACATTCCCAAATGAATGTTAACACTATAGTTTTACACTACTCCTAGAGCAGAGACTATACCAAATCCTGTATCCTAATTCACAAGGCTCCTCGAAGCTCACTGCCTCAACCCGGCCCATAGCTCTCCAAATCCAAAGGTGTACCTACAGGAACAACTCATCATGAGCATACACATCACTATTCAACACAATCAAACAAAATAACGTAAATAGTTGCATGAGATATATATGTATATATGCTCCCTGATTCACCACATTAGCACACTTCCTTTGTTGTTCCTGTTTCATAAACTCATGCACAAAATTATTAGCTCACAAGGTAATGATCGATATCACGTTCCCGTTATAATCACAATATTCCACATTAATCACAATATTCCACATTAATCACAATATTCCACATTAATCACTAGAATTGTGACTGTTCCGGTCCCAATACAACAGCGGAATTTTAGGACCCCTCGCTTCGACATATAGCGGCATCATATGATATCCCTAGCTTCCACAATGACAGCGGCATGTTACCTCGCTTAGACATGACAGCGGCAAATATCATACTACCATCGCTTCATATGACAGCGGCAAGTACCTCCCTCGCTCGGAGATAAAGGCTACCGGAACATTCATCAATTCTACCACAATAATCAAACACAATAGTTGATTCCATTATCACGATATATCACTATCCTTTCACATAAATCACCACATATAAAGATTCACTATCCACGGTATACACAATACATAATCGAAAGCGTAACACATTTTACCGTCCGATGCTCGTACGTCTCACTACGTACCTTAATTCCCAAAAGGGGAGAAGTTGGAGAACTTTATCTCCTCGATGTTGTTGGCACCTGGGGTGGTTCTACACAACCACACAAATCAATATTAGAAGCTAAACAATAGCCAAATACCAAAAATTCCACAAAAAACATCATTTGCCACATTTTAAACAGCGGCGATCGATCGCTGCACGAGGCGATCGATCGCCTCACTTTTTTTGCCTTGCGGTGATCGATCGCTTTATTTGAGGCGATCGATCGCCTGTTGCGCAAAATGGCTACTGGCCATCGGCGATCGATCGCCTAAAACAGGGCGATAGATCGCCACCTGCTGTGCGCGATTTCCACCATTTTTTTTGAGCTCAACCAAGCTCAATTCCATACCATTCAAACCCAAACTTTCCAACAACACTAACATCATCATAACTCACTAAAACCCACATAAAACACTTCAAAAATCATACCCCAACAACATACAACACATACCCAAAACAAACCCATTTCAAAACCCTTCAAAACCATTATAAACCCAAACCAAACACTACAAAAGCAACAAGGAGGCAACCATACCTCTTGGGGACTCCAAATCACCCAACAAATTCCACAAATCAAGCTTTTGCAAAGATTCCTCTTCCACTTTGTGCCCAAAATCGAAAATGGGAAGGGTTTTGGGTTGGGAAGGGATTTTGTGGATTTAAGAGAGTAATTGGTAAAGTGAGGTGAGAGTGGGGGTAAATGGGTTAATTAAGTTATACCCAATAATTAACATGATGTATAAAATACCCCAACATGGTATTTTAAAAACATTTTACAAATATGCACCCAACCTCCACTAAATCCATATTACCACATAATTAACAACCAATACAATTAAATCATGTTAACACCTCATTTCCCATCATGCATAACATGCACCCTGAAACGTAACCCCCAGGTCACGCATATCATGTGACTATGCATTTCATCATGATAATTAATTCCAGCATATAAATCAATTATCCACATAATTCATCATATAAACATAATTAATGTCTTAATTGCAATTAATCATTTCGGGGACATCACATTACTCCCCTACTTATAAGATTTCGTCCTCGAAATCACATGCACTTACCCCAAAAGAAACTAAACATAAATCACATACCACGGAATAGTTCCGGGTAGTGCTGTACCATATGCCGCTCCATCTCCCACGTGGCCTCTTCAACACTCCGACGATCCCACTGAACCTTGACCATCGGTATAACCTTGCTTCGAAGTCTGCGATCCTCTCGATCCAGAATTCTGACTGGTCGTTCAACACAGGATACATCTGAACTTGTAATACCCCCGAAATCTTATATGATTATGTGCTACGATGTATTTAAGAGGGTTGTGGTATTTTAAGTGGGGGATTATATTTATGATATGATGATATGGTTTAGGGGGCATATTACGTGTTTTTAATTGTTGTATTGATGTAGTACAATTATAAATAGCAAGGGAAGATATTTTTATACATCGTATGAAATACCGGGACACAATTAAACACCACAAACCACCCTACATGCAACCACCCCCCTAACCCATGCCAATCAAACTGTTGATAGGCTGACTTCTCACCCCACTTGGCTCAATCATTCAGCCTCATCCTTCCATCCCAAATCTCGACCCTTCTCTCCCAAAGAAACACCAGCACTTGCTGAGTAAAAACTTGAGGAGCCTTGCCATTTTCATCCCTTGGAAGTCTCTCAAAAATCGGAGCAAAGTAGGGTAAGAAACCATGCTCTGTCTGTGTTTTTAAGCTTATTAGGTTCTTGCTTTTATGTATGGTAAAAATGGCATGATAGCTTAGGTTTCTTGAAACCTTCGATTTAAATGATTAAACGGTGTTTTTATGAACCTCTCAGTATTTTTCCTTGAGCATGTTATGTGTTTTATATGAAGGATTAAAGCATGTGAACTAGGGTGTTCGAAAATCTGGGAAGATGTTTCCCCTGTTTTCTGGAAAAATGTGGTTTGAGAGTGGTATTGAGGAGGTTATATTATGCATGTTAGATGGGTCTTAGGGTGAACCTTCGATTTGGGTACACGAATGATATGTTGGTAAAGCCCAGGATATCTTTGTTCAAACATGTTTTATGAATTATGGTATAGTTTTTATGGCATGAAAAGTAGTGCTCAAAAATCGGGGAAAAATCCCGATTTTTCAGAGCTCTCGATCGATCGAGATTTGGTTCCGATCGATCGAGCGAGACAGCGGGTCTAATGTATGTTTTAAAATTGTGATGACGATCGATCGAAGGATTTCTCGATCGATCGGTGAAGCTTCTCGATCGATCGGTAAAATACTTCGATCGATCGAGCGAGGCAGGAAGCTAAGGCACTGTTAGTGCACAGTGTCTCGATCGATCGAGACTTTGGGCCGATCGATCGATACAGGCAGAAAGTTGAAAAATATAATAATATTTTATTTTGTTAAGTTTATGATGTGAGATGGTTTTGAAGCATCTAGAATGGTATTATGTGGTCTTGTAGAACCATCCCAGGTACCGGCACCATCAAGGAGATAAAGTCTGTTGACTCTCCTCTTTTTTGAAAAGGTACGTAAGAGGCGTACGGGCATCGGACGGTAACACACATCTTTATACTACAACTATGCTTTTATTGCATGAGTATTCATGATGAAATGATGATGTTTATACGATGAGGTTTATACGATGTTTATACGATGATGTTTATACGATGCTTATATGATAATGTTTACATGATGATATTGTGGTAAGGTGCCACGGGGTAAGGTGCCCCACATGGTAAGTAGCCATGCGATGATATTGTGGTAAGGTGCCACGGGGTAAGGTGCCCCACATGGTAAGTAGCCATGCGATGATATTGTGGTAAGGTGCCACGGGGTAAGGTGCCCCATATGCATGATTTTGAATCAGGGACAACAATAAGAAGTTAATGAATAACCAGCATATTTACTTAACCAAGATTTCATGCATTTATCATAATGTTTTTATGTTGTTAAGTGAAATTGTATATGCTTATGATGTGTTGTCCCTGTAGGTACGCTTTTGGACGAAAGGACTAAGGGTCGGGTTGAGGCAGTGAGCTACGAGGGACACAGGAATGTATAGGATTCAAGTTATGATTAGTATCTACTCTAGGAGTAGTGTAAATCTAAATGACATTCTTTTGGAATGTAATGAACTATTTTTTTTGAAGCTTTGTATTTTGGCCTGTAATCCTGTTAGTTCGTGTAACAACCGAAACCTTAAGATGTTACCTTAATGCATGATTAGTCCTTCCTTTGTCTATTAATCACTGTTAAGGTGGGAAGACCCCACAGAACTCAACTGAACCTATAAAGGCTGTAATACGTGAGACGGATCTGGCTCACAATTACGCAGCATAGAGACATGAAAGACATCATGAATACCAAATAAAGACAGCGGTAGAGTCAAATGGTAAGCCAAAGTACCGATACGCTGCAATACCTCATACGGCCCAACATACCTCGGAGATTACTTCTCCCGCATACTAAACCGAACCACACCCCTAAAGGGTGAGATCTTCAAGAAGACCTTGTCTCCTGACTGGAATTTTAGCGGTCGTCACCGCTCATTGGCATATTCTGCTTGCCTATTCTGGGCCGCTTTCATCTTTTGACGTATTAACTTAATCTTTTCTTCCATGTTCTCAATCAATTCCGGTCCTCCGACCGTCTTACTAGTCAAGTCCTCCCAGTACAACAGTGATCTACAACGTTGACTGCAAAGAGCCCCGAATGGAGCCATCTAAATGCTCACCTGATAACTGTCATCATAAGAGAACTCTACTAGTGGCAATGAATCTTGCCACGGAGTATCAAACTCCAAAACACATGTCCTCAACATGTCCTCAAGCGTCTGTATGGTACGCTCTGTCTGACCGCTCTGTCTGACCATCAGTCTGAGGGTGATAAGATGTACTCAATCTCACCTCTGCACCCAAGGCTGACTGAAGACCCTCTCAGAAAATGCGATGTGAACCGTGGGTCTCTGCCAGACACAATCGAGACTGGAATACCATGCAATCTCACCAATGCCCACACCTATGATTGGGCCATCTTTAGGTATGTGAAAGACATACAATATGGAATGAAGTGCGCCACCTTCGTCCACCCATCTACGATCACCTAAATCGCATCAATTAATGAGGCCGTCCTTGGCAAGTGGGTCACTAATCCCATAGATACGTGCTCCCACTTCCACTTAGGTATCTACAAGTTCTTCAGATCGCCACCAGGCCTCTGCCTTTCCGCCTTTACCTGCTGGCAGATCAAACATCCTTTGACAAAGGTCATAACACCACGCTTCATGCGTCTCCACTAGATCTGACCACTTAGGTCCTTATACATTTTTTTTTCTTCCTCCTGGGTGGATACTGAACCAACTACTAAGAGCTCGCTCCTAGATTCCTTTACGCAACTCCGGCGTATCTGGAACTACTCAATGGTTGTCCAATCTCAAGGAATCATCCTCAGCCACTCTAAACTTTGATGGCTGACCTCGAAGTATTATCGATGACCATCTCTGAACCTCATCATCGGACCTCTGGGCTCTCCCGATAGCCCCCAAATATGTCTGGCTCTGCCAAAAAGGTTGACACTCGCACTGGCGACGTGTCCACATCAAAATCATAGCCCAGATGGCAATAAGAAGTCATCATAGTTGTTAAACTCAGGCTATCCTTAGCAGTACTCTTCACCTTCCGACTTAAGGCGTCTGCCATCAAGTTCACTTCACCTGGATGGTACTCAATTTCACAATCAAAATCTTTGAGCAAGTCCATCCATCTTCCTTGTCGCACAATCAACTCAGCCTGTGTGAACAAAACTTCAAGGCAAATATAATAGTTGCCAGCTCCAAATCATGGACTGGGTACTTAGCCTCATGTGGTTTCAACTGCCTCGAAGCATAAGCTACCACATGCTTATCTCGCATCAACACACATCCCAAACTCTGCAGTGATGCATCCGCGTGCAAAGAAAACCTCTCGTTTCCCCGAAGGAATCACCAATACAGGTGATGTAGTCAACCGGTGCCTCAACTCTTGGAAGCTCTTCTCACAAGTCTCAGACCACAAAAACGGAACTCCTTTCTACGTCAACTACGTCAATGGTTTAGCGATCTTAGAGAATCCCTCGACGAAACGTTGGTAATAACCCGCTAAACCAAGGAAGCTCCGGATCTCGGGCACAGATGTAGGCGCAGACCAAACCATTACTGCCTCCACCTTCCTGGAATCCACAGATATCCCATTACTAGAGATCACATGCCCCAAAGACGCCACGCCGCTCAACCAAAATTCACACTTGCTGAGCTTGGCGTACAACTGATCGTCCCTAAGGACCTGGAACACCGTTCTCAAAGTGCTTCTCGTGTTCCTCTCCAGTCCGGAAATAGATGAGTATATCGTCAATAAAACAATGGCGAACTGATCCAAATACGATTGAAACACCCTGTTCATCAGGCTCATAAAAACAGCTGGGGCATTCGTCACCCCAAAAGGCATGACTGAGAATTCATAGCACCCAAATCTAGTCCTGAAAGTTGTCTTCTGTACATCATCTTCCCTTACCCGGATCTGATGATACCCCGACCTCAGAACTGTAGAGCCTCGTACCCCTGGGCGATACGCTTGAACATATGTGACCCTTATCAAGGGGCTCTCGTAACTGGACCTTTAATTCTCTTTGCTCCGCTGGTGCCATCCTATACAGGGCACGAGAAATGGCAGACGTCCTCGGTAGTAACTCAATCCCAAACTCGACCTCTCTCGTCGGTGGGAATCCGGGAATCCCTTCCGGAAAACATCAGGAAACTCCGCCACTACGGGCACATCCTCGACTTTTAATTCATCTTTCCTTTCAGTAATATCAACAGCATAGATGAGATATCCCGAATGGCCCCGTTCCAACAACTGTGCCATCTTGACAACAGATAACAACGAGATCTTGGGACAAGAACCATCCCCATAGGATGTCCACTGGACTCCCAGATCAGATCTGAACCGCACTGTTCTCTGTCTGCAGTCCACCACTACCTGATATCTGTTCAGCACATCGATGCTCACAATGCAATCGAAGTCCGACATTCCCAAAACAATCGAGTCTGATCTTATGTGAGGGCCCGATCCTAATGTGGTGTTTAATTAACACATAATGATTAATTTACGTAAACAGCGGAAGATTTATTTCAAAGGTCTTATCAAATGGCCCTAAAAAATTTTTCGTTTTTAGGTGTTACATATATAGTGATACTAAAAATACGTAATCCCAGTTTCCAATTTAACATGTTGAGCATAACATCCATATCAAGTATAAATCAACCAGTAGTAGAATACTTAAAATACAGATACTCGGGGCATACCCCGGTAATTCAAAACATAATTAAAAATATTCTAACAACTACTGGGACGCAAAACATAAAATATAAACCTGAGCTCGCTCTCAAGGAGCTCTGGTATCTCTCGATGCGTCGTTGCAAGCATCGTCACTATGTCCTCCTGTAAAGCCTGTCATGTCCGAACAACAAAAGACATGACAGCCCCCACAAAGGGGGTCAGTACCACAGTACGAGAAATAAATAAATCATGTCAAGTGACAAAGTATCATGCAATGCATACCATGTATGAATGCGATGTATGAATGGGTACAAGGAATCGAATATCAAGATACCAAAAATCGGAGTCCAAAGGAAGGTATCATCAAATCATCAAAGCTCGAGCAGAGGGTGACAGTATACGTACATTGCGCTAGGAAAACTCATCCTATGTACGTTACTGCATCCAACCCTCGTGTCTAGGTCCGGTCGCACCTGCACGTGACTACAGTTACTACCTATACTGCCTGTCATCGCCATGCTCGTCGTACCCGACACTCAGAGTAAGTCAACTCAGTCAAATCATGGATATCAAAGGAATGATAGATCAATATGATATGCCCATGAATCATTTATGCAACAAATGACATATGCAACTCAATATATCATGCAATCTCATGTGAAAGTATATACAAATCATGTAATTTCACATATCATGTAATCCAAGACATTCATCATGTCATATAGTCACATAAGAATCATATAGTGACAAATAAGTCATATAAATCAAATAATGACATATAAGGCCATACATTAGCATCATTACACGTCTTTGCCAGACGTCATGATAAAACTCATTTCAACGTACCTCAAACCGTTAGCTAATTACCAAGTGATCCTCGACTCAATCTTAGGATTAATAAACCTGGCCATAACAGTTCCAAATACAACATAATGTCACATATTAGCCTTAAACATATCAAAATAAAACCCAAACTTAGACCCAAAACCAATTCTCTAAATTTCAGCCTGCGCAACCGTAGAGATCGGCTCATAACTTGTCCGATACTTAATAAAATCACATGGATCCAATTTATTTTCAAAGCTAACTCCAAAATGAACATTGCATCAGTTCAACTCATCTTCAAATTCGTTCATTTAGCCTAGGTAAAATGGCCAAGAACAATCTGCTGGAAAAACAGGACAATTTACCAAATTCCAGCCTGACCCAGTTTTGTATAAAAATCATAATAAATTCATATGACGTCCAAATGAGTTGAGGCTAGTGGGAACATCACAAAAACGCACAGTAATACATTTCATATTTGAAGTCCAGAAGCTAGTTCGTTCATCTAGAGGCACATGCAAAACAAAGTATGGCAGTGTTGAAAATACCTATACACTCTGTTTTGACAGAGTGAGCAGTTCTAGTAAAAAGTGCATATCTTGCACATATAAACTCCAAATCATGTGAGGCCAGTTTCTAATGAAAGATACCTCAAATGTTTACAACTTTTATTAAGACACGAAGGTCAAAATCGTAGCACAGTGTGCCCGGATTTACCAAGAACACACTGCATGTGCAACCCGCCTACATGCATGTTCCAGATTGTGCACCTTGTGGTAAAAACATCATAACTCATTCATTTTAAGTCCAAATCATGTCATATTTTAACCACATGACGACAACACATATATCTAAAACTTTTGTTTGAGGCTCGAAGTCAGATTCAGAATTTAGGTAAATCGAAAAGTCGGAGCTACCTACTGCATGCAACAACATTTTCTGCAGATTCTGGTTTAACAAAATGAGACCTACAATTTCGTGTCTCCTCCTAAATTTCGACCCAAATTCTACAAAATTCAACCAAATAAAGATAAGAACAAGTCCATACCCTTGAAGACCCAAAACCTTTTCACCATGGCTCCTTCCTAGCTTGAACTCCTCCAAACTTTCTCCAAAATTGAAAATTCTTGCACCTAACTAACACTCTTGCCTTGGGGTTTCTAAATCACTAATTGCATGTCACTGTTAGCATAAATGCCCAGCAAGCCAATGTTGGCCCGATGGGCTTTATGGACCCTAGCCCAATTAGCTAACCACTATAAATATAACCTTGTCTAGGGTTAAATCATAAGAATTCCATTCACTCTCATAGAAACGCTAACACCAAACTAGCACTGGTGTTGGCTTGTAGATCTGGTCAGGTTGATTGGACTCGAGGGACTACCGCTATCAGATTCACATCGGTGAACGGTAATCTCTTTTCGTGCATTAATATTCGATATTTGCATGTTTATATATGAATTAGGCGCGATCGACCGTCCCTGGGTCAGATCTATTTATTGTATTATTTCCGCTGCGTTTGGATCTGGCGCCGGGGTACGGAAACCCAACAGTGGTATCAGAGCCAGGTTGCGCTTTGATTCATGTATTTGATAATTAATTTTTATTAGATCTTTTCTCATCGATTCTAATCGTGTTTGAGTTTTTCAAAAATTTTGAATCCGGAAAACATAGAAAATTGGAATAAAGGAGTTTTTTTTTATCCGAACCCAAAATATCCCGGCACCGGAAAACGTTTCCGATGCACTGTTCATCGCACGGCCGCGCACGGAGGCGCGTTGAATGGCGCGGCCTGCTCGCTCGTGGTTGCACCGCCGCAGGCTTCTTCATAGGATGGACAGCCTTGCGCAATGGCTTCAGAAATCGGATGTTTCTGCAATGGTTGCAGACGAAATCCCATCGCCATGGATTCTGCAAATGTTGCAGATGAAACTCGCGCAGGTTGTTCGCGACCAAGCTCTGGCCTTCGTGAAACGTTCACGACGAGGCGTGCTTGTGTGCAGACTGGATGGGCGGCGGCGGCGGCGGCAGCATTAGGGTTTGGGAAACCCTAATTTCGATTTTGTTTTTTTGGGAAGGAGATGAAAGTACCCTTCGACCTAATTTTCGATTTTTAATTAAAAAAAAAATATTTTTATTAAATCCGAAAATAGGGTATTTTGGGTTGAAATTGATTTTATAATTTTGGTTCCAAATTGTTTGGAGTCAATAAATTATTTTGGGTCATTTTAGATGTTTTATCCGGATATTATTTTTGAAATAAATCATAATACTTAATTTATTAAAAATGTGATTTTTAATTTATTAAATGTAAAATAGAGATTTTACAATTAGTTGAAAATTTAATTAATTGAAAATTGAATGAAAATGTTTCATTTAATTTGTTAATTTTATTTTTGGCTAATATTATGATTTGGGGTAAAATAGTGATTTTACCAAGTAATTGAAAATTTAATTAACTGAAAATTAAATGAAAGTGTTTCATTTAATTGTTAATATATTTTCGATTATCATTATGATTAAAGGTAAAATAGTGATTTTACCAATTAATTGAAAAGTAATTAATTAAAAATTAAATAAAATGTTTTATTTAATTTGTTAATTTCATTTTCAATTAATGATGCGATTAGTGGGGAAACGATAGAATAAATTAATTATTGTGCTCTAATTACATGTGATGTGATTAGTACAATTACATGTGATGTAATTGATTAGTTTAATGTTTAATTACATATGTTGTGATTGCATGATGGATGATTACGGGCCTTGACCAATGTGTTTAGGTGAATGTTTAGGTTTTTATTGTTTCATTATAATTGTGTTTTTGGTTATCGGGCCTGCGAGCCTGCTCTCTCTATTTTCTGATGTATCCCACCCCGGATTTGTATCCCTATTCTCTTGTTTGCACGATTTAAATGTAAAATCATTAGAATTAGTGGGAGATCGAGATTGAAGATGGAGCATCAAGAATCAAGACATGTATAATGGAAGCAAAAATGTAATAGGATTGCATTACATACCTGCATCACCTTAGACAGACTTGTGATCCACGTATGGCTCACGTGGATCAATTACGAAAAGGCCGTAATCGTCCATATTTATTTTTATTATGCATATGATGTATGATAAATGTTTGTTTGTATGTTTTATTAGTACATATGACTGCATGAATAAAACATAGTTGCATGAATCCGGCAAACAAACAAACGAGTACTTGATGAGATTTGAAAATTATTAAATCCCTCTTTTGAATATGATTCAAAACTTTTAATATCAAACTGCTAAGGGAGCTCAAAAGGGTTTGTTGCTTCCTGTCTTCCATCAACAGTTAAGCCATGAGACGCTACTTGTGTCATATTGCCTTACTCACCCACGTGGGGGCATCTGGCATGGGAAAGCTGTGCGTTTAACTGCCACTTAATTAAGGGTGTGGTTATGTTAACCTTCTAGATTACTCACCTACGTGGGGTCTTTTGGGCGTGACATTTCCATCCGTGGGATGGGTTAGTTTGACGTGAGAAGGCATAATTGTCCTGCCCACGTAGGGTTATGCCAATCGCGAGACAAATATCTTGGGGGTTGCATATGATGCAATTGTGATCTACCTTTAGTATCATGAAGCCGGTGGGCCCACGTCCGGGGTTTTAATGAGCTAGTTGGACTCCAAGCCCACTAAGAAAATATGATTTTCCGTTCATTTGTCATGAGGGTAATGAATTCGAAAAATTTAGTGGGAGCATTCAATAACTAAAGTCCATAGTTTTTGAATTAATTAATAATCAAACGGTTTGCTTATATTTTTCTGTTTATTCTCAGTATTGTGATTGCCGTGAATCCGATTGCATCAATTCTCGATACAAACAAAGTAACTGCACCAAATTATTCTGATTGACTATTAATTTTAAAATAGTGCTTGCTTCTAAAAGGTGGCTATATACCCTTGGTGGGAGCCTCCTGTTGAAGTGTCTCCCGGTTCGTCTCATGAAGAGATTGCCACCCTTGAGAAGTGATGGGACGATGATCTCTAGACTAGGTGCTATATGATAGCATCAATGTCACCAATGAGTTTCAACAATGATATGAGAAATTCGTTCACATTGCTGATATTTTCCAACACCTACAAATGTTGTTTTGTGAACGGACGCGATTACTGAGACTCGCGATTTCAAAAGAGCTATTTTCATTTCACATGCGAGATGGGGCTTCGGTCTATGAGCATGGTGTAAGAAAAATATCTCTTGTTGAGAAATTGGAAAATCTGAATGTGACAAATCCTCATTAACTGGCTATATATTTGATCTTATAGTCAAAATGTTGGAAACTCATGAGTCCTTGATTCAAAAGGAGAAACGTGTTCTTCTTGTCGAATCTTCTACCAATGGTAGGAAGAGTTCAAGGATAAAGAAGAGGAAGGGAAATGATTCCCAACCTCAAAAGACGAAAAAGGGTATAGTAGCAACTAAGAAAGGAGAGACATCTATGTTTTCACTGCTGGTCACTGGCGCAAAATTGTAAGGAATACCTATACTAGAAGCGTTCTAGAAATGGTATGTTATATATTAAAATTAAATGTTTCTATTGGTTCTACTTCCTTGGTATATGATGCCAGTTGTGCTCGCATTTTTGCAAAGAGTTGCATGTGATGTGAAGAAGTAGAGAGCCATAGGAAGGTGAAACCTACCTGAGGCTAAGCATTGTAGCAAGAGTTGTTGCAAATGCTGTTTGAAACATTTATTTAATATAAAATCTTGAACTGGTTAGGAACTGGTTTGAGCAATTATTTATTTGCTCTAGATTTAATCATGAACATTGTTCCTATTTTGATAGAGAATGATATTCTTTTAAATATGCAAATGTGATTTGCAGTATTTTTAAGAATGCATGTTTTATTGAATCTGGTGAACTTATGAATGATTAGTATGATTATATTCAAAGAATATAAAAAGAATGATAACTTAAATCCAACATATATTTAGCATGTGTTGAATGTCCATTGAATTTGATTCATATGGACGTATGTGGAGCACTAAATATTAGTGTAATATGATGTTGAGTTATCTTAGAGAGAATGTGATTCTCTCCCAGTAACTCTCTAAAGTTACATATTGGTTGAACATAATTCATACAAATGCAGTGACCAAAACTCCATATACGATATGGACTGAAAAATAATCCAAATATAGATTTGAGATTAAGCTGCTTATGTGAAGCAGCCAGTGGGAGATGAGTTGGATAGTTGATCCATCTTATGTTATTTTGTGGAAATTTATATTATCAATTGGAGACAAAGTGTTTGTTTCGCAAGTGCAGTCTTTCTAGAGAAAATGTTTCTATTAGAAAGGAATGATAATATAATATAACTTGAAAGGGTTCAAGAACCACAAACCACTAGAAAAGTGAAAATGGTGAAATTAATTTAGTTAATCACAACCTTTGATTTATACACACCAAGGAGATTTGAAAATGTTTCAAGAGCTCCTGATAGAATGAATCTACTCCTTGAAAGTAGTCAAGAAATAGACCATGGATATGATCCTTGGACTTTCAAGGAGGCGATGTCAGATATTGATTCGGGACATTGGCAAGATGCCATGAAATCTGAAATGGACTCCATGTACTCCAATAAGGTATGGGCCTTAGTAGATCATCTTTGGGAATTGTTCCCATTGGCTGCATGGATTTACAAGTGAAAGCTTGGAGTGGATGGGAAGGTAGTGACCTTCAAAGCTTGACTGGTGAGAAACAGTTATTCTCATAGGCAAAGAGTTGTTTATGAGAAAATTTTCATCGGTTATGATGCTATAGTCTATTTAGATTTTATTAGTTATATCTTTATATTATGAATATAAGATATGAGCAATGGATGTGAACACAACATTTCTCAGTGGTGGCATTGAGGTAGAAATGTAGCAGCCAAATGTGTTTACAACTTCTTGGAGTGAGAAAAATGTTTTCAAACTCTAGATATCCATTTATGGGCCTAAGAAGGCATCCCGAAGTTTGAACTTTTGTTTTGATAACATCATCAAAGTGTTTGGTTTTGTTAAAAAATCCGGAAGTGACATGTGTGTGCAAAAGGGTTAGTGGGAGCATGGTTACATTTGTGATGCTTTAAGTCGATTATATCATGCTCATTGTGAATGGTATTGGATTAATCGATTAAAGCATGATTATCTACTAATTTCTCCATGTAAGATTGAGAGAAGTGTCATACGTGCTTAGCATACGGATCTATAGGGATAGATCTAAAGGATGCTTGAGAGCTCTCAATCTACGTACATAAACACTGTGCTAAAAGGGTTTAGCATAGAATAGTCGAAAAATGAGTTACTTCATAATATGTCATAGTGTTCATCTCTCGAGTCAATGGGTCTTAAGATTGATGAGGAGAGAGAAAAGATGACATTGGTACCTCATATTTCTACTTTTAATAGCATACTGTATGCTATGGTATGTACTTGGCCTGATCTATGTTCTTAGAGTAATGGGCAGACATCAAACAGATCCCGGTGAAGGTCACTGGAAAACTGTGAAAATAATCCTCAAGTTCTTATGAAGAACTTACGATATGTTCATGGTTTTTGGATCTGTAAGTGGAGAAATAAAAGTTGAAGGCTAAGCTGATGCTAGTTTTTAATTTGGATGTAGATGATACCATATCGATGTTCGGATTTGTATTTAAGCTCAATGATGGTGATGTCTCTTGGAAACGTTCCAAGCAAAACACCACATTCGATTCCCCCACTGAAGCTGAATACATTGCAGCATACGATGCAGCAAAGAGGCAGTTTGGATAAGAAATTTCATCCAAGAGTTGGGTGTAATTTCTAGTGCAGTTGACACAGTCCCTGTGTACTGTGACAACATTTGAGCTATTATGAATAGCCAAGATCTCATCAGGATCCAAACATATATTGAGAAAATACTATCTAATGAGAGAGATGGTAGACGCGGCATTATTATCGAAAGAATCGCTTCAACAGAAAAATTTAGTGAATCCACTGACAAAGAATTTACAATGATTGGTGTCTGATAGACATCTTGGGAAGATGGTCTTAAGACACATGAGTAGTTGGCTTTGGGAAAGTGAAAGATATTGTTGTCATACATGATTAAGTAAATCAATAGTTGATTGATTGTACTTATAATCTTATTATGACAAATCTTTGTTTGAATATTAATATATATGGCACTTCTTCATCTGTTTACCCATGCATCTTGATGTATTGATGAAGTCCTTGAAGTTGCTATAGTCCATAGAATGTGGTTACGCATATGATGGTGACCATGAAATACATTCTCGACTGCGATTTCTAAATGTTCCTGGTCGACGAGCCTTCGAGAATGGGATATCGATATATGCTCGTTAGAGACTGGTATTCATGATGTGTCTAGTGTAGTGCGCCGTGTTTCATCGGCGTTGGCTTGGAGAAGCCAGCACACATGAATAGGTGCTCATTAGGAATGAGTTCACTGAACGACCCTACTCAGAATTCTATAAGTGGTTACCATTTGTCGAGTATAGAATTTCTAGTCATAGTTGTGCACCATTACTCCTCATGACCCGAGGCGTCATTGAGGTCTTGATAGATAGCTGTGTACTTTGATTTAATGACTGATCACATGTGGGTCATAAAGTCATTATTTTGGGTATTCAGTGATGCTGTCAGAGGCCTATGATTGTCGTTGGGGATTAACCACTGGTCTTGATGAACCAGGATGTCCTATGTGTTTTTCTATATATGATTCGAGGAATCTCTGGCCAGAGTGGGTAGTGCTTGTGAAAAATGAGTTTTTCATATACGCACACAATGAATCATATAACGTGAAACAAATACATAGTTATTGAAATCATAAGGGGCCTCGACCGACCAATGCCCTAGATTCAATCGGGACATATTGAGTGAAAGGAATGTACTGCACGCTAACTATGGCTGACAGGTTCTCGTACGTTGCTAGTCATTTGTATCTAGGTCTTCGTGAAGCGCAGATGCTAGGCGCTACCCACGATCGGTAGGTTGTAGCTGGAATTATATTTCAGCCATTGTCTATTAAAGGAGTTTAATTGACAATGAGGCATTCAGGGTAAGCCCAAAGAGGTTGTTTGACTTCTAAAATCACAAAGGTTGTGATCCTACTGCTATGATACACTTGAGCCTCACTGGGTCACAATCAACCGGCCGCCGATCTATCGATGAGAATTGAGACTTAAATGTTAAGTGCTCAAACTGAGTGATTTAGAATAGATGAATTTAATTTTTTGAAAGCTCCTCAATTTAGTGGAGTTCTATATTTGAAATTGTTTCATTTATAGAAAGTTCTAAAATTAAATCATTTGATATATTTATGTCTCATAATTATGTACATTGGTAGTACATCAAGTTGTTCAATTAGATTGAGTTACTTGGATTATGAGTTTGTAGTTTTATGTTGGCTTTTGGGCAAGTGGGAGATTGTTAGCATAAATGCCCAGCAAGCCAATGTTGGCCCGATGGGCTTTATGGACCCTAGCCCAATTAGCTAACCACTATAAATATAACCTTGTCTAGGGTTAAATCATAAGAATTCCATTCACTCTCATAGAAACGCTAACACCAAACTAGCACTGGTGTTGGCTTGTAGATCTGGTCAGGTTGATTGGACTCGAGGGACTACCGCTATCAGATTCACATCGGTGAACGGTAA
This sequence comes from Haberlea rhodopensis, assembly GCA_907163345.1. Classification (NCBI taxonomy): domain Eukaryota; kingdom Viridiplantae; phylum Streptophyta; class Magnoliopsida; order Lamiales; family Gesneriaceae; genus Haberlea; species Haberlea rhodopensis. The sequence goes on along the minus strand of CAJQUN010000461.1, from coordinate 164,534 downwards.
TCTCTTTTCGTGCATTAATATTCGATATTTGCATGTTTATATATGAATCAGGCGCGATCGACCGTCCCTGGGTCAGATCTGTTTATTGTATTATTTCCGCTGCGTTTGGATCTGGCGCCGGGGTACAGAAACCCAACAGTAACATGCATTAACAATTGCAAGAGATTTTTGTCCTAAAAGAGGCTGGAATTTCGAAATGCCTAGAGAGAAGGAGGAGAATTTCTTTGATGGGGATGAAGAGAGAGAAAAGGGTGGAAATTTGAGACAAAAAATCTGAAATCCATGGGTTTAGGCGTGAGCTCCAATACACCAATGCATGATATTTTATTTATTTGATGTATTGTGGAACCCATGTGTCAATACATCATTATCTTGCAAGATTAATAGTCCAAAATCATGTATTAAACATGAGTTAAATTAATTAGTGGCATGTGTTCTCCAAGTGCCATGTGATCATGCACATGCTCATGCACTAATACATGTTCCACTAGTTGGTTGACTCATCGTAGTCGGGACACCTTAATTTAAAGTTTGCACTTTTAATTATCCGGGTTTTCTTAATCATCGTTAATCCGGATTAATTAGTATCGGGGCATTACACTTCTTCCCCTCTTAAAAAGATTTCGTCCTCGAAATCGCAAAACCAAGTATAACTCAATAAATCAAAACATATGAGATGTCTCAATCTCATTCATAGATACTTAAGGATCATCATGTATCAATGACAACTGCTGTGGTCGTCTCAACGATCTACCACATAATCAAATTTTTCTTATGATTCCACAAAGTTCAAATATCGAGGCAACATCATACCTCACTTAACGAATCATATTGATCATCGCAAATGTAATATCTTCATATTTAACTGATTCTCAACTCGAAGTGTAACGATATATTTCTCTTTGGCGTAGCAAATCTGCTCACCTTAAGCCAATTTCAATTGTATTCGCGGAAATTTTTTTGTTCCTAGCATTTTCTCAACAATCTCAAGTTATACCAAAAAAAATATTCCTTATCATTTTCATCTCAGCATATCAGCGATCAGCAATTCTGGCTCTACAAAACCTCAACCGATGTCATCCCAAAAGTTATCTGAAATTTAAATTTATAGGAAAATTCTACTAGTGAATAGTGACTTTTGTCAATTCTCACTAAATTCATCACTATTAATCGAGACATAACTTCCAAAGTCGATATTTTCTCAGTTTATTCATCAGTATGGATATACTAAGCCTTACTCATTGCTAACTTAGTACCCATGACATTCTGCAAATAGTTCATTGGATAGTATCCTTGATCTCTATCAGATACAATTGTTACAGAAACTCACTGCAACTAAACCACATCTTAAACATGTCATTTTCTCATAGACATATAGACTATCATATGAAATCAATATTTTGTATTGAATAGTCAATCAATTCCGATTCAACTTTTTCACAATCTCTGTTTGTAAAATATTTGAGCTATAAAACTCAAAACTAGAAATTTCCCAAATTCATTGTGGTACTTACAAATCCTGTACTATCCCATTAGGTCTCGTATTTTTATCTTGACCTGCTGGCATGTCAAACAATTTGCCACAAAATTCAGAATTTCTTTCTTTATACCATCTCATCATAAATAGGATCTCGAGAATGATACATCTCATCATTCCCAGAATAACACTATGTTCTCTATAGTGTGCTTTCTGTTGTAATACGTCTTTCAAATCAGTAAAATTTGATGCTATATACTGATTTTTCATTCACAGCCACCACTAAATGGCATACTAAATTTACTTGGTTGATAAGACAGAACCAATTTCTTAACTCAATATCTGTATGGGTCTGTCCTTCGAGTCTTTCCGATTGTCAAAATCAGATGTTATCAAATTGCAAAGCAAACATCGATTTGCACCTTGTACTTTTAGGTTCAGTGCATCTGCTACTAGTTTCATTTTCCTTGATTTATATTGACTATCAAAGTCAAATTCTTTAATAAATCCAGTCATCGCTTATATCTCAAGAATATGCAATCATCTTTTCATGATACATTAGAACATACGTATTTGCACAACTACATATCTCCCTGAACCAGGTAACCACATCAACATTGGGGCTGTAGTTCACTCCCATTTTAATTATGACAACCGCTTTCACATTCATCTGACCAAATGAAACTCAAATTTCTTCTTGGTCAATTGGTTCATCCTTCCATAAAGCCCGTAATATCTGGCCAAACTCGTAAAACTTTGTATCTTGAGTACACTGGTTGGTCTTAGCCCAATTTAGTACTATCTTTACTTTACTGGAATCAACAGGTATCTGGTGAGATGGTATCACCTATCCCAAAACAACACTCAATTCAACCCAGATTACATTTCAATAACTTGGTACACCCTTTGAGCTTCACGAAGCGTCTGAAAAATCAATCACAGATGTTCTGTGTGGTTCCTTCCGAATCTCGTATACACTATATACCACTGATGAATATGATTACAATTCCGCCAAAAAGTTAGGGAATACTTTATCAAATTCATAACTCTACCGGTATAGTTGTCAGACCACACGACATTTCCAAAAATTCAAAATGTCTATATCTGGTTTGACCAATTGCCTAGAGAACATTTTCTTTTTTGACTCAAACTGATGGTAACCAGAGTAAAAATCGTTCTTCTTATACTTCAAGTTTCTTACAATCGATCATTTACTTCTCGATCTTAGGCAGTGGGTAATTATTCTCGACAATAGCCCGATTCAACTACCTTTAGTTGATACACGTCTTCATAATATCATCTTTCTTCTTCATGAACAATATTGATGTTTCCTCAAGTGACATACTCAGACATTTATACTCGCATCAAGGAGATTCTGCAACTATTCATATATCTGTCAACTCTGCTGATGACATTCCGTACAGTGCTTTCGATATCAAATCTATTCCTTGTCATCAACGAATAGTTAAAATCAATTTCCTTCTTTAGTGAAAATTCTTTCATTTCCTCAGGAAAATCTTGGTAGGTTTTCTTACCTCTATAATATCAGTCAACCTCGACTCTTTTTTATAACCATCAACTGCTTATTATCAAATATCCCTCGTTTTCCAAGTATTTCAACCACAATATTTCCATAGCTGACACTATCTTAGCTTGCTATTCGTGGCTGTAAACATTTCATTTGTATCCACAAGACGGTTAAAAATTCATTATACCCTGAAATCAACTTACGATATCTTCAAAATTTATCAGAGTATCCATGCCCTTGATACAATCAAAACCATATTTTGACAACACCATTGAATTCAAATCCACATCACTATCATTAAACTGTAAGCTACAGTTCACTATTACATGTGTGGATAGTATAATTAGCACTGCTGATTTATTTTCCAAATCATAATAACTGATGCACATTTGATGCAATGTATGAATACAAAGCTTTTTGTCTCAATAACACTTGTGCAGTGTAATCAAATACATGACATGTATCTGTGATCACTAGTATTGAAGCATCTCTAATCGTATCCTCTATCAAGGTATACTCTCTGGTCTGTTGGGAAACCAAAAATAACTATCAGGTATTACCTCTAATCTGCAGGTAATTAACTGCTGCTGGAACTGAGTGGTCGAAAAGAATAACCACTCTGATATCTACCTCTAGCTCAGGGTATTTGTTGTTATGGTTGAATCTGTTCCTGAGCACGTAACTCACATGCTCTGACTGACCACCATCAAATCAGTTCCTATTATTCTTTCAAATGGATCAGTAGATATTTACATCCACAGTGACCTCAAAAGATTTGGTATTCTACAATCTCATAGTCCCTTTAGAACTACTAGAGCTGGATAAATTTGAGTGATACTTCTGAAACTTTTCCAGGACTACTTGGATTATCCCAATGATAGCCACTTCATTAATCTTTAATCCAGTTTAACTACTTCGCACCACATCGATCTCTTATTCTTCAGTCGATATCTAATCTCTTCACTAGTTGAATAGTTATTGAGATTAAGCAGATATTTCTATTTCTCAAGTCCACGATAATCGATTATCATTTTTCATGTCATCAACATGACTTTCTCGTAAACATTCTTTCCCGTGTCAACAAGAGGGAAAACTCGTCTTCCATCACTACCATTACTCTAGATACTCTCATCTAAAAGAGTTGTGACATCCCCGAAATGGTTAATTGCTATTTGGTGCATTAATTGTGGTTACATGATTAATTATGTGGTAATTGATTATGTGTTGGGATTTATTTACCTTATGTGGAAATGCATGGTCATGTGGTTAGGATGACCCGGGATTGCATTTCAGGGTGCATGTGGTGCATGTTGGGTAAATAATATTAGAAGCATGATTTATTTGCATTGGTTAGCAATTTAATTGGAAATCATGTGTTAATTGATATTATGGTGCATTTTGAGTAAATGCTTTGAAAAATATCATGTTGTGGTGTTTTATACACCATGGGATTATTTTGGAATGCATTTGATTTAATAACTCATTTTATACCCAACCCCACCCCATCCAACACTTTTACTTTACCAAATCATTTCCAACACCCAAACCCTTCCCCTCTCCACATTTTCGATTTTGAGCTCTTGGGTGAAGAGAAGTGCTTGCAAACTTTGATTTGTGGAAGATTGTTGGGTGATTTAAGGTCCCCAAGAGGTATGGATACCTCATTGTTAATTTTGTAAGGTTTTGTTTTAGTTTGGGTTGGTTTTGAAGGGTTTTAAAATGGGTTTGTGTTAGGTGTTGTGGTTTTGGTAATATTTTTGGTTGGATGTTGTATATTTGAGTTTATGTTGATGTTTATAGTTGGTTTTGAGTTGTGGGGTTTGGTTGATATTGGTGTATGTGGGTGTTTTTGAGTGGGGGTTGAAGATGGGTGAATAGTGCCCAAACCCCGCATGCCCACAGCTCGGCGATCGATCGGCGTTTTTCTCGCGATCGATCGCGAGCAGCAATGCTGAGGCAGAGGGCTTCAGCGATCGATCGCGAGATGGGCGCGATCGATCGGCGAGGCCGCGATCGATCGGCGCTAGCTCCGCGATCGATCGCGGATTGTTGAAAATTGTTGGGCGAGGCAGTGTGTTCTCGCGATCGATCGGGGCTTGATGGCGATCGATCGCGAGACACCAAAAAGGGTGTTTTTGGTTATTTTTGTGGGATTTTTGGTATTGGACTATTATTGGGTTCTAATATTGGTATTTGTGAATATGTAGAACCAACCCAGGTGGCAACACATCCAAGGAATTGAAGTCCAACCACATTCCACTTTTTGGAAAGGTACGTAGTGGACGTACGGGCACCCAACGGTAACATGTATTTATTGATTATGCATTGTGGATGCGGGTATATATGTGGTATTGCATTGTGGATGCATATACATGTTGATTTATGCCATATGAGGTATTGCATTGTGGATGCATATACATGGTAATTTATGCATATTGATGTTAGATGCATATTATGATTATTGGATGCACATCCCATGAGTCGTGGTCATCCTTTGATGATTTTAATGCTTGCCGCTTTTTGTATTGGTTCCGCTAAATGTGAAGCGAGGGGTGGGAGCGCCGCATGTCACATTTAAGCGTGGTTGTCATATGGGGCGAGGAAAGGGTATTTGCCGCTCTCTGTGAAGCGAGGGGTGGGAGCGCCGCATGTCCATTGTAGCGAGGTTATCCTATGCCGCCCATATGAATATAAGCGAGGGGCATTAAAATACACTGTGATGGACAGACTAGGGAATGGTGACCAATATGTGGTACAGTTGAGATGGTATATGATGTCATGACATGTTTTGGCCATTAAAAATAATCTGTTGATTATACTCATGAGTTGTGGTACAGGGACAACCAAACGGGAAGCGTTTGAAATGCATGGAAAACAGGAAGTGTTTTATATTGATTATGCATTTACGCTTTATCTTCATATTGTGTTGAATATGAATGATTATTATTGCTCATGTTTGGGGGTTGTCCTTGTAGGTACCTTTTTGGCATGATAGCAAGCTTGAACGGGTTGAGGTGGTGAGCTTGTGAAGCATTCTTTTGAGGATTAAAGGACAGGATTATTTTGGATAGTATCTACTCTAGGAGTAGTATAAAACTATAGATGAACATTCATTGATTGGAATGTAATTAATCCTTTTAGTGGTCCTTATTTTTGGCATGTAATGCTTAAGCTCATAGACTCAACATGTTCTTTATGCTCTGATTGATTTACTTTAGCTCTATTATGCCTTGATTCCGCACTTAAGGATTAGGGTCCTTACAAGAGTTCATATTGTAGTATTTATTCATAGTTCGGACACATAGACTGGAACTAAATACTACAGTCCCCTAAACCAAGTCCTCATTCAAACCAATTCTCGTTGTTTCTCACAACAACTACACTCCATTCTTCAGCTGAAATATTGCTTGTTTCAATCTTCCCAAGTTCTAAATTATCATCTTGGCGTACACAGGTTTTGACGTAAACTCATATGTATAACCTTGGTCTTTCAGACTTAAATTCCCGATGTCAATCGACAAAAGGGTTTTAAATAATTCTAGTGGCATCCACTAATCACAAGGATTAAGTCCCAAAGTGATAAATAGAAGTCTCAATAATTATCACTATGTTATAACTCAAGTAACAGTTTACAGTGCCTACAGGTTCAATAGATGGCTCTTAAAGTCTATATCATTGCTACCTGTCCAAACACTATCTGTTCATCAAATCATCATATACAATCTCAAGTCAGAGATGTTATCATCACTTAGTCTACATCATCATCTGATAAGCAACTGTCAGTGCTAACAGATAAAATTCTCAAAATTATATGCAACTCAGCATAATATATGCAACTTAGCATTCAAATTCCCTACATTATATGCAACTCAGCATATTAAAATACTTAGAGATATGACCACTAATTATCCCTGCTTAATAATCCATTACATGTATAAAACTTCATTATCGAACATGTAAACATAGCAGGCAAGAGCATATAAATCAGATAGTCAGACACATGCACACACAATTCATTTGTGTCTATACTCAGTGTCCTAACTCTAGTTCGAGCATATCCCAGATTATGTTCTGATACCATAATGTGAGGGCCCGATCCTAAGGTGGTGTTTAATTAACACATAATGATTAATTTACGTAAACAGCGGAAGATTTATTTCAAAGGTCTTATCAAATGGCCCTAAAATTTTTTCGCTTTTAGGTGTTACATATATAGTGATACTAAAAATACGTAATCCCAGTTTCCAATTTAACATGTTGAGCATAACATCCATATCAAGTATAAATCAACCAGTAGTAGAATACTTAAAATACAGATACTCGGGGCATACCCCGGTAATTCAAAACATAATTAAAAATATTCTAACAACTACTGGGACGCAAAACATAAAATATAAACCTGAGCTCGCTCTCAAGGAGCTCTGGTATCTCTCGATGCGTCGTTGCAAGCATCGTCACTATGTCCTCCTGTAAAGCCTGTCATGTCCGAACAACAAAAGACATGACAGCCCCCACAAAGGGGGTCAGTACCACAGTACGAGAAATAAATAAATCATGTCAAGTGACAAAGTATCATGCAATGCATACCATGTATGAATGCGATGTATGAATGGGTACAAGGAATCGAATATCAAGATACCAAAAATCGGAGTCCAAGGAAGGTATCATCAAATCATCAAATCTCGAGCAGAGGGTGACAGTATACGTACATTGCGCTAGGAAAACTCATCCTATGTACGTTACTGCATCCAGCCCTCGTGTCTAGGGCCGGTCGCACCTGCACGTGACTACAGTTACTACCTATACTGCCTGTCATCGCCATGCTCGTCGTACCCGACACTCAGAGTAAGTCAACTCAGTCAAATCATGGATATCAAAGGAATGATAGATCAATATGATATGCCCATGAATCATTTATGCATCAAATGACATATGCAACTCAATATATCATGCAATCTCATGTGAAAGTATATACAAATCATGTAATTTCACATATCATGTAATCCAAGACATTCATCATGTCATATAGTCACATAAGAATCATATAGTGACAAATAAGTCATATAAATCAAATAATGACATATAAGGCCATACATTAGCATCATTACACGTCTTTGCCAGACGTCATGATAAAACTCATTTCAACGTACCTCAAACCGTTAGCTAATTACCAAGTGATCCTCGACTCAATCTTAGGATTAATAAACCTGGCCATAACAGTTCCAAATACAACATAATGTCACATATTAGCCTTAAACATATCAAAATAAAACCCAAACTTAGACCCAAAACCAATTCTCTAAATTTCAGCGTGCGCAACCGTAGAGATCGGCTCATAACTTGTCCGATACTTAATAAAATCACATGGATCCAATTTATTTTCAAAGCTAACTCCAAAATGAACATTGCATCAGTTCAACTCATCTTCAAATTCGTTCATTTAGCCTAGGTAAAATGGCCAAGAACAATCTGCTGGAAAAACAGGACAATTTACCAAATTCCAGCCTGACCCATTTTTGTATAAAATCATAATAAATTCATATGACGTCCAAATGAGTTGAGGCTAGTGGGAACATCACGAAAACTCACAGTAATACATTTCATATTTGAAGTCCAGAAGCTAGTTCGTTCATCTAGAGGCACATGCAAAACAAAGTATGGCAGTGTTGAAAATACCTTTACACTCTGTTTTGACAGAGTGAGCAGTTCTAGTAAAAAGTGCATATATTGCACATATAAACTCCAAATCATGTGAGGCCAGTTTCTAATGAACGATAACTAAAATGTTTACAACTTTTATTCAGACACCAAGGTCAAAATCGTAGCACAGTTTGCCCAGATTTACCAAGAACACACTGCATGTGCAACCCGCCTACATGCATGTTCCAGATTGTGCACCTTGTGGTAAAAACATCATAACTCATTCATTTTAAGTCAAAAGCATGTCAAATTTTAACCACATGACGACAACACATATATCTAAAACTTTTGTTTGAGGATTGAAGTCAGATTCAGAATTTAGGTAAATCGAAAAGTCGGAGCTACCTACTGCATGCAACAACATTTTCTGCAGATTCTGGTTTAACAAAATGAGACCAACAATTTCGTGTCTCCTCCTAAATTTCGACCCAAATTCTACAAAATTCAACCAAATAAAGATAAGAACAAGTCCATACCCTTGAAGACCCAAAACCTTTTCACCATGGCTCCTTCCTAGCTTCAACTCCTCCAAACTTTCTCCAAAATTGAAAATTCTTGCACCTAACTAACACTCTTGCCTTGGGGTTTCTAAATCACTAATTGCATGTAACATGCATTAACAATTGCAAGAGATTTTTGTCCTAAAAGAGGCTGGAATTTCGAAATGCCTAGAGAGAAGGAGGAGAATTTCTTTGATGGGGATGAAGAGAGAGAAAAGGGTGGAAATTTGAGACAAAAAATCTGAAATCCATGGGTTTAGGCGTGAGCTCCAATACACCAATGCATGATATTTTATTTATTTGATGTATTGTGGAACCCATGTGTCAATACATCATTATCTTGCAAGATTAATAGTCCAAAATCATGTATTAAACATGAGTTAAATTAATTAGTGGCATGTGTTCTCCAAGTGCCATGTGATCATGCACATGCTCATGCACTAATACATGTTCCACTAGTTGGTTGACTCATCGTAGTCGGGACACCTTCATTTAAAGTTTGCACTTTTAATTATCCGGGTTTTCTTAATCATCGTTAATCCGGATTAATTAGTATCGGGGCCTTACATCTTAGCTCATTGCCCTCAAAATAAATGAGACATTCATTGACAATTTGATCAGTAATCAAACTTCTTCCAGCGGGTGTCAAGACTACAAGAGGCATGGTGCATAAACAAGAGACACATACCCGCTATCACTTCCTCCGGAGCCGCTGTAGCCTGCTCCCTCTCCAACGCATAAACCTGCCCCTGAGGTGGCCGATAGGCTGAGCTCCATACTGCCTCGGTACCAACGGTGGCCTGTGCTCTACTGTTCTGTCTACAGGCCTCCCCGTAGAGTTCTATTGTCCCTCTCGATTGGGACATGGCCGAGCAAAGGGCCCTTATTGCCACAAACATAACATCATACATAGTCTTTTGTCACATGTGGTTGCCCACAAAGAGGGCACTGGACCTTTCCAAAACTGTCTCCCTGAGATTGTCCTCTTTCTGATGGGGTATCATTCATACGGCTTCCTTTCCAACGATTCTCGGCCCCTCATGAGGTTCCCCATCTTTGCCTTGCTTGTGGTTAGTAAATTCATCTTGCTTAGCCTGCCGTGCAGCAGCTGAGAAGTAGCGGGTCAGAAACCGAGCTCTGAATAGCTTCCAATTCATCTCCTGACCCTGAGCCTCTTGCTCTATCACCGTGGTCTTCCACCACATCAGCGCCTTCTCGGCTAAATTTCGGCCAAATGGGACTCCGTTAGTCCTATCCAGGCTGTCTTAGCACAAGGAGCTGTCACAAACATCTGTTCTATCCTCTCTAATCATTCCTCAACCATTTTCCCCTGTCTCAGTTCCCTCGAACATCGGGGGTCGGTATGTCAGAAATTGAGCTAAATTAAGCTCCGCAGGTAGTAACTGTTGCTCAAACGGTTCTTCGTCGAAAGCTGGCGGGAGTAGGGGATTTGTACGCCCAACACTTGCATCAATACTCACGGCGTCTCCTACTTCCACATTTGTTGCCACACTGCAACACAAGGGTTAACAGCAATACCCAAAACAGTTCACATAATGCATTGTTAGAAAAACATAACATGTTAGTATAACAACAATATACTTCATATGCAACATATGTACAAAACACGTTTAGAAGTAAGCACCTAGCCAACTTATTGCTAAGGCTACCCTTCACTCATTCCCGGGTTCTCTAACCACTGCTCTGATACCACTAATGTAGGGCCTCTCTACCCTAACAGCGTAATCGAGACATAATTAGGGCTAAACATGCATCACAGACAGTTTATGGTTCCGGTTTTTACGTGAGCTAATAGGATTACAGGCCAAAATAAAACTTCGAAGCTAATTAATTACATTCCCAAATGAATGTTAACACTATAGATTTACACTACTCCTATAGCAGAGACTATACCAAATCCTGTATCCTAATTCACAAGGCTCCTCGAAGCTCACTGCCTCAACCCGGCCCATAGCCCTCCAAATCCAAAGGTGTACCTACAGGAACAACTCATCATGAGCATACACATCACTATTCAACACAATCAAACAAAATAACGTAAATAGTTGCATGAGATATATATGTATATATGCTCCCTGATTCACCACATTAGCACACTTCCTTTGTTGTTCCTCTTTCATAAACTCATTCACAAAATCTTTAGCTCACAAGGTAATGATCGATATCATGTTCCCGTTATAATCACAATATTCCACATTAATCACTAGAATTGTGACTGTTCCGGTCCCAATACAACAACGGAATCTTAGGACCCCCTCGCTTCGACATATAGCGGCATCATATGATATCCCTCGCTTCGACAATGACAGAGGCATGTTACCTCGCTTAGACATGACAGCGGCAAATATCATACTACCATCGCTTCATATGACAGCGGCAAGTACCTCCTTTGCTCGGAGATAAAGGCTACCGGAACATTCATCAATTCTACCACAATAATCAAACACAATAGTTGATTCCATTATCACGATATATCACTATCCTTTCACATAAATCACCACATATAAAGATTCACTATCCACGGTATACACAATACATAATCGAAAGCGTAACACATTTTACCGTCCGATGCTCGTACGTCTCACTACGTACCTTAATTCCCAAAAGTGGAGAAGTTGGAGAACTTTATCTCCTCGATGTTGTTGGCACCTGGGGTGGTTGTACACAACCACACAAATCAATATTAGAAGCTAAACAATAGCCAAATACCAAAAATTCCACAAAAAACATCATTTGCCACATTTTAAACAGCGGCGATCGATCGCTGCACAAGGCGATCGATCGCCTCACTTTTTTTGCCTTGCGGCGATCGATCGCTTCATTTTAGGCGATCGATCGCCTGTTGCGAAAAATGGCTACTGGCCATCGGCGATCGATCGCCTAAAACAGGGCGATCGATCGCCACCTGCTGTGCGCGATTTCCATCATTTTTTTTGAGCATCAACCAAGCTCAATTCCATACCATTCAAACCCAAACTTTCCAACAACACTAACATCATCATAACTCACTAAAACCCACATAAAACACTTCAAAAATCATACCCCAACAACATACAACACATACCCAAAACAAACCCATTTCAAAACCCTTCAAAACCATTATAAACCCAAACCAAACACTACAAAGCAACAAGGAGGCAACCATACCTCTTGGGGACTCCAAATCACCCAACAAATTCCACAAATCAAGCTTTTGCAAAGATTCCTCTTCCACTTTGTGCCCAAAATCGAAAATGGGAAGGGTTTTGGGTTGGGAAGGGATTTTGGGGATTTAAGAGAGTAATTGGTAAAGTGAGGTGAGAGTGGGGGGTAAATGGGTTAATTAAATTATACCCAATAATTAACATGATGTATAAAATACCCCAACATGGTATTTTAAAAACATTTTACAAATATGCACCCAACCTCCACTAAATCCATATTACCACATAATTAACAACCAATACAATTAAATCATGTTAACACATCATTTCCCATCATGCATAACATGCACCCTGAAACGTAACCCCCAGGTCACGCCTATCATGTGACTATGCATTTCATCATGATAATTAATTCCAGCATATAAATCAATTATCCACATAATTCATCATAAACATAATTAATGCCTTAATTGCAATTAATCATTTCGGGGACATCACAAATAATGTCATGACATATCTTTACTTCTTAAATCCTTACTTCAATCTTGAGTCATTTTATCATTAGTGTATTGCAATGCTTCTTACTTTTCCACGTAAGCGGAATTCTTCCTCGCTTCTTATGGAACTCCACGTAAGCGGTATTCTTCCTCGCTTCTTATGGAAATTCACGCCTCCATGTGCGAACGGTCCTCTACCTCTCGCTCCACATTTTCAGCGGAATTATAGTGTAAGCATTAAAATCCTCACTAGGATAACCTTGACTCGTGGAATACACCTCTTATTCCCCAGCATTCTTATGCAAAAACAATGCATGTCAACATGTATCATATCATAATGCACCATCTTATGCATACTTTACTTTATCTTGTGTTTAATAAATAAACACGAATACATGTTACCGTTGGGATGCCCGTACGTCGCTTACGTACCTTTCCAAAATGTAGAGGAGTCAACAGACTTTATCTCCTCGACTGTGCTGGTACTTGGGATGGTTCTACATAACCACACAACACAATATTAGGCACCTCATAATGATCCAATATCATAAACTTAATAAAATTGCCATTTTTCGAAAATGGAACACTACTGATTTTCATTCCAGAAATGTTCGAGCACCTCTTTTCATCGTAATAACCCCTCAATTTCAGCACTCAACCAGAAATTCCAGAAAAACAGGGCATATGAACCTTGGCCAGATGTTTCGAGCACGCATCTTCACAACAACAAAACTACCACATAACCCGTAACTCATGCTCAAGGAAACATGCTAGTAACTTCACAAAACTACCATGTATGTGTTCACGTCAAAGGTTTAATCAAAACCTAAGCTAGCATGCTTCATAATGAGCCCACAAATTCAATACTCGTCCAATTTTCCGTGAAAAACAGGGCATATAATCATCGCCCAGAATTTTCGAACACTTCATTTCACATGATTAAATCCTTCACATAACACATGAAACATGCTCAAGGAAATATACTGGCATCTTCAAAAACTACCATGCACGTATTCACATCAAAGTTTCAACCAAAACCTGAGCTAGCATGCTACAAATCCTCATGATTAAACTCCTACTCAAACAAAAACAGGGCAGTTTCCCTGTCCAGATTTTCGAGGACCACTTTTCACAACTCGAAATCTAACATATAAAGCATGTAAGTTACTTAACAAAACATGCTAGGGGCTTCATAAACATCACATGTAAGCACTCATAACAAGAGTTCGTCGAACCTTAAACTAGCATGCCAAATCTGCTATAAAGAAAACATATGCTTAAAAACCGAAATCTGGGAATAACATATGATTCCTCACCACTTTTGCTCTTCGATTTTTGTTAAATTCCGATCAACAAAACACCAAATATCTTCTCCTATAATCAGTTCATATGTTGGACGATATGTTTCTGGAAAGAATGGAGAGGAAACCGAGAGAAGAGAGTGGGAAAGAAGTGATGGAAGAGGCATGGTTGATCACTCTGCATCCCTGAAAACAGGGGGGTATGGACGTGATTCAGCCACTTGGGGGGTGGGGGTGGTTGCTTGTAGGGTGGCCTTGTGGTGTTTAATTGTGTCCCGGTATTTCGTACGATGTATAAAAATATCCCTCCTTGATATTTTATAATTTTACCACATCAATACATCATCAAAAACACCTAACATGCCTCCTAAACCATATCATCAAAATAAATATAACACCAACCACATAAATTAATTCCCCAACTTAATTACATGCTTTTACCACATAAAGTATAACCCATAAACCCCAAATTAAATCACCTCAATACATAATTATCAACACTTTGATAGCATGTAAACACATAATCCTTTCGGGGATATCACAATACTCCCCTACTTATAAGATTTCATCCCCAAAATCACATTTACTTACCAAAATAATATAAAACATAAAACGCATACCAGAAACAGTTCTGGATAATGCTGCACCATGTGTCGCTCTGTCTACCACGTGGCCTCCTCGACACCCATACGATCCCACTAAACCTTGATCATAGGAATAACTTTGTTCCGAAGCATGCGGTCTGCTCTATCCAAAATCCTGATAGGCCGCTCCACATAGGAAATATCGGACTCAAATTGCACCTCTGAAGGCTGCAATACATGCGAAGGATCTGGCTCGTACTTCCTCAGCATAGATACATGGAATACATCGTGTATACCAGACAGGGAGGGCGGTAAAGCCAAACGGTACGCCAGAGTACCAACACGCTGCAAGATCTCATACGGCCCTACATATCTTGGGGATAACTTCCCCGCATCCCAAACCGTACCACACCTCTGAAAGATGAGATCTTCAGAAAGACTCTGTCGCCCAACTGAAACTCCATCGGCCTTCGCCGCTGATTGGCATACGCTGTCTGTCTGTCCTGAGCTGCCTTCATCTTTCTCCTGATGACCTTTACCTTTTCTTCCATATCCTGGACCAACTCTGGTCCTCCGACCGATTTACGGTCCCCATCATCCCAACACAAAGGCGACCTGCAACGCCTGCCATATAGGACTTCAAATGGAGCCATCTGTATGCTAGCCTGGTAACTGTTATTATAAGAAAATTCCACCAAGGCTACTGAATCCAGCCAAGAAGTGTCGAACTCCAGTACATAAGCCCTCAACATATCTTCGAGCGTCTGTATCGTACGCTCAGTCTGTCCATCCATCTGGGGATGATATGCTGTGCTCAACCTTAACTCTGTGCCCAGGGTTGACTGAAGACCCTCCCAGAAGTGAGATGTGAAGGTCATACAGTAGGGAATGAAATGAGCCATCCTTAGGTATGTGAAGGTCATACAGTAGGGAATGAAATGAGCACTCTTAGTCAATCTGTCGACGACTACCCATATGGCATCAAAACCCGAAACAGTCCTTGGTAAGTGGGTCACGAAATCCATAAGACACGTGCTGCCATTTCCAATCGGGTATCTCCAAACTCCTTAGCTCACCACCGACCCTCTGCCTCTCAGCCTTCACCTGCTGACAAATCAAACAGCGCTTGACGAATGAGGTAACATCCTGTTTCATTCGCCTCCACCAGAACTGACTGCATAAATCCTTATACATCTTCTTCCCGCCCGGGTGGATACTCATCCTGCTGCAATGAGCTCGCTGTAATATACCATGCCGCAACTCAGGTGTATCTGGAACCACCCATCTGTCGGTAAGCCTCAGAGAACCGTCCTCAGCCACTCTGAATCTCGATGGCTGACCTGAATGAACAACTGACATCCATCTCTGAACCTCTGTGTCGGTCCCCTGAGCCTTCCGAATGTGTTCATAAATGATCGGCTCAGCTAGTAAGGTCAACACCTGTACCGGAGAAGAAGACACATCATAATCAAACCCCAACTGACAGTAGGAGCCCATCATAGCTGATACATACATGACATCCTCTGCCGTGCTCCTCACTTTCCGACTCAAAGCGTCGGCTGTCGAGTTTGCTTTTCCTGGATGGTATTCGATTTCACAGTCATAGTCCTTCAGCAGGTCCATCCATCTCCTCTGCCTCATATTCAGCTCAGCCTGTGTAAACAAGAACTTCAGGCTCTTGTGATCGGTGAAGATGGTAAATGAGGTACCATATAAGTAGTGTCGCCATATCTTCAAGGCGAACACTATAGCTGCTAACTCCAGATCATGGACTGGATACCTCGTCTCGTGTGGCTTCAACTGTCTAGAAGCATAAGCCACTACATGTCTGTCCTGCATCAGTACGCATCCTAGGCCCTGTAGCGATGCGTCAGTATAAAGAACAAATCCTTTGTTCTCCCTGGGAATCACCAAAACTGGTGCAGTAGTCAGTCTGCGCTTTAATTCCCGGAAACTCTGCTCACAAGCCTTTGACCAACAGAATGGGACTCTGTGGGGTCTTCCCACCTTAACAGTGATTAATAGACATAAGAAGGACTAATCATGCATTAAGGTAACATCTTAAGGTTTTGGTTGTTACACGAGCTAACAGGATTACAGGCCAAAAATACAAACTTCAAAAATAATTCATTACATTCCAAAAGAATGTCATTTAGATTTACACTACTCCTAGAGTAGATACTAATCATAACTTGAATCCTATGCATTCCTGTGTCCCTAGTAGCTCACTTGCCTCAACCCGACCCTTAGTCCTTCATCCAAAGTGTACCTACAGGGACAACACATCATGAGCATATATAATCTTACTTAACATTATAAACATCATAGTAAATGCAAGAAACATTGGTTAAGTAATATGCTGGTTATACATTCACTTCTTATTGTTGTCCCTGATTTAGAATCATGCATATGGGGCATCTTACCCGCGTGGCATCTTACCACAACATCATCGTATGGCCTCTTACCATATGGGGCATCTTACCCCGTGGCATCTTACCACAATACATCGCATGGCCTCTTACCATGTGGGGCATCTTACCCCGTGGCATCTTACCACAATACATCGCATGGCCTCTTACCATGTGGGGCATCTTACCCCGTGGCATCTTACCACAATACATCGCATAAATGTCATCATATAAGCATCGTATAAGCAATAAACATCATATGAACTTCATCGTGTAAACATCGTATAAACACCGTCATTTCATCGTGAATACTCATGCAATAAAAGCATAGTCATAGTATAGAGATGTGTGTTACCGTCCGATGCCCGTACGCTTCTTACGTACCTTTTCAAAAAGAGGAGGAGTCAACAGACTTTATCTCCTTGATGGTGCCGGTACCTGGGATGGTTCTACAAGACCACATAATACCATATTAGATGCCTCAAAACCATCTTACATCATAAACTTAACAAAATAAAACATCATCATAATTTTCAACTTACTGCCTCTCTCGATCGATCGGCCCTAGGTCTCGATCGATCGAGACACTGTGCACTAACAGTGTCTTGGCTTCCTGCCTCGCTCGATCGATCGAACATTTTACCGATCGATCGAGGAGCTTCACCGATCGATCGAGAAATCCTTCGATCGATCGGCACCAAAATTTTGAAAACATGTTTAGACCTTCTGTCTCGCTCGATCGATCGGACCAAATCTCGATCGATCGAGAGCTCTGAAAATCGGGATTTTTCCCCAGATTTTTGAGCACCTCATTTCATACCATCTTTTCTACCTCATAACACATCTTTCATGCTGAAACAAACATGTGAAGAACTTCATAAAATATCCATGTAAGCTCTTAAATCGAAGGTTTAACAAAACCTAAGCTAACATGCATCACAACATCATCATCAACTTCATCCTTAACCAACTTTTACAGAAACAGAGCATGTATCTTTTTGCCCAGATTTTCGAGCATATAGTTTCATAACTAGAAATCTATCACATAAGACATGTAAATGCTCAAACAAACATGCTAGTAGCTACATAAAACTACCATGTAAGCATTCATATCAAGGTTTCACCCAAACCTATACTTAACATGCTTTAAAATCAACCCACCAAACCCAAGCCCAAACATAAACCCAGAAAAACAGGGTACCCACTTACCCCTCTCTTTTGCTCCTCTCTTTGCAAGGTTTTGAACACCTTCTTACCAAGCTTTTCTTCCCTTCCCCAGCAGCTTACAAGCACGATTTTGGGAGAGAAAGAGAGAGGAGAGAAGGAGATGATTTGGCTGCAAAGTGGAAGCATGGGCATGACCAAGTGGGAGGCATGGGTGTGAAACAAGTGGGTTGACAAGTGGGGGATGGGTGGTGACCGAGTTGGGTGGGGTGGGGTGGTGTGGTTGGGGTGCCATGTGGTGTTTAATTGTATCCCGGTATATAGTACGATGTATTAAAATATCCTCACTCGATATTTTCTAACTTCTTATAATTAATACATCCCTTAAAATACCCAACATGCTCCCCACATCATATCATCATAACATAAATCGTGGCCCCCAATTTAAATACACCATAACCCTTAAACACATCATAATTCATCATCGTAGAACATAATCATATTACATTTCGGGGGTATTACATTACTCCCCTACTTATAAGATTTCGTCCCCGAAATCCACATGCATCATCGTATCGAAACTAAACATAAAGACATACCAGAGAATAGTTCCGGATAGTGCTGCACATATGCCGTTCCGTCTCCCACGTAGCCTCCTCGACACCCCGACGATCCCACTGAACTTTGGCCATCGGTATAACTTTGCTTCGTTGCCTGCGATCCTCTCGATCCAGAATTCTGATTGGTCGTTCTACGTAGGACACATCTGAGTCTAACTGAACTTCAGTAGGCTGTAAGACATGGGACGGGTCTGGCTCATACTTCCTCAACATAGAGACATGGAAAACATCGTGTATGCCAGACAAGGATGGCGGTAGAGCCAAACGATATGCCAAAGTACCGATACGCTGTAAAACTTCATATGGCCCAACATACCTCGGAGATAACTTTCCCCGCATCCCAAAACGAACCACGCCCCTGAAGGGCGAGATCTTTAAGAAGACCCTGTCTCCTAACTGGAATTCTAGCGGTCGTTGCCGCTTATTGGCATAGGCCGCTTGCCTATCCTGGGCCGCTTTCATCTTCAGGCGTATCAACTTTATCTTACCTTCCATATCCCTGATCATATCCGGTCCTCCGACCGCTTTGCTGGTCAAGTCCTCCCAATACAGTGGTGATCTACATCGTCGTCCATACAGAGCTTCAAAAGGGGCCATTTGAATGCTCGCCTGATAACTGTTATTATAGGAGAACTCCACCAGCGGCACTGAATCCTGCCACGGAGTATCAAACTCCAAAACACACGCCCTCAACATGTCCTCGAGCGTCTGAATGGTACGCTCTGTTTGGCCGTCTGTCTGAGGGTGATAAGCCGTACTCAGTCTCACCTCCGTGCCCAGAGCTGTCTGGAGACCCTCCCAGAAATGTGAAGTGAACCTTGGGTCTCTGTCAGACACTATCGAGACTGGAATACCATGCAATCTCACAACATCCCGTATATACATTTGAGCCATCTTTAAGTATGTATAAGACATACTGTAAGGGATGAAATGAGCCGTCTTCGTCAGCCTATCCACGATCACCCAGATCGCATCAAACCCTGAGGTCGTTCTTGGCAAGTGGGTCACAAAGTCCACAGATATATGCTCCCACTTCCATTCGGGCACCTCTAAGCTCTTCAGCTCACCACCAGGCCTCTGTCTCTCTGCCTTTACCTGCTGGCAGATCAAACATCTTTTAACAAAAATGATTACTTCTCGCTTCATGCGTCTCCACCAGAATTGATCGCATAGATCTTTGTGCATCTTCTTTCCCCCTGGGTGGATACTGAAACGACTACTGTGAGCCCGCTCCAATATTCCTCTACGCAGTCCTGGTGCATCTGGGACTACCCATCGGTTGCCCAGTCTCAAGGAATCATCCTCAGCCACTCTGAACTTGGTTGTTGGCCTTGAAGGATCAATGATGTCCACCTCGAACCTCACTATCCGACTTCTGGGCCTTCCTGATCGCCTCAAATATGTCTGGCTCCGCCAATAAGGTCGACACTCGCACAGGCGACGTGTCTACATCGAAATCATAGCCCAGTTGGCAATAAGACGTCATCAAGGCTGACAAACACATAACATCCTCTGCAGTACTCTTCACCTTCCGACTTAAGGCGTCTGCTATCAAGTTTGCTTTACCTGGATGGTACTCAATTTCACAATCATAATCTTTGAGCAAATCCATCCATCTTCTTTGCCTCATATTCAACTCTGCCTGAGTGAATAAGAACTTCAGGCTCTTATGGTCCGTATAAATAGTGAAAGACGTGCCATACAAGTAATGCCTCCAGATCTTTAAGGCGAATATGATGGCCGCCAATTCCAAATCATGCACTGGATACTTAGCCTCGTGTGGCTTCAGCTGCCTCGATGCATAAGCCACCACATGCTTATCTTGCATTAACACACAGCCCAAGCCCTGTAATGACGCATCCGTATACAAGGCGAACCTCTTATCCTCAGACGGAATCACCAGCACAGGCGCTGTAGTCAAACGACGCTTCAGCTCTTGGAAGCTTTCCTCACAAGCTTCGGACCAAAAGAAGGGGACTCCTTTCTGAGTCAGCTGCGTCAGGGGTTTGGCAATCTTCGAAAAACCCTCGACGAAACGTCGGTAATATCCTGCCAAACCGAGAAAACTCCTTATCTCAGGTACAGAAGTGCGTGCAGCCCACTCCATCACAGCTTCAATCTTCCTTGGATCCACAGATATCCCGTGACTAGATATGACATGGCCTAAAAATACCACGCTGTCCAACCAGAACTCGCACTTACTAAGCTTCGCATACAGCTGATGATCCCTAAGGATCTGAAGCACTATCCTCAAGTGTCTTACGTGCTCTTCTTCCGTCCGAGAGTAGATAAGTATGTCGTCAATGAAGACTATGACGAACTGATCCAAATACGGCTGGAACACCCTGTTCATCAAACTCATGAAGACAGCTGGGGCATTCGTCACCCCAAAAGGCATGACCAGGAATTCATAGTGCCCATATCTAGTCCTGAAAGCCGTCTTCTGAACATCATCTTCTCTTACTCGAATCTGATGGTACCCCGACCTCAGATCGATCTTACTATAGAGCCTCGTACCTTGCAACTGATCGAACAAGTCATCGATCCTCGGAAGTGGATACTTGTTCTTTACTGTAGCTTTGTTCAACTGCCTGTAGTCAATGCATAGACGCATCGATCCATCTTTCTTCTTAACAAATAAGACAGGCGCACCCCATGGCGATACGCTAGGGCGTATGTAGCCCTTATCAAGGAGTTCCTGCAACTGTATCTTTAACTCCCTTAACTCTGCTGGTGCCATCCTATACGGGGCACGAGAAATTGCAGACGTCCCTGGTAGCAACTCAATCCCAAACTCGACCTCTCTCGTCGGTGGGAATCCGGGAATCTCCTCCGGGAAGACATCAGGAAACTCCGCCACTACGGGCACATCCTCAACCTTTAACTCCTTCCTCTTATCCGCCATGTCAACAGCGTAGATAAGATATCCTTCATGACCTCGTTCCAATAACTGTGTCATCTTGACACCAGATATTAACGGAATCTTCGGACGGGAACCATCTCCATAGAATGTCCACTGGACTCCCAATACAGATCTAAATCGGACAGTCCTTTGCATGCAGTTTACCACTGCCTGATACTTGTTCAGAACATCGATGCCCACAATGCAATCGAAGTCTGTCATTCCCAACACAATCAAATCTGATCTTAACTCATTATCCTCAAAATAAATGAGGCCATCATAAACAATCTGATCCGTAGTCAAACTTCTTCCAGCGGGGGTCGAGACCATAAGAGGCATGGGGGACGGAGAAGTGCATATGTGGTGCCTTTCAACAAAACTCGTTGACACAAAAGAGTGTGACGCACCTGTGTCTATCAATATAAGAGCAGGGTGCGTAAATAAAAGACACGTATCCGCTATAACTTCCTCCGGGGCCGCCGTAGCCTGCTCCCTCGTCAAAGCATACACCTGTCCCTGAGGTGGCCCCGCGGGCTGACCTCCATACTGCCTTGGCACAAAAGGTGGCCGGTGTTGTGTCGTTCTGTCCGCAGGTCTCCCCGTAGAGCTCTGCTGTCTTCCCCTGTTGGGACACCGCCGAGCAAAGTGGCCTCTGTCGCCACAGACATAACATCCTACGCAGTCCTTTGCCAAATGTGGTTGCCCACAAAGAGTGCACTGAACTCTTCCAGATCTGTCTCCCTGAGACTGTCCTCTCCCAGATGGAGCATCATTCCTACCTTTCCCTTTCCATCGATTCTCGGGCCTCTTGCCACTGAATCTCGATGCCGAAGTGTTCCCCCTAGGCTTAAACTGATCACCTCTGGGCTTCAAATTGTCAGAAGTGGACCTCTGAGGGGGTGCCGGAGGTGGCACAGCATCAGGATATGCACCGACTCCCAGTTCAGCTAGCTCAGCTCGTGAGAGTGCATCATCAAAACAAGCAGGGCCATAAGTGATCACCCTGTCATACAGTTCAGGCCTCAAGCCCTTCATGAAATTCCGCATCTTCGCTTGAGTGCTTGCAGCAATGTGTGGCACATATCGTAGTAAGGAACAGTAATGCAAAGCATAGTCAGATACATGCATGGTACCTTGTCTTAAACTAGTAAACTCATCCTCCTTGGCCTGTCTTGCAGCGGCTGAGAAATAGCGGTTCAAAAACCGCGTTCGGAACATCTTCCAATTTACTTCCTGTCCCAGAGCCTCTTGCTCAATCACTGTGGTTTTTCACCACATCAATGCCTTCTTGGACAGCTGAAATTCTGCTAATCGGATCCAGGCCGTCTTTGCACAAGGCGCTGCCACAAATATCTGTTCGATCCTCTCTAACCATTCCTCCGCTTTCTCTCCGGATTCAGTTCCCTCGAACATCGGAGGTCGATACATCATAAACTGAGCCAAGCTCAATTCCCCTGGTAGCAACTGCTGTTCAGAGGGTTCCTCTCCCAAAGCTGGTGGTGGCAATGGGTTCGTACGCCCAGCACTTGCATTTACACTAATGGCGTCACCCACTTCTATATTTGCTGCCATGCTGCAACACAAGGGTTAATAACAACACCAAAAGCAGTTCATAAAGCACATCGTTAGATAATTGAACATGTTAGTATAACATCTTCTTCTTTATGAATAACATACATATAAACATGTTCAAAAGTAAGCACCTAGCTAACTTATTGCTAAGGCTACCCTTCACTCATTCCCGAGTTATCTAACCACTGTTCTGATAGCACTAATGTGGGGTCTTCCCACCTTAACAGTGATTAATAGACATAAGAAGGACTAATCATGCATTAAGGTAACATCTTAAGGTTTTGGTTGTTACACGAGCTAATAGGATTACAGGCCAAAAATACAAACTTCAAAAATAATTCATTACATTCCAAAAGAATGTCATTTAGATTTACACTACTCCTAGAGTAGATACTAATCATAACTTGAATCCTATGCATTCCTGTGTCCCTAGTAGCTCACTGCCTCAACCCGACCCTTAGTCCTTCGTCCAAAAGTGTACCTACAGGGACAACACATCATGAGCATATATAATCTTACTTAACATTATAAACATCATAGTAAATGCACGAAACATTGGTTAAGTAATATGCTGGTTATACATTCACTTCTTATTGTTGTCCCTGATTTAGAATCATGCATATGGGGCATCTTACCCGCGTGGCATCTTACCACAACATCATCGTATGGCCTCTTACCATATGGGGCATCTTACCCCGTGGCATCTTACCACAATACATCGCATGGCTTCTTACCATGTGGGGCATCTTACCCCGTGGCATCTTACCACAATACATCGCATGGCCTCTTACCATGTGGGGCATCTTACCCCGTGGCATCTTACCACAATACATCGCATAAATGTCATCATATAAGAATCGTATAAGCAATAAACATCATATGAACTTCATCGTGTAAACATCGTATAAACACCGTCATTTTATCGTGAATACTCATGCAATAAAAGCATAGTCATAGTATAGAGATGTGTGTTACCGTCCGATGCCCGTACGCTTCTTACGTACCTTTTCAAAAAGAGGAGGAGTCAACAGACTTTATCTCCTTGATGGTGCCGTTACCTGGGATGGTTCTACAAGACCACATAATACCATATTAGATGCCTCAAAACCATCTTACATCATAAACTTAACAAAATAAAACATCATCATAATTTTCAACTTACTGCCTCTCTCGATCGATCGGCCCTAGGTCTCGATCGATCGAGACACTGTGCACTAACAGTGTCTTTGCTTCCTGCCTCGCTCGATCGATCGAACATTTTACCGATCGATCGAGGAGTTTCACCGATCGATCGAGAAATCCTTCGATCGATCGGCACCAAAATTTTGAAAACATGTTTAGACCTTCTGTCTCGCTCGATCGATCGGGACCAAATCTCGATCGATCGAGAGCTCTGAAAATCGGGATTTTTCCCCAGATTTTTGAGCACCTCATTTCATACCATCTTTTCTACCTCATAACACATCTTTCATGCTGAAACAAACATGTGAAGAACTTCATAAAATATCCATGTAAGCTCTTAAATCGAAGGTTTAACAAAACCTAAGCTAACATGCATCACAACATCATCATAAACTTCATCCTTAACCAACTTTTACAGAAACAGAGCATGTATCTTTTTGCCCAGATTTTCGAGCATATAGTTTCATAACTAGAAATCTATCACATAAGACATGTAAATGCTCAAACAAACATGCTAGTAGCTACATAAAACTACCATGTAAGCATTCATATCAAGGTTTCAACCAAACCTATACTTAACATGCTTTAAAATCAACCCACCAAACCCAAGCCCAAACATAAACCCAGAAAAACAGGGTACCCACTTACCCCTCTCTTTTGCTCCTCTCTTTGCAAGGTTTTGAACACCTTCTTACCAAGCTTTTCTCCCTTCCCCAGCAGCTTACAGGAACGATTTTGGGAGAGAAAGAGAGAGGAGAGAAGGAGATGATTTGGCTGCAAAGTGGAAGCATGGGCATGACCAAGTGGGAGGCATGGGTGGAAACAAGTGGGTTGACAAGTGGGGGATGGGTGGTGACCGAGTTGGGGGTGTGGGGTGGTGTGGTTGGGGTGCCATGTGGTGTTTAATTGTATCCCGGTATATAGTACGATGTATTAAAATATCCTCACTCGATATTTTCTAACTTCTTATAATTAATACATCCCTTAAAATACCCAACATGCTCCCCACATCATATCATCATAACATAAATCGTGGCCCCCAATTTAAATACACCATAACACTTAAACACATCATAATTCATCATCGTAGAACATAATCATATTACATTTCGGGGGTATTACAGACTCCCTTCTGAGTCAGCTGTGTAAGTGGCTTGGCGATCTTTGAGAAACCCTCGAAGAAACGTCGGTAATAGCCAGCCAAACCAAGAAAACTTTGAATCTCACTGACTGAAGTAGGGGCGGACCAATCCATAACTGCCTCAATCTTCCTGGGATCTACTGATATCCCCTCTCGAGAGATAATGTGACCCAAGAATGATACACTGCTCAGCCAAAACTCACACTTGCTGAGTTTGGCGTACAGCTGGTGATCTCTGAGGATCTGTAATACTGTCCTCAAATGACTAGCATACTCCTCTTCACTTCTTGAATAGACAAGGATGTCATCAATGAATACGATCACAAACTGATCAAGGTACTCCTGAAATACTCGGTTCATCAGGCTCATAAATACAGCAGGGGCATTTGTTACACCAAACGGCATAACTAGGAACTCGTAGTGCCCGTGCCGAGTCCGAAAAGCTGTCTTCTGGACATCATCAGCTCTAACCCGCACCTGGTGATAGCCTGACCTCAAATCTATCTTTGAGTAAACCTCTGTACCCTGAAGCTGATCGAAAGATCATCAATCCTCGGAAGTGGATACCTGTTCTTCACTGTGGCCTTGTTCAGTTGCCTGTAGTCAATGCACAGACGCATTGAACCATCCTTATTTTTCACGAACAAGACTGGTGCACCCCAAGGCGATACACTAGGACGAATGTATCCCTTGTTGAGGAGCTCGTGCAACTGCACTTTCAGCTCCCTCAGCTCTGCCGGTGCCATCCTGTATGGGGCACGAGAAATGGCTGATGTCCCCGGCAGTAGCTCAATGGCAAACTCCACATCTCTTATCGGCGGAAACCCTGGAATCTCATCCGAGAATACATCAATGAATTCTGTCACGACCGGTATATCCTCGATCCTTAACTCTTCCTTTTCCTCAGAGACGTCCACGGCATAAATAATGTAGCCCGTGTGGCCGCGTTCCAATAACCGCGACATCTTAACTGCTGAGATCACTGAAATCTTGGGACGAGAGTCGTCCCCATAAAAGGTCCACTGGAACCCCTGATCAGAAAGAAAATATGCCATCCTCTGTCGGCAATCTACCACTGCTCGGTATCTGCTCAACACATCAATACCGATAATGCAGTCAAAATCTGTCATCTCTAACTGAATCAGATCGGCCCTTAGATCATTGCCCTCAAAATAAATGAGGCAATCAGATAACAGTCGGTCTGCAATCACATGCTTCCCTGTGGTGTCGAGACCATGAGAGGCGTGGGTAACAGAGACGAGCACGGGCGGTGTCTCTCCACAAAAGCAGCAGATACAAAAGAATGGGAAGCACCTGTATCTATCAATATAAATGCAGGGTACGTAAATAAATGACACGTACCAGCAATGACCTCCTCCGGGGCTGCCTCAGCCTGCTCCCGCGTCAATGCATACACTTGACCCTGCGACTGTCCCGCCGCCTGACCTTCCTGCTGTGAGACCCCGATATCTCAATAAACTAATAGGTGCGATTAAGAGAACTAAACATTCATATGAATAAATCAGAGTAAAGAGTCATGTTGATTTTCCTGAGCTTAAGGAATACAGTAGCAAAAGTTTCAAAAAGGGATTTCACAAAGTCCTACAAAAGGTGCTACATTATAGTCTTATTCTACCACAAGTAGAAGCTATATAAAATTTTTCTCAAATCTTGTAGCTAATCCCGTAACTCTCCTTATAGCTCAGCTTCTCAACCCCGACCCTGGTTCTCAACATCAAAAGCACCTACAAAGACAACCCCCAACACATGAGCATATCACAATTCATATTCAACATAATATGAAAATAAGGCGTAAATGCACAATCATAAAATACAATTCACTTCCTGTATTTCCATCGCATTTACAATGCCCACTGGTTGTCCCTGTACCATGATTCATAATATAACACATTATATGAATGTATGGTTTCACAAATGAATGTCATGACATTTCCTCTTTTTCTTGAGTCAGTCATCATCGGTTATTTTAATACTTCTCCGCTTTTATAATCTCAAAACAAGCGGTATCTCATCCTCGCTTCTTTATACTAGCGGTATCTCATCCTCGCTCAGTATAGTATATACCCGCCTCCATGTGCAAGCGAGCCTCCCCCCTCCCGCTCCACATTTTTAGCGGTAAAGCGTAAGCATTAACACCTTAACCGTGATCGCCCTGACTCGTGGAATACATCTCTTTATCCCACATCACAATATGCAACAACAATGCATAATATGCAACAACAATGCATAATAACATGTATCAACTCAATAATGCATCACATTGCATTCATCATGTGTCATGCAGACAAAACATAAATACATGTTACCGTTGGGATGCCCGTACGTCGCTTACGTACCTTTCCAAAAAGTAGTGTGTGGTGGGACTCTATCCCCTGCGTTGTGTAGCCGTTTGTGAAGGCTCTACACCAGTGTACAACACAATATTAGATGCCAATATATGATCCAAAATCAAAAATCCAACAAAAAAACAATATTTCAAGATTTTGCTTCTGGCGATCGATCGCTACCCCTTGGCGATCGATCGCCAAACTCCACTGTCCCATGGCGATCGATCGCGCCTTTCATGGCGATCGATCGCGTGGCTTTGATTTTGGCTACTGGACCTCGGCGATCGATCGCGCCCTTTGTGGCGATCGATCGCCACCTGGGCTGTGCGCGATAATTTCCCAGAATGTTCAACACCGATATTCACACCTTTCATTCTAACATGTAAGACATACAACATGCCAAGACCAACATGCTAGTATTTAAAACACATTACCCTGAGTGTATTTACATCGATATTGTACCCCAACCACAAACCCACATGCATTAAAATCACCCATGAACATCAGTACTCATTCAACATTTTCTGAAAACAGGGCATTGTCTTCCTGCCCAGATTTTTGAGTACACACTTTCAAGCAACGAAATCTACCACATAAGTCATGCAATTTGCTCGAATAAAAATGTTAAGGGTTTCATCAAACTACCATGCATATTTTCACATCGAAGGTTCATTCAAAAACCCTTCTAACATGCATATTACCACCCCTTCAATATCACTCCCAGATCACATATTTCCAGAAAAACAGGGGAAAATATCTACCCAGATTTTCGAACACCATACTTTACATGCTTAAATCTACCACATAAAACATGTAATGTGCTCAAGGAAAAGTACTGAAAGCTTCATAAACACACCATAAATGAACATGAATCGAAGGTTTAACAAAACCTAACCTAACATGCCATTTTTCACACTAAATAAAGTATGAACTCAACAACAAAAACTTCCAACCCAGAAATGGTTCCTCACCCCTTTTGGCTCCGATTTTTGCAAGCTTTCCTAGCAAGAAAAATGGTGGATCTCCTCTTGTTTTCCCTTACCAGATGTTGGACGAAAAAGTTGGAGAGAATGGAGTGATTTCAGCTATGACAAGGTGGAGTGGGAGATGAGGAAAGAGGTATGGGCAAGCTGCAGCTGGCAGCAGGGTATGGGTCAAGGGGGGTGGTTTGTGGTGGGTTTATGTGATGTGTTATGTTTTGGTCCCGGTATTTCGCACGATGTATTAAAATATCCTCACATGATATTTTATAGTATTTTCTCATTAAAATACTTCAATTCCTATTTAAAATATACTTTACCAAAACGATTAACACACACCCCAAATTAAACATGCCACAATCCCCAAAATCTCAACATGTAACACATGCACCCTTACATGCATCTCCCAATATTATTAATTCATCACAAGAATTAGTACCATAAATTTCACAACAAAGATTAATGTTTAAATAACACATAATCATTTCGGGGATATCACAATACTCCCCTACTTATAGGATTTCGCCCTCGAAATCAGCATGCACTTACCCAAAATAAAATGAAACGTAAATCACATACCAGAAAACAGTTCTGGGTAGTGCTGCACCATGTGTCGCTCCGTCTCCCACGTGGCCTCCTCGACACCCCTACGATCCCACTGAACTTTGACCATAGGTATAACTTTGTTTCTCAGTCTGCGATCTGCCCTATCCAAAATCCTGATAGGCCGCTCCACATAGGAAACATCGGACTCAATCTGAACCTCAGAAGGCTGTAACACATGTGAAGGATCCGGCTCATACTTCCTCAGCATAGACACATGGAATACATCGTGTATACCCGACAGAGAAGGCGGTAAGGCCAAACGGTACGCCAGAGTACCCACACGCTGTAAGATCTCATACGGCCCCACGTATCTAGGAGACAACTTCCCCCGCATACCAAACCGTACCACACCCCTGAAGGGTGAGATCTTTAGAAAAACTCTGTCGCCCAACTGAAACTCCAACGGTCTCCGCCGCTGATTGGCATATGCTGCCTGTCTATCCTGAGCTGCCTTCATCTTTCGTCTGATAACCTTAACTTTCTCTTCCATTTCCTGAACCAACTCTGGTCCTCTAACCGACTTACGGTCCAAGTCATCCCAACACAAGGGTGACCTACAACGCCTACCATAGAGGGCCTCGAAAGGAGCCATCTGTATACTTGCCTGGTAGCTGTTGTTGTAAGAGAACTCTACCAAGGCTATCAAGTCCTGCCATGATATGTCGAACTCTAACACACAAGCTCTCAACATATCCTCGAGCGTCTGTATCGTACGCTCAGTCTGTCCGTCTGTCTGAGGGTGATAGGCTGTGCTCAGCCTCAACTCCGTACCTAGAGCTTTCTGCAGACCTTCCCAAAAGTGAGATGTGAACCGTGGATCTCGATCAGACACTATCGAAACAGGAATCCCGTGTAGTCTCACTATATCTCTGACATATAATTGTGCCATCCTCAAGTGCGTATATGTCATACAGTAAGGAATGAAATGAGCCACTTTAGTCAATCTGTCCACGACTACCCAGATGGCATCAAAACCCGAAACAGTCCTCGGTAAGTGGGTCACGAAGTCCATCGACACGTGCTGCCACTTCCACTCGGGTATCTCCAAACTCCTTAGTTCACCTCCAGGCCTCTGTCTCTCAGCCTTCACCTGTTGACAAATCAAACAGCGCTTGACAAATGAGGTGACATCTTGTTTCATACGCCTCCACCAGAACTGGTTGCGTAGATCCTTATACATCTTCTTCCCGCCTGGGTGAACACTCATCCTACTGCAATGAGCTCGCTGTAAGATACCCTGGCGCAACTCGGGTGTATCTGGAACCACCCATCTGTCGCCAAGTCGCAAAGAACCGTCCTCAGCCACTCTGAATCTCGATGGCTGATCTGAATGGACCACTGACATCCATCTCTGAATCTCTGCATCGGTCCCCTGAGCCTTCCTGATGTGATCATAAATAACCGGCTCAGCTAGCAAGGTCAAAACCTGTACTGGTGAAGTAGACACATCGTAATCGAATCCCAAATGGCAGTAGGAGCCCAACATAGCCGATAGGTACATGGCATCCTCTGCTGTGCTCCTCACCTTCCGACTCAAAGCGTCGGCTGTCAAATTCGCTTTCCCGGGATGGTATAGGATTTCACAATCATAATCCTTCAATAGATCCATCCATCTCCTCTGTCTCATGTTCAGCTCAGCCTGTGTAAACAAGAACTTCAGGCTCTTGTGATCAGTGAAGATGGTGAATGAGGTACCGTATAAGTAGTGTCGCCATATCTTCAAGGCGAAAACTATAGCTGCCAACTCCAAATCATGGACTGGATACCTCGTCTCATGTGGCTTCAACTGTCTCGAAGCATAAGCCACAACATGTCTGTCCTGCATCAGTACGCATCCTAAGCCCTGTAGCGATGCGTCGGTATAAAGAACAAATCCTTTGTTCTCCTTGGGAATCACAAGAACTGGTGCAGTAGTCAGTCTGTGTTTCAATTCCCGGAAACTCTGCTCACAAGCCTCTGACCAACAAAAAGAGACTCCCTTCTGAGTCAGCTGTGTAAGTGGTTTGGCGATCTTTGAGAAACCCTCGACGAAACGTCGATAATAGCCAGCCAACCCAAGAAAACTCCGAATCTCACTGACTGAAGTAGGGGTAGACCAATCCATAACTGCCTCTATCTTCCTCGGGTCTACTGATATCCCTTCTCGTGATATAATATGGCCCAAGAATGCAACACTGCTCAGCCAAAACTCACACTTGCTGAGTTTGGCGTACAACTGATGATCTCTGAGGATCTGGAGCACTATCCTCAGATGATTGGCATGATCCCCCTCACTCCTTGAATAGACGAGGATGTCATCAATGAATACGATCACAAACTGATCGAGGTACTCCTGAAATACTCTGTTCATCAGGCTCATAAAAACTGCAGGTGCATTTGTTACACCGAAAGGCATTACCAAGAACTCATAGTGTCCGTATCGAGTTCTAAAAGCCGTCTTTTGAACATCACCAGCTCTAACCCGCACCTGATGATAGCCTGACCTCAAGTCTATCTTAGAGTACACCTCTGTACCCTGAAGCTGGTCGAACAGATCATCAATCCTCGGAAGTGGATATCTGTTCTTCACTGTAGCCTTGTTCAATTGCCTGTAGTCAATGCACAGACGCATTGATCCATCCTTCTTTTTCACGAACAAGACTGGTGCACCCCAAGGCGATACACTAGGACGAATGTATCCCTTGTCAAGGAGCTCCTGTAACTGTACCTTTAGTTCCCTCAGCTCTGCCGGTGCCATCCTGTATGGGGCACGAGAAATGGCTGATGTCCCCGGTAACAGCTCAATAGCAAACTCAACATCCCTG
The DNA here is from genome assembly GCA_907163345.1 of Haberlea rhodopensis. Taxonomy (NCBI): domain Eukaryota; kingdom Viridiplantae; phylum Streptophyta; class Magnoliopsida; order Lamiales; family Gesneriaceae; genus Haberlea; species Haberlea rhodopensis. Next base: position 132,056 of record CAJQUN010000461.1, on the reverse strand, counting down.
ACAGGCGGAAATCCCGGAATCTCATCTGGGAACACATCAATGAACTCCGCCACAAATGGAATGTCCTCGGCTCTCACTTCTTTTTCCTCAGATACATCCACCGCATAAATGATGTAACCGGTGTGGCCGCGCTCCAATAACCGCGACATCTTAACCGCTGAGATCACTGGAATCCTTGGACGAGAGCCGTCCCCATAAAAAGTCCACTGGAACCCCTGATCAGATAGAAAACGAACAGTCCTCTGCCGACAGTCTACCACAGCTCGGTATCTGCTCAACACATCAATGCCGATAATACAGTCAAAGTCTGCCATCTCTAACTGAATCAGTTCAGCCCTCAGATCATTGCCCTCAAAATAAATGAGGCAATCAGACAACAGCCGATCCGCAATCACATGCTTCCCCGTGGGTGTCGAGACCATGAGAGGCGTGGGTAACAGAGACGAGCACAAGTGGTGTCTCTCCACAAAGGCAACAGATACAAAAGAATGAGAAGCACCTGTATCTACCAAAATAAATGCAGGGTACGTAAATAAATGACACGTACCAGCAATGACCTCCTCTGGGGCTGCCTCGCTTGCTCCCTAGTCAGTGCGTACACCTGACCCTGCGGTGGTCCTGCCGCCTGACCTCCTTGCGGTCGAGGCGCAAACTGCTGTCTCGGTGGTGCCCTCCCAGCATCAAATCTTGGCCTATTCGGCCCTGAGTCTGTCTGACTTGCCCGATTGGGACAGTTCCTAGCTAAGTGGCCCACCTTGCCACAAACATAACAGCCTCGGCAGTCACGTGACAAGTGAAATCCTCCACAGCGGTCACACCTGTCCCCTCCTGCCTTACTCCCCTGTGTAGGTCCTCGATTGCTCTGTTTCTGACTCTGAGATTTCTTCCCGCTAAATCTGGAAGATGATGAGGCTCCACGAGTCTTGAACTGATCTCCTCGTGGTTTCAAACTATCAGCAACAGGCCTCTGTGATGGTACTGGAGGGGGTACAACATCCTTGTATGCTCCCACTGCAATTTCCGCTAACTCTGCCCGTGTCAGGGCGTCATCAAAAGAGCTAGGGTTGTTGGAGATAACCCGGTCAAATAGTTCTGGCCTGAGTCCTTTCATGAAATGCCTCATCTTTGCATGGCTGCTCACAGCAATATGGGGGACATACCTCAACAGTGAGGAATACTGCAAGGCAAAGTCTGAAACTGACATGTTTCCCTGCTTCAAGTTAGTGAATTCGTCCTCTTTGACTTGTCTAGCAGCGGCAGAAAAATACCGGTTAAGAAACCGGGTCCTGAATACAGTCCAGTCTACTACCATGCCCTGAGCTCTCAGCTCCACCACAGTGGTCTTCCACCACATAGAAGGCTTCTTCGCCATCTGAAACTCGGCTAACCTCAGCCATGCGGTACGTGCACAGGGCGCAGTCACAAGTATCTGCTCTATCCGTTCTAGCCACTCTTCGGCCCCTTCTCCAGATTCGGTCCCCTCAAACATGGGTGGACGGAAATTCAGAAACTGTGTCAAACTGAGCTCCCCGGGTAATAACATCTGTGCACTGGGCTCTACTCCCACAGCAGGTGGCGGTAAAGGATTCACATGAGCAACACTAGCATTCATACTGCCCATATCCCCTACCTCTTCATTGAGGTTCTCCGGGTTAATAGCCGCCATGCTGCAACACAAGAGTTAACAACAATACCAAAAGCAGTTCATAGTATAAGCCGTTAGATAACAAGAGTATCATATCCAAAAGCATGTTAGTATAATACTTATACAACAATATGCATCACATGCATAACATGCCCAACAATGAATACCTAGCCAACTTGTCTCTAAAGGCTACCCTTCACTCTTCCCTGGTTATCTAACCACTGCTCTGATACCACTAAATGTGAGACCCCGATATCTCAATAAACTAATAGGTGCGATTAAGAGAACTAAACATTCATATGAATAAATCAGAGTAAAGAGTCATGTTGATTTTCCTGAGCTTAAGGAATACAGTAGCAAAAGTTTCAAAAAGGGATTTCACAAAGTCCTACAAAAGGTGCTACATTATAGTCTTATTCTACCACAAGTAGAAGCTATATAAAATTTTTCTCAAATCTTGTAGCTAATCCCGTAACTCTCCTTATAGCTCAGCTTCTCAACCCCGACCCTGGTTCTCAACATCAAAAGCACCTACAAAGACAACCCCCAACACATGAGCATATCACAATTCATATTCAACATAATATGAAAATAAGGCGTAAATGCACAATCATAAAATACAATTCACTTCCTGTATTTCCATCGCATTTACAATGCCCACTGGTTGTCCCTGTACCATGATTCATAATATAACACATTATATGAATGTATGGTTTCACAAATGAATGTCATGACATTTCCTCTTTTTCTTGAGTCAGTCATCATCGGTTATTTTAATACTTCTCCGCTTTTATAATCTCAAAACAAGCGGTATCTCATCCTCGCTTCTTTATACTAGCGGTATCTCATCCTCGCTCAGTATAGTATATACCCGCCTCCATGTGCAAGCGAGCCTCCCCCCTCCCGCTCTACATTTTTAGCGGTAAAGCGTAAGCATTAACACCTTAACCGTGATCGCCCTGACTCGTGGAATACATCTCTTTATCCCACATCACAATATGCAACAACAATGCATAATATGCAACAACAATGCATAATAACATGTATCAACTCAATAATGCATCACATTGCATTCATCATGTGTCATGCAGACAAAACATAAATACATGTTACCGTTGGGATGCCCGTACGTCGCTTACGTACCTTTCCAAAAAGTAGTGTGTGGTGGGACTCTATCCCCTGCGTTGTGTAGCCGTCTGTGAAGGCTCTACACCAGTGTACAACACAATATTAGATGCCAATATATGATCCAAAATCAAAAATCCAACAAAAAAACAATATTTCAAGATTTTGCTTCTGGCGATCGATCGCTACCCCTTGGCGATCGATCGCCAAACTCCACTGTCCCATGGCGATCGATCGCGCCTTTCATGGCGATCGATCGCGTGGCTTTGATTTTGGCTACTGGACCTCGGCGATCGATCGCGCCCTTTGTGGCGATCGATCGCCACCTGGGCTGTGCGCGATAATTTCCCAGAATGTTCAACACCGATATTCACACCTTTCATTCTAACATGTAAGACATACAACATGCCAAGACCAACATGCTAGTATTTAAAACACATTACCCTGAGTGTATTTACATCGATATTGTACCCCAACCACAAACCCACATGCATTAAAATCACCCATGAACATCAGTACTCATTCAACATTTTCTGAAAACAGGGCATTGTCTTCCTGCCCAGATTTTTGAGTACACACTTTCAAGCAACGAAATCTACCACATAAGTCATGCAATTTGCTCGAATAAAAATGTTAAGGGTTTCATCAAACTACCATGCATATTTTCACATCGAAGGTTCATTCAAAAACCCTTCTAACATGCATATTACCACCCCTTCAATATCACTCCCAGATCACATATTTCCAGAAAAACAGGGGAAAATATCTACCCAGATTTTCGAACACCATACTTTACATGCTTAAATCTACCACATAAAACATGTAATGTGCTCAAGGAAAAGTACTGAAAGCTTCATAAACACACCATAAATGAACATGAATCGAAGGTTTAACAAAACCTAACCTAACATGCCATTTTTCACACTAAATAAAGTATGAACTCAACAACAAAAACTTCCAACCCAGAAATGGTTCCTCACCCCTTTTGGCTCCGATTTTTGCAAGCTTTCCTAGCAAGAAAAATGGTGGATCTCCTCTTGTTTTCCCTTACCAGATGTTGGACGAAAAAGTTGGAGAGAATGGAGTGATTTCAGCTATGACAAGGTGGAGTGGGAGATGAGGAAAGAGGTATGGGCAAGCTGCAGCTGGCAGCAGGGTATGGGTCAAGGGGGGTGGTTTGTGGTGGGTTTATGTGATGTGTTATGTTTTGGTCCCGGTATTTCGCACGATGTATTAAAATATCCTCACATGATATTTTATAGTATTTTCTCATTAAAATACTTCAATTCCTATTTAAAATATACTTTACCAAAACGATTAACACACACCCCAAATTAAACATGCCACAATCCCCAAAATCTCAACATGTAACACATGCACCCTTACATGCATCTCCCAATATTATTAATTCATCACAAGAATTAGTACCATAAATTTCACAACAAAGATTAATGTTTAAATAACACATAATCATTTCGGGGATATCACACCTGCGGTCGTGGTGCAAAATGCTGCCTCTGTGGTGTTCTTCCTGCGTCAAATCTTGGCCTATTCGGCCCAGTGTCTGCCTGACCTCCCCGATTGGGGCAACCTCGAGTCAAGTGGCCCATCTTGCCACAAATATAGCAACCCTGACAGTCACGTGACAAGTGCCATCCTCCACAGTTGTTACATCGGTTTCCTCCTGTATTACTTCCCTGGGATGGCCCTCTGTTACTTTGCTTCTGACCCTGAGATTTCTTTCCACTGAATCTGGAAGATGATGAGGCCCCACGAGGCTTAAAGTAGTCCCATCGTGGCCTCAGACGGTCACCAACAGGTCTCTGCGGTGGTGGGAAAGGGGGTACAACTTCCTTGTACACGCCCACTGCAATCTCTGCCAACTCTGCCCGGATTAGGGCGTCATCAAAAGAGCTGGGGTTGTTGGAGACAACCCGATCAAATAGTTCTGGTCTCAGTCCCTTCAGAAAGTTTCTCATCTTGGCATGATTGCTCACAGCGACATGAGGTACATACCTCAATAATGAGGAATACTGCATAGCATAGTCTGACACTGACAGGCTACTCTGCTTTAAATTATTGAACTCATCTTCCTTTAATTGTCTGGCAGCTGTAGAAAAATACTGGTTAAGGAACCGGGTCCTGAATACAGTCCAGTCAACTGTCACACTTTGAGCTCTCAGCTCCATCACCGTGGTCTTCCGCCACATAGAAGGCTTCTTCGCCTTCTGAAACTCGGCTAACCTCAGCCATGCGGTACGTGCACAAGGCGCAGTCACAAGTATCTGCTCTATCCGCTCCAGCCATTCTTCGGCTGCTTCACATGACTCAATCCCCTCAAATATAGGTGGATGGAAGTTCAGAAACTTTGTCAAGCTGAGCTCCCCTGGTAATAACATCTGTGCACTTGGCTCCAAGCCCACAGCAGGTGGCGGTAAAGGGTTCAGCTGAGCAATACTGGCATTAATACTGCCCATATCTCCTACCTCCTCATTGAGGTTCTCCGGGTTAATAGCCGCCATGCTGCAACACAAGAGTTAACAATAATACCAAAAGCAGTTCATAATATAAGCTGTTAGATAATAAGAGCATCATATTCAAAAGCATGTTAGTATAACACTTATACAAAAATATGCATCACATGCATAACATGCCCAACAATGAATACCTAGCCAACATGTCTCTAAAGGCTACCCTTCACTCTTCCCTGGTTATCTAACCACTGCTCTGATACCACTAAATGTAAGACCCCATTATCTCAACATACTCTAAGGTGCAATTAAGAGAACTAATCATATCAAATCAGAGTTGTAAGTCGTGTTGACCATTGAGCTTAAGGTTTACATGTATGTATGACTTGCCAAAAGAAATTTGTTAATTTCTTTAACAAATTTGGGTAAGGCTACTTCTACTGCACTCCTAGTAGAAACTATACAAAATAAGTCTTTATCTTGCTATCTTGTAGCACTCCTTACAGCTCAGCTTATCAACCTGACCCTGGTTCTCCTTAGCAAAAGCACCTACAAGGACAACCCCCATCACATGAGCATATCGTAATTCATATCAAACATAATATGAATGTAAAGCATAAATGCATAATCATAGTCATAAAATACTTCCTGTATTTCCAATGCATTTAAAACGCCGATTAGTTGTCCCTGTACCATAATTCATGATAAAAACATTATATGATATTATGGTTCCTTAATAATGTCATGACATATCTTTACTTCTTAAATCCTTACTTCAATCTTGAGTCATTTTATCATTAGTGTATTACAATGCTTCTTACTTTTCCACGTAAGCGGAATTCTAACTCGCTTCTTATGGAACTCCACGTAAGCGGTATTCTTCCTCGCTTCTTATGGAAATTCACGCCTCCATGTGCGAACGGTCCTCTACCTCTCGCTCCACATTTTCAGTGGAATTCTAATGTAAGGACCCTAGTTCCTTAAGTGCGGATTAAAGACATAATTAGAGCTAACATACATCATCAGAGTATAAATGTTTGTGTTGAGACTATGAGCCTTAAGAATTACATGTCAAGTCAAGGACTATCAATGGATTAATTACATTCCCAATCAAAAATGAATGTTATCAACTATATCTTTACACTACTCCTAGAGTAGATACTATACAAAAGTAATCTTGTCCTTCTTTTCTCAAAAGTATTCTTCACAAGCTCACCACCTCAACCCGCTTTAGCCCCTTTTTCATCATGCCAAAAAGTACCTACAAGGACAACCCCCAAACATGAGCAATAATATTATTCATATCCAACACAATATGAATATAAGGCGTAAATGCATAAATCATAATAAAACACTTCCTGTTTTTCCCATGCATTTTTAAACGCTTCCTGTTTGGTTGTCCCTGTACCATAACTCATGAGTATAATCAAATAGATTATTTAATGGTCCACACATGTCATGACATAATACCATTTCATCATCACCAATTACCAATCACCAATCCCTAGTCTGTTCATCACAATGTATTTTAATGCCCCTCGCTTTTCATATAGGCGGCATAGAATAACCTCGCTTCAATGGACATGCGGCGCTCCCACCCCTCGCTTCACATTGAGCGGCAAATATTCTTTCCTCGCCTCATATGATAACCACGCTTAAATGTGACATGCGGCGCTCCCACCCCTCGCTTCACATTTAGCGCCAACAAATCAAATAGCGGCAAGCATTAAAATCATCAAGGGATGACCACGACTCATGGGATGTGCACCAATAACCATCATATGCATATACAATCATCATGCATAATTCAACATGTATTTGCATCCACAATGCATAATTCCATATATACTCGCATCCACAATGCATAAACAATGAGTATATTAGATACATGTACCGTTGGGTGCCCGTACGTCCTCTACGTACCTTTCCAAAAGTGGAATTTGATATGGATTCACTTCCTCGGTTGCGTCGCCACTTGGGATGGTTCTACACAATCACACAACCCCATATTAGAAGCCAAACAATAATCAAATACAAAAAATTCGTCAAAAAAATCCATTTTCCAAAATTCCACTGCTGGCGATCGATCGCTTCGCTGAGGCGATCGATCGCCTCAATTTTTGCTTCGCGGCGATCGATCGCGCCATACATGGCAATCGATCGCCTACCTTATATTTTGGACACTGCCCTCGGCGATCGTTCGCGCCATTTCAGACGATCGATCGCCTACCCTGCGATTTTGGTACTGCCTGTTGGCGATCGGTCGCCTCATTTCAGGCGGTCGATCGCCTCACACAGACTCGCGATTTTCCACCATTAATGCACACCAAAACCATCCCAACTCATACCAATACTACTCCCACCAACCCAACAACATAATAACACAATAAATCAACAAAATACACCTCAAGCAACACAAAAATCCAATACCCAACCAAAAATGATACTAACCCTAAGTAACCCATTTCCAAAACTCTTCAAAACTATTTCAAACTCAAACCAAACACAATAAGAACAACATGGAGGTATCCATACCTCTAGGGGACTTCAAATCTCACACCAAATCCCACAAATCAAGTTTTTGAAAGGATTTCTCTTCACCCCTTTGCCCAAAATCAAAAATGAAGAGAATGAAGGGTTTGGAGGAGAAATTGGGGAAAGTATGAGTGATGGGTGTAGAGAGGTTGGGGTATAAGTGGGTTGTTTTAAAATAAAATGCATTCCACAATTCCATGGTGTATAAAACACCCCAACATGATATTTTAAAAGCATTATACCAAAAATGCACCAAAATACCAATTAAACTCACGCTTGACCAAATAATTATCGATTACCATAAACAACCATGATAACCCTTAAACTCCCAACATGCATAACATGCATCCCGAAATGCATTCCCGGTCACGCCTATCATGTGACTAAGCATTTCAATATGATAATTAAATCCAGCAACATAACTCAATTATTGCCATAATTAATCATATAAACATAATTAATGCCCAAATTGCAATTAATTATTTCGGGGATATCACAATACTCCCCTACTTATAAGATTTCGTCCTCGAAATCACATGCACTTACCCCAACAAGAACTAAACATAAATAACATACCAAAAAATAGTTCCGGGTAGTGCTGCACCATATGCCGCTCTGTCTCCCACGTAGCCTCCTCGACACCCCTGCGATCCCACTGAACCTTGATCATAGGTATCACTTTGTTTCGAAGTCTGCGGTCTGCCCGATCCAGAATCCTAACGGGCCGTTCCACATAGGATATATCGGGTTCTAACTGAACCTCGGAAGGCTGCAACACATGAGACGGATCCGGCTCATACTTCCGCAACATAGACACATGGAACACATCATGTATACCAGACAAATAAGGTGGCAGAGCTAGTCGGTAAGCCAAAGTGCCAATGCCCTGCAAAATCTCGTACGGTCAAACATACCTCGGAGATAGTTTTCCGCGCATCCCAAATCGTACAACGCCTCTGAAAGGCGAGATCTTCAAGAAGACCTTATCTCCCAACTGAAATTCCAACGGTCTCCGCAAATTATTCGCATAAGCTGCCTGTCTGTCCTGGGCTGCTTTCATTTTCTGCCTTATCATCTTTATCTTTTCTTCCATTTCTCGTATCAGTTCCGGTCCTCCGACCGATTTACTGTCCAAGTCGTCCCAACACAAGGGTGATCAACACCGTCTGCCATAAAAGGGCTTCAAAAGGAGCCATCTGTATGCTTGCCTGGTAGCTATTATTATAGGAGAATTCTACCAAGGCCACTGAATCTTGCCAAGAAAAATCGAACTCCAATACACAAGCCCTCAACATGTCCTCGAGCGTTTGGATAGTACGCTCAGTCTGGCCATCCGTCTGAGGATGATAAGCAGTGCTCAATCTAACTTCAGTTCCCAAGGCTGACTGAAGACCCTCCAAAAAATGAGATGTGAATCGTGGATCTCGATCCGACACTATGGAAATGGGGATCCCATGCAATCTCACCACATCTCGAATATACAACTGAGCCATCCTCAAAAAGGTGAAGGTCATGCTATAGGGAATGAAATGAGCTACCTTAGTCAATCGATCCACAATCACCCAAATAGCATCAAAACCCGAAGCACTCCTCGGTAAGTGAGTCATGAAGTCCATGGAAATGTGTTCCCACTTCCACTTCGATATCTCCAAGCTTTTCAACTCGCCGCCAGGTCTCAGTCTCTCTGCCTTAACCTACTGGCAGATCAAGCACCTCTTAACAAAAGCGATGACATCACACTTCATTATTTTCCACCAAAACTGACCACGCAGATCTTTATACATCTTCTTCCCGCCTGGGTGGATACTATGTCTGCTACTATGAGCTCGCTCCAAGATCCCTCTACGCAACTCCAGCGTACTCGGAACCACCCAACGGCTACCCAATCTCAAAGATCCGTCCTAGGCCACTCTGAACTTCGATGGTTGACCAAGATGCAATAAAGATAACCATCTCTGAATCTCATCATCTGACTTCTGAGCTCTTCTAATATTCTTATAGATATCTGGCTCAGCTAATAAGGTCGATACGTACACTGGTGATGCATCTATGTCAAAATCATAGCCCAGATGGCAATAGGAGGTCATCATAGCCGACAAATGGATGACGTCCTCAGCAGTACTCCTCACTTTCCGGCTCAAAGAGTCTGCAGTCAAGTTAGCTTTTCCGGGATGGTACTCAATTTCACAATCATAGTCCTTGAGTAAGTCCATCCACCTTCTCTGCCTCATGTTCAGCTCCGCCTGAGTGAATAAAAATTTGAGGCTCTTGTGATCCGTATAACTGGTAAACGAAGTACCATACAAATAATGTCTCCAAATCTTCAGGGCGAAGATGATAGCCGCCAATTCCAAGTCGTGGACTGGGTATCTAGTCTCGTGCGGCTTCAACTGCCTCGACGCATAAGCCACCACATGCTTATCTTGCATCAATGCACACCCAAGACCCTGAAGTGATGCATCGGTATACAAAACAAACCTGGAGTTTTTCGTAGGAATCACTAATACCGGCGCCGTCGTCAACCGGTGTTTCAACTCCTGGAAGCTCTCCTCACAAGCTTCTGACCAAAAGAATGGTACTCCCTTCTAGGTCAACTGTGTCAACGGCTTGCCAATCTTGGAAAATCCCTCGACAAAGCGTCGATAATAACCGGCCAAGCCAAGAAAGCTCTGTATGTCAGGTACAGAAGTGGGTGCAGCCCACTCCATCACAGCTTCAATCTTCCTGGGATCCACTGATATCCCGCTGCTAGATATGACATGCCCCAGAAACACTACACTGCTCAACAAAAGTTCACACTTGCTGAGCTTGGCATACAACTGGTGATCTCAGAGAATCTAGAGCACTGTCCTCAAGTGTTTCACGTGCTCTTCCTCGCTCCGGGAGTAGATGAGAATGTTGTCGATGAATACAATGACGAACTGATCAAGATAGGGTTTGAACACTCGATTCATCAAGCTCATAAAGACAGCCGGGGCATTTGTCACCCCAAAAGGCATGACTAAGAATTCATAGTGCCCATACCGAGTCCGAAATGCTGTCTTCTGCACATCTTCCTCCCCGACTCGAATCTGGTGATACTCGGATCTCAAATCAATCTTGCTATAAAGTCTGGTACCTTGCAACTGATCAAACAGATCATCAATCCTTGGGATAGGATACTTGTTCTTCACTGTGGCTTTATTCAGTTGCCGGTAATCGATGCATAACCGCATCGAACCATCCTTCTTCTTTACAAAGAGAACCGGTGCGCCCCATGGCGATACGCTCGGGCGTATATATCCTTTGTCAAGGAGATCCTGCAACTGTTGCTTCAATTCCCTCAGCTCCGCTGGTGCCATCCTGTAAGGTGCACGAGAGATAGCGGATGTCCCCGGTAATAACTCGATCCCAAACTCGACTTCTCTAGCCGGTGGGAATCCGGGAATCTTCTCCGGGAATACATCAGCAAACTCTGCTACTACGGGTACATCCTCAACTCTCAGTTCTTTATTCTTCCCAGACGTGTCCGCGGCATAAATGAGATAGCCCGTGTGTCCACGTTCCAACAACTGAGACATTTTGATTGCCAAAATCAATGGAATCTTCGCACGAGAACCGTTGCCATAAAAAGTCCACTGTATCCCCGAATCAGATCTGAACCTTACTGTTCTCTGCCGACAATCTACAACTGCCTGATATCTGTTCAGAATGTCAATACCCACAATGCAGTCGAAGTCTGACATGCCCAACAAAATAAAGTCTGCCTTCAACTCGTTGTCCTCAAAATAAATGAGGCAATCTGCCAGAAACTGATAGGCAACAACATTTCTTCCAGTGGGTGTCGAGACCATAAGAGGCGTGGGTAGAGAAGACGTGCGCATATGGTGTCTCTCAACAAAGCCCATGGATACAAAAGAGTGGGAGGCACCTGTATCTATCAAAATAAAAGCAGGGTACGTAAGTAAATGGCACGTACCAGCGATCACCTCCTCCGGGGCTGCCTGGGCCTGCTCTCTGGTCAGTGCATACACCTGCCCCTGGGGCGGTCCCACTGTCTGACCTCCCGATGGTCGAGGCATATTCTGTTGTCTCTGGTGCACTGCTCTGTCCTCAAATCTCGGCCTGTTCCCTTGAAAATCTGACTGTCCTCCCCATGTGGGGCAATACCGAGAGATGTGGCCCATCTTGCCACAACTATAACAAGCAGGGCAATTATTCGAAGAATACGGCCCTCCACAATTGTCGCACCTTGACTCCCCCGATCTATTTCCTTGCATAGGCCCTCGGTTGGTCGACCAATTGTTCTTCTTGTTCTCTTGCTTCCGACCAAACGATTTCTTTCCACTGAACCGTGAGAATGTAGAGGTACCACGAGGTTTAAATGACTTCCCTCGGGGCCTCAAGCTATCAGTAGCTTGCCTCTGTTGTGGCACCTGTGGGGGTACAGCACTAGGATAGGCCCCAACTCCAATCTCCGCAAGCTCATTTCTCGTGAGAGCATCATCAAAGGAAGGGGGGTTATTGGTGATAACCCGGTCAAAAAGCTCCGGTCGCAACCCCTTCATAAAGTTTCTCATCTTTGCATGTCCATTGGTGGCAATGTGTGGAACATACCTCAGCAACGAAGAGTAGTGCATAGCATAGTCTGACACTGACATGCTCCCTTGTTTCAAGCTTGCAAACTCATCTTCCTTCATATGTCTCGCCGCCGCAGAGAAGTACCGGTTCAGAAACTGGGTTCTGAAGAGCGTCCAATCGATCAATGCACCCTGTGCTCTCAGTTGCATTATCGTGCTCCTCCACCACATGGAAGGTTTCTTTGCTAGCTGGAACTCCGCCAACCTCAGCCAAGTCGTTCCAGCACAAGGAGCGGATACAAATATCTGCTCAAGTCTCTCTAGCCACTTTTCAGCCTCCTCTCCTGATTCTGTCCCCTCAAACCGGGGCGGGTGGTAAGTCAGAAACTGAGCTAAACTGATCTCACCAGCTAGTAACAACTGAACCACGGGTTCCATGCCTACAGCTGGTGGAGGTAGAGGGTTTGCCTGACCAATGCTTGCATTAACACTGTGATGACCAGAGATTAGGGATGTTAATCCCGGAGTGTTAATAACCCGTAAAGTTGTTTTACGTGGCAATTGGAGTTTAATCGAGGTGTTGGGCCTTCCGGGCTCGTCTATTTGAGTAGTTGGGATCGTTGGATCCCGAGGTTGAGATCGTATTCTCATTTTGGTGAAAACCTGTGAGTTGGGTTTTTAGTGTGACTCAGAATCTCGGGTGCTGTGTGTGGGCACCGGTAGGGGGTTTTTGAGTTAGAGAGAGAATTTTTGGAAACAGATGATTTTTAATGAATCATGATGTATTTGTGGGGCTATTAGTATTTTGGGGTATTTTTGCTATAAATACCCGTTGAACCCGAGATTTTAATTATCGGAATCATTTTTCCCCACCTCTCCCGTTTTCTCTCTCCCCGACCCATGCGCCCCTTTTCCCGATCTGTTTGACCACCGCGCAGAAAAAGCCTTCGCCCGCCGCCGTCCGGCCGCCGTTCTGCGCGTCCGACCCGCCGCCGTCTTCGTCTCTTCCAGGCGGTCCTATCCATACCACCAATTCGAAGTTTCGTCGAGGATTGAGCTCGGATTTCTGCAGAAAGCGTAGTGTTCAGATTTGGGATTTCTGTCCGATTTTGGGACGCGATTTTGGTATGTTTTTGGTATGATTTTCCTGATGTTTTTGGGGCATTTTTAAGCTGGTTTTGAGACGATTATTTCAGACTTTTGTGGTTCGAATTATTGGTTGCAATTGGTTCGAATTTCAGTTCGAATTTGTGGGGTTTATGTTCGAAATTGGGGATTTTTTTGATAAGGAGTCATGATTCTTGTTAGCAATTGATTTGTTTATGTGGTAGATGCATTATGATGCTTGATTGTGTTCGGAATTGAAGAATGGGATTCGAAATTAGGGTTTGGATTTCGAAAATTGGGGGTTTTTGGCAAGGGGTGTTGATTCTTGCTTGGATAGCTTAATTCATGTTTTAGATGAATTATGGTAATTATTTGGGTTGGATTTTGTGTTGTGAAGGTTCGAGAATTTGTGGAGTATTCTTGAGCAATTTTCGATATTGGTTATTGTCTTGTGTTGACAATATTTTTGAGGGTTGTGGGTGTGCTTGAGCATGGGTTGCATGATCGTAATTAATTGTGAATTAATTTATCGTGTTAGCACATCGTTCCTCGGAGCATGGAACTCGAGCAAGGTTTGGCTCGGACTTGGAAATTTAAGGTACGTGCGACGTACGAGCATTACTTTATGTGATAGAAATTGTGAAATGCATAATGTGTTGTAATTGCATTAGATGGTTGTAGGTATGGCTATATGCATATATATATGTTGATATATATGGGGTACTGAGTCTATATGACTATTGTACGGCATTTGAGATGCCTGAGAATGATCGTGGGATCATGTGCTCATTATAAGACATGTGAGATGTCTAAGTATAATGGGAAATTGGTAAAATAAATGCTAGGCATTTGAGCTATCTATGATTGATAGTGAAATTGAGAAATTAGTACTAGATCTTGAGATATCTATATTTGTATGTATAATGAACTTGGAATCATTGATTATTGATACTTGAGAATCAGGCATGCTATGAGTTAAATCAATGTGTTGATTTACTGATTTATGAGATTTGATGAGTTTGATGATTGTGAGAACAGGGACAGTACACGGAATCCCGGATGAGGATGTTGCCATCCAGGGAGTATCATTTAAAATTCATTAATATTTACTTGTGTTGTAAATTATGAATTTCATTGTTGTGATTATGAGATTTCGTGTATTGGTATGCTCACCCCGTTGGGGGCTGTCTCTGTTGGGGCAGGTGAACAGGTGCATCGATGGCTATGGAGCTGGGCTCGAGCTGTTGATTGGATGCACTCACAGGATCGTGGTACCAGGGCTTGATGGAGCACGGTATCGTATAGAGTACTTATATACACCCGAGGTTTATATACACATTTATGATGCTCGCTTGTGAGCATGGATATTCATGTATATGGGTTGTATATAAAGGCATGAGCCTTTCTCTCTTTCATTATATGTTGCATGCAATTGTGGTAGAATTGCTAATGATATGAGAGTCGTTAGTGTATTGTGTGGGTGTTGAGACCCATTTATGTCGTCATATGTGTGGTGTCTTCCCTGGCTGGGAATTTACTTTGTGTTCAGTTTTCTGTTGGGTATTGTGTATTCCCTGGCCGGGAACTATATATTGTGATGTGCTTTTGTTTCGGGATAGCCCAATTTATGGGGAGACTCTGCCCAAATTTTTATAAAAGTCCACAATGTAAAAAGTGGCAAAATGGGGATGGTAATGGGCAACTCTATGAGTCTATATATTAGTAGAGATGATCTTATAACGTTGAATGTTAAGGGAATTTTGTAAGTATCATCTGAGCTTCCCGATTGAGTATTTATAGAAGCATGTGCCACACATAGTGGTTAATACACTAATTAAGGGTTAAGGGCTTGGGGTCCTTACATTAGTGGTATCAGAGCAGTGGTTAGCTCTTTGGGGCTGTGGAGGGCCTGGAACATGCTGATAAGGATGAGTAGCACATATTTATGCATGATAGTAGCTAGTGTTGTGTGACACAACTGTTTTGCCTATGTGCATTTGTGATATGTGATCATAGTGAAACGATTATATGTCATGACATCTATGGAATCATAATATAACCTGTTGATTATGATTGTGAGTTGTGACACAGGGGCAACCAAATGGAGCATTTTGAAATGCATCGGAATATGGGAAGTACTTTGTACTCATGATTTATGCATTTACTCATTATAATCATATTGTGGGAATATGGATTATTGTATGCTCATGGGTTGTGATTGTTCCTGTAGGAACACTATGATGCGAAAGGCTAAGGCCATGGCTGAAAGACACGAAACGGTAACCTGCATTTTATATACATCATGGATTTATACATTGTGGATGTATGTGTACATGTAGTGATGATTTTAATGCTTTGCCGCCATTTGTTGAAGCGAGGGGTGGGAGCGCCGCATGTCACATTTGTGCGAGGTGCATTAAAATACACTCATGTTGATGTATATTGGATATGGCATATGCTTTGTGATTGCAGGTGTAAATGGAATACTTGGTGAATATCCCATGAGTCATTGTTATGGATGAGTGATGATTTTAAATGCTTGCCGCTTTTTGTATTGGTTCCGCTAAATGTGAAGCGAGGGGTGGGAGCGCCGCATGTCACATTTGAGCGTGGTTGTCATATGGGGCGAGGAAAGGGTATTTGCCGCTCTCTGTGAAGCGAGGGGTGGGAGCGCCGCATGTCCATTGTAGCGAGGTTATCCTATGCCGCCCATATGAAAATAAGCGAGGGGCATTAAAATACACTACCGTGACAATGACTAGGGATCAGCTATATTGACTGGCGATGGTTCATGCCGCCATGTATATGGATAGCGATGGTTCATTCCGCTATATTGACTGGCGATGATTCTTGCCGCCATGGATATTGATAGCGATGGTTTATGCCGCTATATTGACTGGCGATGATTCTTGCCGCCATGGATATTGATAGCGATGGTTCATGCCGCTATATTGACTGGCGATGATTCTTGCCGCCATGTATATGGATAGCGATGGTTCATTCCGCTATATTGATTGGCGATGATTCTTGCCGCCATGTATATTGATAGCGATGGTTCATGCCGCTATATTGACTGGCGATGACTCTTGCCGCCATGTATATGGATAGTGATGGTTCATTCCGCTATATTGATTGGCGATGATTCTTGCCGCCATGTATATTGATAGCGATGGTTCATGCCGCTATATTGACTGGCGATGACTCTTGCCGCCATGTATATTGATAGCGATGGTTCATGCCGCTATATTGACTGGCGATGATTCTTGCCGCCATGGATATTGATAGCGATGGTTTATGCCGCTATATTGACTGGCGATGATTCTTGCCGCCATGGATATTGATAGCGATGGTTTATGCCGCTATATTGACTGGCGATGATTCTTGCCGCCATGGATATTGATAGCGATGGTTTATGCCGCTATATTGACTGGCGATGATTCTTGCCGCCATGGATATTGATAGCGATGGTTCATGCCGCAATATTGACTGCGATGGTTCTTGCCGCCATGTGTATTGATAGCGATGGCTCTTTCCGCTATTATGTGGACGATTTTTCATGCTCAGGTGTATAGCGAGGTTTCATACCACTTATTATATGACGAGGTATCATGCCGTCGATCCTATAGCGATGGGTTGTGCCGCTATGTACTCAGCACAGGATTTTGCCGCCTTCGAGCGATGGGTGCTGACTACGTACTATTATCGAGCGACGGATACAGGTATTCCGCTATCTTGTTAGCGATGAGGTATGGCATATTACTTGTGTTAGTATTATTGTGGATACTATGTGTTGCTATATATATGCCATGTGTTGATGATGAGATTATGGATGTCGTGTATTGCCATGTACCGTTATATGTTGGACGATGTTAGTTGGATGTCATATGTTGACATATGCCGTCACGGGATGACGATGACATAGTTGATGTTCTATGTAGACGTGTAGCATCGTTTTGATGGCTAATACATTTATGTTATGTGTTTAGTCGTATGGTTTGAGTGCCGATGGTGAGCACATGGTAGAGTCTGGGTCACCAGTTGACGAGACCTTTTGTCGAGCAATGATACCTTGGGTATGCTCGTTGGTTTGGCTAGGGCCAAGTGATTGGTGGTAAGAGTAGTCATTGAGGAAACTACTCGTTTGTTGTTGTAATCTGCGGTAGGCGTGGTCACACCCAACCTGAAGGTGTGGGATATGTCCTAATGAATTAAGATGGCTCCGTGGTTGAGCAAGGACACCGGGATGTCCATTATGCTTTGGTTTTAGAGAGATTTTGGGTGATGACCCACTACTCTAAATGGATGTTACGGTATGGTATACCGGGTGGAACGTTTGAGACGTTGGTAGACTTTTGTAGTCTCTTTGTGGCTTGATAGTTGAGGCAGGGAATACCTCGAGGAGACATGTATACGTCAATGTTTTAGGGACTTGTCTGAGACAGCTCATGATGTTGGAGTACCAACGAGAGAGTCATCAGGTCGGTATTGACTCGATCTGAGGGAACCCGTGTATTTGGGATGCAATGGGTGTTATTGTATCCAGTTTTTTTCCGAACAGTGGTTCGAGACTTGTGGATCTCGAGTTCGATGGCATTTCCCTTGTGGGGAAGGAGGTAGTATTATACCTATTTGGGAATCTTTGAAAGATTCGGTGAGTTGGTACGTGTGGTGTTGATTTTGGGAATCACGCCGTGTTGTTGATCGTCGATTATCGTCCTCCACTGGATAGGGAATGACTTAGAATTGACGGTCGTGTTTGGGGCTTAGGGGTATGTTGTAGATACCCGAGCCAAGTGCATTGAGTATGCAGGTGATGTCAGTGCTTAGGCGGGTATACCGGTGAGTATACGGATGCCAATTAATGATTTCCTTTTTTTGTCAAGCATAGAGTATGCTATTTTGGATGGCTAAATCTCTGATGAGAGATATTGAACACCTTGAGATTGGGAATCTCCATGGCACGATAAGTTATGAGAAACAATCGTGAAGTTAGTTGACTCCCTTTGAGGAGGGATTATCTTGTGTGGATTGAGGTGTTTCCTTATTGGTGTTTTTTCCTCCGAATTATACGATAGCCTTCCCAAGTTGGATTGTTAAATCCTAGGATTGTCAAGGGATGGCAGGAATTCAGATTTATTGGGTGTCGTTGTCGACACAAGCGTTGAGGATGCAATGTGTTTATTGCATGTCCGGATTTGAACTCTGTGGAGTCTCGGTGGTTTATTTGTGATCAGGATGTGATCCTTGGAATATTCGGAGGTGGACATCTTGTGAGATGTCTTTTGTGTGAATATGTGGCCGTGAGTTGCCCAAATTGAGTTGCAATGATGCGACTGCTCCTTCGATGGAAAAGGTTTGAAAGTGGAGACCAGGTTTGGTATGTGTACACCGTGGTATCCTAGTGTTTCCCTCGTAACGATGTGTGTTAGACATCGTGAGTCATGATAAAGATATCATTGGATGACATCTACGATGGAATCGGGAGCGATTCGAATCCTTGCAGTTTCAGTTGACTAACTGCTTTTGGACTGTTAGCGTTGAGTTGTACTGACGATCTTTGACGTTATGATGGATTTGGGAGTCTATTCCACTCCAGAGTTTGACACGAGGTCAACGTTCTCACGGTTGAGGTGTCATCCAGGATGCGTTCTTACTGGTTGTATTAGAGCGAAGGATGACTGTCCGATCTACGGTCATAAATATTGGTTGTTTTGCAGTCACGATGGACTGACTTTTGGGATGAACCGCATCGAGGTACGTTTTGCCTCTTGGGTGATGAGTTGATGTTGGTTTTGGTATGTCGCTCTGTTTCAGAGTTTGATGTGAGATAAGTATTCTCGAGGTTTTTAAGACGATTCTGATATGGTCAGGGATCGAGGTTATGACTTCTTGTTGTTGTGTAACCTGGGTGTTACGTGATACACCGGTGCTAATTTCGAGGACGAAATTCTTTTAGTGGGGT
Source organism: Haberlea rhodopensis (assembly GCA_907163345.1). Taxonomy (NCBI): domain Eukaryota; kingdom Viridiplantae; phylum Streptophyta; class Magnoliopsida; order Lamiales; family Gesneriaceae; genus Haberlea; species Haberlea rhodopensis. Next base: position 112,652 of record CAJQUN010000461.1, on the reverse strand, counting down.
ATATTGTGATGACCAGAGATTAGGGATGTTAATCCCGGAGTGTTAATAACCCGTAAAGTTGTTTTACGTGGCAATTGGAGTTTAATCGAGGTGTTGGGCCTTCCGGGCTCGTCTATTTGAGTAGTTGGGATCGTTGGATCCCGAGGTTGAGATCGTATTCTCATTTCGGTGAAAACCTGTGAGTTGGGTTTTTAGTGTGACTCAGAATCTCGGGTGCTGTGTGTGGGCACCGGTAGGGGGTTTTTGAGTTAGAGAGAGAATTTTTGGAAACAGATGATTTTTAATGAATCCTGATGTATTTGTGGGGCTATTAGTATTTTGGGGTATTTTTGCTATAAATACCCGTTGAACCCGAGATTTTAATTATCGGAATCATTTTTCCCCTTCCCGTTTTCTCTCTCCCCGACCCATGCGCCCCTTTTCCCGATCTGTTTGACCACCGCGCAGAAAAGCCTTCGCCCGCCGCCGTCCGGCCGCCGTTCTGCGCGTCCGACCCGCCGCCGTGTTCGTCTCTTCCAGGCGGTCCTATCCATACCACCAATTCGAAGTTTCGTCGAGGATTGAGCTCGGATTTCTGCAGAAAGCGTAGGGTTCAGATTTGGGATTTCTGTCCGATTTTGGGACGCGATTTTGGTATGTTTTTGGTATGATTTTCCTGATGTTTTTGGGGCGTTTTTAAGCTGGTTTTGAGACGATTATTTCAGACTTTTGTGGTTCGAATTATTGGTTGCAATTGGTTCGAATTTCAGTTCGAATTTGTGGGGTTTATGTTCGAAATTGGGGATTTTTTTGATAAGGAGTCATGATTCTTGTTAGCAATTGATTTGTTTATGTGGTAGATGCATTATGATGCTTGATTGTGTTCGGAATTGAAGAATGGGATTCGAAATTAGGGTTTGGATTTCGAAAATTGGGGGTTTTTGGCAAGGGGTGTTGATTCTTGCTTGGATAGCTTAATTCATGTTTTAGATGAATTATGGTAATTATTTGGGTTGGATTTTGTGTTGTGAAGGTTCGAGAATTTGTGGAGTATTCTTGAGCAATTTTCGATATTGGTTATTGTCTTGTGTTGACAATATTTTTGAGGGTTGTGGGTGTGCTTGAGCATGGGTTGCATGATCGTAATTAATTGTGAATTAATTTATCGTGTTAGCACATCGTTCCTCGGAGCATGGAACTCGAGCAAGGTTTGGCTCGGACTTGGAAATTTAAGGTACGTGCGACGTACGAGCATTACTTTATGTGATAGAAATTGTGAAATGCATAATGTGTTGTAATTGCATTAGATGGTTGTAGGTATGGCTATATGCATATATATATGTTGATATATATGGGGTACTGAGTCTATATGACTATTGTACGGCATTTGAGATGCCTGAGAATGATCGTGGGATCATGTGCTCATTATAAGACATGTGAGATGTCTAAGTATAATGGGAAATTGGTAAAATAAATGCTAGGCATTTGAGCTATCTATGATTGATAGTGAAATTGAGAAATTAGTACTAGATCTTGAGATATCTATATTTGTATGTATAATGAACTTGGAATCATTGATTATTGATACTTGAGAATCAGGCATGCTATGAGTTAAATCAATGTGTTGATTTACTGATTTATGAGATTTGATGAGTTTGATGATTGTGAGAACAGGGACAGTACACGGAATCCCGGATGAGGATGTTGCCATCCAGGGAGTATCATTTAAAATTCATTAATATTTACTTGTGTTGTAAATTATGAATTTCATTGTTGTGATTATGAGATTTCGTGTATTGGTATGCTCACCCCGTTGGGGGCTGTCTCTGTTGGGGCAGGTGAACAGGTGCATCGATGGCTATGGAGCTGGGCTCGAGCTGTTGATTGGATGCACTCACAGGATCGTGGTACCAGGGCTTGATGGAGCACGGTATCGTATAGAGTACTTATATACACCCGAGGTTTATATACACATTTATGATGCTCGCTTGTGAGCATGGATATTCATGTATATGGGTTGTATATAAAGGCATGAGCCTTTCTCTCTTTCATTATATGTTGCATGCAATTGTGGTAGAATTGCTAATGATATGAGAGTCGTTAGTGTATTGTGTGGGTGTTGAGACCCATTTATGTCGTCATATGTGTGGTGTCTTCCCTGGCTGGGAATTTACTTTGTGTTCAGTTTTCTGTTGGGTATTGTGTATTCCCTGGCCGGGAACTATATATTGTGATGTGCTTTTGTTTCGGGATAGCCCAATTTATGGGGAGACTCTGCCCAAATTTTTATAAAAGTCCACAATGTAAAAAGTGGCAAAATGGGGATGGTAATGGGCAACTCTATGAGTCTATATATTAGTAGAGATGATCTTATAACGTTGAATGTTAAGGGAATTTTGTAAGTATCATCTGAGCTTCCCGATTGAGTATTTATAGAAGCATGTGCCACACATAGTGGTTAATACACTAATTAAGGGTTAAGGGCTTGGGGTCCTTACAAACACTGCCAACGTCGCCCACCTCTTCATTGAGGTTTCCCAAGTTCATAGCCGCCATGCTGTAACACAAAGGTTAACAACAATTCCAAAACAAATATATATGTTATGCCGTTAGATAACAGGAATGATAATAAGCATGTTAGTATAACAGTATATACAACAATATGCACCACATGCATAAACATGCTTCAAATGTAAGCACCTAGCCAATCATGCTAAGGCTACCCTTCACTCGTTCCCGGGTTCTCTAACCACTGCTCTGATACCACTAATGTAAGGACTCTAGTTCCTTAAGTGCGGATTAAAGGCATAATTAGAGCTAACATACATCATCAGAGTATAAATGTTCGTGTTGAGACTATGAGCCTTAAGAATTACATGTCAAGTCAAGGACTATCAATGGATTAATTACATTCCCAATCATAAATGAATGTTATCAACTATATCTTTACACTACTCCTAGAGTAGATACTATATAAAAGTAATCCTGTCCTTCTTTTCTCAAAAGTATTCTTCACAAGCTCACCACCTCAACCCGCTTTAGCCCCTTTTTCATCATGCCAAAAAGTACCTACAAGGACAACCCCCAAACATGAGCAATAATATTATTCATATCCAATACAATATGAATATAAGGCGTAAATGCATAAATAATAATAAAACACTTCCTGTTTTTCCCATGCATTTTTAAACGCTTCCTGTTTGGTTGTCCCTGTATCATAACTCATGAGTATAATCAAATAGATTATTTAATGGTCCACACATGTCATGACATAATACCATTTCATCATCACCAATTACCAATAACCAATCCCTAGTATGTTCATCACAATGTATTTTAATGCCCCTCGCTTTTCATATAGGCGGCATAGAATAACCTCGCTTCAATGGACATGCGGCGCTCCCACCCCTCGCTTCACATTGAGCGGCAAATATTCTTTCCTCGCCTCATATGATAACCATGCTTAAATGTGACATGCGGCGCTCCCACCCCTCGCTTCACATTTAGCGCCAACAAATCAAATAGCGGCAAGCATTAAAATCATCAAGGGATGACCACGACTCATGGGATGTGCACCAATAACCATCATATGCATATACAATCATCATGCATAATTCAACATGTATTTGCATCCACAATGCATAATTCCATATATACTCGCATCCACAATGCATAAACAATGAGTATATTAGATACATGTACCGTTGGGTGCCCGTACGTCCTCTACGTACCTTTCCAAAAGTGGAATTTGATATGGCTTCACTTCCTTGGTTGCGTCGCCACCTGGGATGGTTCTACACAATAACACAACCCCATATTAGAAGCCAAATAATAATCAAATACCAAAAATTCGTCAAAAAAATCCATTTTCCAAAATTCCACTGCTGGCGATCGATCGCTTCGCTGAGGCGATCGATCGCCTCAATTTTTGCTTCGCGGCGATCGATCGCGCCATACATGGCGATCGATCGTCTACCTTATATTTTGGACACTGCCCCTCGGCGATCGATCGCGCCAGGCGATCGATCGCCTACCCTGCGATTTTGGTACTGCCTGTTGGCGATCGGTCGCCTCATTTCAGGCGGTCGATCGCCTCACACAGACTCGCGATTTTCCACCACTAATGCAAACCAAAACCATCCCAACTCATACCAATACTCCTCCCACCAACCCAACAACATAATAACACAATAAATCAACAAAATACACCTCAAGCAACACAAAAATCCAACACCCAACCAAAAATGATACCAACCCTAAGTAACCCATTTCCAAAACTCTTCAAAACTATTTCAAACTCAAACCAAACACAATAAGAACAACATGGAGGTATCCATACCTCTAGGGGACTTCAAATATCACACCAAATCCCACAAATCAAGTTTTTCAAAGGATTTCTCTTCACCCCTTTGCCCAAAATCGAAAATGAAGAGAAGGAAGGGTTTGGAGGAGAAATTGGGGAAAGTATGAGTGATGGGTGTAGAGAGGTTGGGGTATAAGTGGGTTGTTTTAAAATAAAATGCATTCCACAATTCCATGGTGTATAAAACACCCCAACATGATATTTTAAAAGCATTATACCAAAATGCACCAAAATACCAATTAAACTCACGCTTGACCAAATAATTATCGATTACCATAAACAACCATGATAACCCTTAAACTCCCAACATGCATAACATGCATCCCGAAATGCATCCCCGGTCACGCCTATCATGTGACTAAGCATTTCAATATGATAATTAAATCCAGCACATAACTCAATTATTGCCATAATTAATCATATAAACATAATTAATGCCCAAATTGCAATTAATTATTTCGGCGATATCACAATACTCCCCTACTTATAAGATTTCATCCTCGAAATTACATGCACTTACCCCAACAAGAACTAAACATAAATAACATACCAGAAAATAGTTCCGGGTAGTGTTGCACCATAAGCCGCTCCGTCTCCCACGTAGCCTCCTCGACACCCCTGCGATCCCACTGAACCTTGATCATAGGTATCACTTTGTTCCGAAGTCTGCGGTCTGCCCGATCCAGAATCCTAACGGGCCGTTCCACATAGGATATATCGGGTTCTGTAAGGACCCTAATCCTTAAGTGCGGAATTAAGGCATAATAGAGCTAATATAAACAAATCAGAGTCTAAAAGAACGTGTTGAGTCTATGAGCTTAAGCATTACATGCCAAAAATAAGGACTACCAAATAGATTAATTACATTCCAATCAAAAGAATGTGTGCAACTATAGTTTTATACTACTCCTAGAGTAGATACTATCCAAAATAATCCTGTCCTTTCATCCTCAATAGAATGCTCATCAAGCTCACCACCTCAACCCGTTCAAGCCCTTCTATCATGCCAAAAAGGTACCTACAAGGACAACCCCCAAACATGAGCAATAATAATCATTCATATTCAACACAATATGAAGATAAAGCGTAAATGCATAATCATAATAAAACACTTCCTGTTTTCCCCATGCATTTCAAACGCTTCCCGTTTGGTTGTCCCTGTACCATAACTCATGAGTATAATCAACAGATTATTTTTAATGGTCTAAACATGTCATGAACATATACCATTTCATCAATACCAAATACTGATCACCAATCCCTAGTCTGTCCATCACAATGTATTTTAATGCCCCTCGCTTATTTACATATAGACGGCATAGGATAACCTCGCTTCAATGGACTACGGGACTCCCACCCCTCGCCTCTCATTGAGCGGCAAATACCCTTTCCTCGTCCTATATGATAACCACGCTCAAATGTGACATGCGGCGCTCCCACCCCTCGCTTCACATTTAGCGGAACCAAACCAAATAGCGGCAAGCATTAAAATCATCAAGGGATGACCACGACTCATGGGATATGCACCAATAATCATATGCATCTATAAACATCATGCATCACATATATAATTGCATCCACTATGCAATACCACATATATACTTGCATCCACAATGCATAAAGAATAAGTATATAAGATACATGTACCGTTGGGGTGCCCGTACGTCCACTACGTACCTTTCCAAAATGTAGGGTATGGTAGGACTTCAATGCCTTGGCTGTGTTGCCACCTGGGTTGGTTCTACACATTCACAAATATCAATATTAGAACCCAATAATAGTCCAATACCAAAAATCCTACAAAAAAATCCAAAAATACCAAATTTTGGTCTTCGCGATCGATCGCCCATCACGGCGATCGATCGCCAATCCTCACTGTCCGAGAATCAAATTTTGCACCTTCGGCGATCGATCGCCACCCTTGGCGCGATTGATCGCCAGCCGCGCCGATCGATCGCCCAAGAGTGGCGATCGATCGCCAAACGCTTGCAAAACCCACTGCCTGGGCGCGATCGATCGCCTGGAAAGGGGCGATCGATCGCCAACCTCTGTTACCCGAAAAACTCCATTTTTGCACCTCAAAACCATTCCAATCCATTCCAACACTTAAACCAACCAACCAACAACATAAATATCAACATAAACCACCAAAATACACCTTAAAACAACCATAAATCCAACCCTTAACCAAAACCACAACAACCCAACAAAACCCATTTCAAAATCATTAAAAACCCTTCCAAAACTAAACCAAACACAATAAAAATGATAATGAGGCATCCATACCTCTTGGGGACCTCAAATCACCCAATAAACTTCACAAATCAAGACTTTTGGAAGGTTTTCTCCCCACCTTTTTGCTCCAACTCGAAAATGGAAAGGGGGGAAGGGTTTGGGTGGTGATTTTGGTAAAGTAAGAGTGAGAGTGTATGGTGGGGTTGGGGAAATAAAAGGTGAGTTATTTAATTAAAAGCATACCAAAGTAATTCCATGGTGTATAAAACACCCCAACATGATATTTTTCAAAGCATTTACTCATAATGCACCAAATATCAATTAAACACATGATTTCTAATCAATTGCTACCAAAATTGCTACCAAAGGCAAATAAATCATGCTTCCAATAATATTTACCCAACATGCACCACATGCACCCTGAAATGCAACCCCGGGTCACCCTATCCACATGACCATGCATTTCCATAAGGTAAATAAATAAATAAATCCAATGCATAATTAATTACCACATAATTAATCATAATAATCTTAATTAATGCCCAAATGCAATTAACCATTTCGGGGATGTCACAATACTCCCCTACTTATAAGATTTCGTCCTCGAAATCACATGCACTTACCCCAAAAAGGAAACTAAACATAAATACATACCAGAGAATAGTTCCGGGTAGTGCTGCACCATATGCTGCTCCGTCTCCCACGTAGCCTCCTCGACACCCCTGCGATCCCACTGAACCTTGATCATAGGTATCACTTTGTTCCGAAGTCTGCGGTCTGCTCGATCCAGAATTCTGACAGGCCGTTCCACATAAGACACATCGGATTCTAACTGAACTTCGGAAGGCTGTAACTCATGCGACGGATCCGGCTCATACTTCCGCAGCATAGACACATGAAACACATCATGTATACCAGATAAAGAAGGCGGCAAAGCCAGTCGGTAAGCTAAGGTGCCAATGCGCTGCAAAATCTCGTACGGTCCAACATACCTCGGAGACAGTTTCCCCCGCATGCCAAATCGTACAACGCCTCTGAAAGGCGAGATCTACAAAAAGACCTTATCTCCCAACTGAAATTCCAACGGTCTCCGCCGTTTATTTGCATAAGCTGCCTGTCTGTCCTGGGCCGCTTTCATTTTCTGCCTTATTGTCTTTATCTTTTCTTCCATCTCTCGAATCAACTCCGGTCCTCCGACCGATCTGCGGTCCAAATCATCCCAACACAAGGGTGATCTACACCGTCGGCCATAACGAGCTTCAAACGGAGCCATCTGAATACTCGCCTGGTAGCTATTGTTATACGAAAACTCTACCAAAGGCACTGAATCCTGCCAAGAGGCATCGAACTCCAAAACACAAGCTCTTAACATGTCCTCGAGCGTCTGAATAGTGCGTTCGGTCTGGCCATCCGTCTGAGGATGATAAGCAGTGCTCAATCTGACTTCAGTTCCCAAGGCTGACTGAAGACCTTCCCAGAAATGAGATGTGAATCGCGGATCTCGATCTGACACTATGGAAACGGGGATCCCATGCAATCTCACCACATCTCTAATATACAACTGCGCCATCCTCAAAAAGGTGAACGTCATGCTATAGGGGATAAAATGAGCTACCTTGGTCAACCTGTCCACAATCACCCAAATAGCATCGAAGCCTGAAGCACTCCTCGGTAAATGAGTCACGAAGTCCATGGAAATGTGCTCCCACTTCCACTTCGGTATCTTCAAGCTTCTCAGCTCACCGCCAGGTCTCTGCCTCTCTGCCTTAACCTGCTGGCAGATCAAACACCTCTTCACAAAAGCGACGACATCAGACTTCATTCTCTTCCACCAAAACTGACCACGCAGATCTCTGTACATCTTCTTCCCGCCTGGGTGGATGCTAAGTCTGCTAATGTGAGCTCGTTCCAAGATCCCTTTACGCAACTCCGGTGTACTCGGAACCACCCAACGGTCACCCAATCTCAAAGACCCGTCATCGGCCACTCTGAATTTTGTTGGCTGACCAAGATGTACCAAAGATAACCACCTCTGAACTTCACCATCTGACCTCTGAGCTCTCCTGATGTTCTCATAGATGTCTGGCTCGGCTAACAGAGTTGATACATACACAGGCGATGCATCTATGTCAAAATCATAGCCCAGATGGCAATAGGAGGTCATCATAGCAGACAAATGAATGACGTCCTCAGCAGAACTCCTCACTTTCCGGCTCAAAGTGTCTGCTGTCAAATTGGCTTTTCCCGGATGGTACTCGATCTCGCAATCATAGTCCTTGAGTAGGTCCATCCATCTCCTCTGCCTCATGTTCAGCTCTGCCTGAGTGAATAAAAATTTGAGGCTCTTGTGATCCGTGTATATGGTGAATGAAGTACCATATAAATAATGCCTCCAAATCTTCAGGGCGAAGATGATAGCCGCCAATTCCAAGTCATGAACTGGATATCTGGTCTCATGCGGCTTCAACTGCCTCGATGCATAAGCTACCACATGCTTATCTTGCATAAGAACACACCCAAGGCCCTGAAGTGATGCGTCAGTATACAGGACAAATCTGGAGTTCTCCGTAGGGATCACTAACACTGGCGCCGTCGTCAACCGGTGCTTTAACTCCTGGAAGCTCTCCTCACAAGCTTCTGACCAAAAGAAAGGTACACCCTTCTGGGTCAACTGAGTCAGCGGCTTGGCAATCTTCGAAAAGCCCTCGACGAAGCGTCGATAATACCCAGCCAAACCAAGAAAACTCCGGATCTCAGGCACAGAAGTGGGGGCAGCCCACTCCATCACAGCCTCAATCTTCTTGGGATCTAAAGATATCCCGCTGCTCGATATGACATGCCCCAGAAACACTACACTGCTCAGCCAAAATTCACACTTACTGAGCTTAGCATATAACTGATGCTCTCTGAGAATCTGAAGCACTGTCCTCAAGTGTTTCACATGCTCCTCCTCGCTCCGGGAGTAGATGAGAATGTCGTCAATAAATACAATGACGAACTGATCAAGATACTGCTGAAATACTCTGTTCATCAGACTCATGAAGACTGCTGGAGCATTCGTCACGCCGAACGGCATCACTAGGAACTCATAATGTCCATATCGGGTCCGGAACGCTGTCTTCTGCACATCTTCCTCTATGACCCGAATCTGATGATACCCGGATCTCAAATCAATCTTGCTATACACCCTGGTACCTTGCAACTGATCAAACAAGTCATCTATCCTTGGGAGAGGATACTTGTTCTTCACTGTAGCCTTATTCAGTTGCCGGTAATCGATGCACAACCGCATCGAACCGTCCTTCTTCTTCACAAAGAGAACTGGTGCGCCCCATGGCGACACGCTCGGGCGTATATATCCCTTGTCCAAGAGATCCTGCAACTGTTCTTTCAACTCTCTCAACTCAGCCGGTGCCATCCTATAAGGTGCACGAGAGATAGCGGATGTCCCTGGCAACAGCTCGATCCCAAACTCGACTTCCCTAGCCGGTGGGAATCCTGGGATCTCTTCTGGAAATACATCAGCGAACTCTGCCACTACTGGCACATCCTCAACTCTTAGTTCCTTATCCTTTCCAGACGTGTCCACGGCATAGATAAGATAGCCCGTGTGTCCACGTTCCAACAACTGAGTCATCTTGATCGCTGAAATCAACGGAATCTTCGCACGAGAACCGTTGCCATAGAAAGTCCACTGACTGCCCAACTCAGGTCTGAACTTCACTGTCCTCTGTCGGCAATCTACCACTGCCTGATATCTGTTCAGAACGTCAATACCCAAGATGCAGTCGAAGTCTGACATACCCAGCACAATCAAGTCTGATCTCAATTCGTTGCCCTCAAAATAAATGAGGCAGTCTGCCATAAACTGATCAGCAACAACATTCCTTCCAGTGGGTGTCGAGACAAGGAGAGGCGTGGGTAAAGGAGACGTGCGCATATGGTGTCTTTCCACAAAACCCACCGATACAAAAGAATGGGAGGCACCTGTATCGATCAAAATAAAAGCAGGGTACGTAAATAAATGACACGTACCGGCAATCACCTCCTCTGGGGCTGCCTGGGCCTGCTCCCTGGTCAGTGCATACACCTGCCCCTGGGGTGGTCCTACTGTCTGACCTCCCGACGGTCGAGGCCCAAACTGCTGCCTCTGCTGCACTGTCCTATCCTCAAACCTCGGCCTGTTGCCCTTGAACTCAGACTGTCCTCCCCGTGTGGGGCAATACCGAGCGATGTGGCCCATCTTGCCACAGATATAACATGCAGGACACTTGTTTGAAGAATGTGGCCCTCCACAATTGTTGCACCTCGGCTCTCCCGGCCTATCCCCTTGTGAAGATCCTCTATTGGCCGACCAACCTTCTTGCCATCCTGTTTCTGACCAAAGTGTTTCTTTCCACCATACCGCGAAGATGAAGAGGCACCACGGGGTTTAAATGGCTCACCCCGAGGCCTCAAGCTGTCACTAGTCTGCCTCTGCTGCGGTACTGGTGGTGGCATAGCGTAAGCTCCCACTCCTAGCTCAGCAAGCTCCGCTCTGTGAGAGCATCATCAAAAGAAGTTGGGTTATTAGTGATAACCCGGTCATAGAGCTCCGGTCGCAATCCTTTCATAAAGTTCCTCATCTTAGCGTGCCCACTGGTGGCAATGTGGGGAACGTACCTCAACAACGAAGAGTACCGTGTGGCATAGTCAGCCACTGTCATGTTCCCCTGCCTCAGACTTGTAAATTCATACTCCTTTGTCTGTCTTGCTGCTGCGGAGAAGTACCGATTCAAAAACCTAGTCCTGAAGAGTGTCCAGTCAATCACAGCACCCAGTGCTCTCATTTCCATTACTGTGCTCCTCCACCACATCAGAGGTTTCTTGGCTAATTGAAACTCCGCCAGCCTCAGCCAAGCTGTCACAGCACAAGGAGCCGATACAAAGATCTGCTCAAGTCTTTCCAACCACTCTTCAGCCTCTTCTCCGGACTCTGTCCCCTCAAACCGGGGCGGATGATAAGACAGAAATTGCGTCAAGCTAATCTCACCCGGTAACAACAACTGAACCACTGGTTCCATGCCTACGGCCGGTGGAGGTAGAGGGTTCACTTGACCGACGCTTGCGTTCACACTACCAATATCTCCAACCTCCTGATTAGCAGCCATGCTGTAATACAAATGTTAACAACAATTCCAAAGCAGTATATATGTTATGCCGTTAGATAACAGGAGTGATATAAGCATGTTAGTATAACAGGATATACAAAATATGCACCACATGCATAAACATGCTTCAAATATAAGCACCTAGCCTATCATGCTAAGGCTACCCTTCACTCGTTCCCGGGTTCTCTAACCACTGCTCTGATACCACTAATGTAAGGACCCTAATCCTTAAGTGCGGAATTAAGGCATAATAGAGCTAATATAAACAAATCAGAGTCTAAAAGAACGTGTTGAGTCTATGAGCTTAAGCATTACATGCCAAAAATAAGGACTACCAAATAGATTAATTACATTCCAATCAAAAGAATGTGTGCAACTATAGTTTTATACTACTCCTAGAGTAGATACTATCCAAAATAATCCTGTCCTTTCATCCTCAATAGAATGCTCATCAAGCTCACCACCTCAACCCGTTCAAGCCCTTCTTTCATGCCAAAAAGGTACCTACAAGGACAACCCCCAAACATGAGCAATAATAATCATTCATATTCAACACAATATGAAGATAAAGCGTAAATGCATAATCATAATAAAACACTTCTTGTTTTCCCCATGCATTTCAAACGCTTCCCGTTTGGTTGTCCCTGTACCATAACTCATGAGTATAATCAACAGATTATTTTTAATGGTCTAAACATGTCATGAACATATACCATTTCATCAATACCAAATACTGATCACCAATCCCTAGTCTGTCCATCACAATGTATTTTAATGCCCCTCGCTTATTTACATATAGACGGCATAGGATAACCTCGCTTCAATGGACTGTGGGACTCCCACCCCTCGCCTCTCATTGAGCGGCAAATACCCTTTCCTCGTCCTATATGATAACCACGCTCAAATGTGACATGCGGCGCTCCCACCCCTCGCTTCACATTTAGCGGAACCAAACCAAATAGCGGCAAGCATTAAAATCATCAAGGGATGACCACGACTCATGGGATATGCACCAATAATCATATGCATCTATAAACATCATGCATAACATGTATTTGCATCCACTATGCAATACCACATATATACTTGCATCCACAATGCATAAACAATAAGTATATAAGATACATGTACCGTTGGGGTGCCCGTACGTCCACTACGTACCTTTCCAAAATGTAGGGTATGGTAGGACTTCAATGCCTTGGCTGTGTTGCCACCTGGGTTGGTTCTACACATTCACAAATCTCAATATTAGAACCCAATAATAGTCCAATACCAAAAATCCTACAAAAAAATCCAAAAATACCAAATTTTGGTCTTCGCGATCGATCGCCCATCACGGCGATCGATCGCCAATCCTCACTGTCCGAGAATCAAATTTTGCACCCTTCGGCGATCGATCGCCACCCTTGGCGCGATTGATCGCCAGCCGCACCGATCGATCGCCCAAGAGTGGCGATCGATCGCCAAACGCTTGCAAAACCCACTGCCTGGGCGCGATCGATCGCCTGGAAAGGGGCGATCGATCGCCAACCTCTGTTACCCGAAAAACTCCATTTTTGCACCTCAAAACCATTCCAATCCATTCCAACACTTAAACCAACCAACCAACAACATAAATATCAACATAAACCACCAAAATACACCTTAAAACAACCATAAATCCAACCCTTAACCAAAACCACAACAACCCAACAAAACCCATTTCAAAATCATTAAAAACCCTTCCAAAACTAAACCAAACACAATAAAAATGATAATGAGGCATCCATACCTCTTGGGGACCTCAAATCACCCAATAAACTTCACAAATCAAGACTTTTGGAAGGTTTTCTCCCCACCTTTTTGCTCCAACTCGAAAATGGAAAGGGGGGAAGGGTTTGGGTGGTGATTTTGGTAAAGTAAGAGTGAGAGTGTATGGTGGGGTTGGGGTAATAAAAGGTGAGTTATTTAATTAAAAGCATACCAAAGTAATTCCATGGTGTATAAAACACCCCAACATGATATTTTTCAAAGCATTTACTCATAATGCACCAAATATCAATTAAACACATGATTTCTAATCAATTGCTACCAAAATTGCTACCAAAGGCAAATAAATAATGCTTCCAATAATATTTACCCAACATGCACCACATGCACCCTGAAATGCAACCCCGGGTCACCCTATCCACATGACCATGCATTTCCATAAGGTAAATAAATAAATAAATCCAATGCATAATTAATTACCACATAATTAATCATAATAATCGTAATTAATGCCCAAATGCAATTAACCATTTCGGGGATGTCACAATACTCCCCTACTTATAAGATTTCGTCCTCGAAATCACATGCACTTACCCCAAAAAGGAAACTAAACATAAATACATACCAGAGAATAGTTCCGGGTAGTGCTGCACCATATGCCGCTCCGTCTCCCACGTAGCCTCCTCGACACCCCTGCGATCCCACTGAACCTTGATCATAGGTATCACTTTGTTCCGAAGTCTGCGGTCTGCTCGATCCAGAATTCTGACAGGCCGTTCCACATAAGACACATCGGATTCTAACTGAACTTCGGAAGGCTGTAACTCATGCGACGGATCCGGCTCATACTTCCGCAGCATAGACACATGAAACACATCATGTATACCAGATAAAGAAGGCGGCAAAGCCAGTCGGTAAGCTAAGGTGCCAATGCGCTGCAAAATCTCGTACGGTCCAACATACCTCGGAGACAGTTTCCCCCGCATGCCAAATCGTACAACGCCTCTGAAAGGCGAGATCTACAAAAAGACCTTATCTCCCAACTGAAATTCCAACGGTCTCCGCCGTTTATTTGCATAAGCTGCCTGTCTGTCCTGGGCCGCTTTCATTTTCTGCCTTATTGTCTTTATCTTTTCTTCCATCTCTCGAATCAACTCCGGTCCTCCGACCGATCTGCGGTCCAAATCATCCCAACACAAGGGTGATCTACACCGTCGGCCATAACGAGCTTCAAACGGAGCCATCTGAATACTCGCCTGGTAGCTATTGTTATACGAAAACTCTACCAAAGGCACTGAATCCTGCCAAGAGGCATCGAACTCCAAAACACAAGCTCTTAACATGTCCTCGAGCGTCTGAATAGTGCGTTCGGTCTGGCCATCCGTCTGAGGATGATAAGCAGTGCTCAATCTGACTTCAGTTCCCAAGGCTGACTGAAGACCTTCCCAGAAATGAGATGTGAATCGCGGATCTCGATCTGACACTATGGAAACGGGGATCCCATGCAATCTCACCACATCTCTAATATACAACTGCGCCATCCTCAAAAAGGTGAACGTCATGCTATAGGGGATAAAATGAGCTACCTTGGTCAACCTGTCCACAATCACCCAAATAGCATCGAAGCCTGAAGCACTCCTCGGTAAATGAGTCACGAAGTCCATGGAAATGTGCTCCCACTTCCACTTCGGTATCTCCAAGCTTCTCAGCTCACCGCCAGGTCTCTGCCTCTCTGCCTTAACCTGCTGGCAGATCAAACACCTCTTCACAAAAGCGACGACATCAGACTTCATTCTCTTCCACCAAAACTGACCACGCAGATCTCTGTACATCTTCTTCCCGCCTGGGTGGATGCTAAGTCTGCTAATGTGAGCTCGTTCCAAGATCCCTTTACGCAACTCCGGTGTACTCGGAACCACCCAACGGTCACCCAATCTCAAAGACCCATCATCGGCCACTCTGAATTTTGTTGGCTGACCAAGATGTACCAAAGATAACCACCTCTGAACTTCACCATCTGACCTCTGAGCTCTCCTGATGTTCTCATAGATGTCTGGCTCGGCTAACAGAGTTGATACATACACAGGCGATGCATCTATGTCAAAATCATAGCCCAGATGGCAATAGGAGGTCATCATAGCAGACAAATGAATGACGTCCTCAGCAGAACTCCTCACTTTCCGGCTCAAAGTGTCTGCTGTCAAATTGGCTTTTCCCGGATGGTACTCGATCTCGCAATCATAGTCCTTGAGTAGGTCCATCCATCTCCTCTGCCTCATGTTCAGCTCTGCCTGAGTGAATAAAAATTTGAGGCTCTTGTGATCCGTGTATATGGTGAATGAAGTACCATATAAATAATGCCTCCAAATCTTCAGGGCGAAGATGATAGCCGCCAATTCCAAGTCATGAACTGGATATCTGGTCTCATGCGGCTTCAACTGCCTCGATGCATAAGCTACCACATGCTTATCTTGCATCAGAACACACCCAAGGCCCTGAAGTGATGCGTCAGTATACAGGACAAATCTGGAGTTCTCCGTAGGGATCACTAACACTGGCGCCGTCGTCAACCGGTGCTTTAACTCCTGGAAGCTCTCCTCACAAGCTTCTGACCAAAAGAAAGGTACACCCTTCTGGGTCAACTGAGTCAGCGGCTTGGCAATCTTCGAAAAGCCCTCGACGAAGCGTCGATAATACCCAGCCAAACCAAGAAAACTCCGGATCTCAGGCACAGAAGTGGGGGCAGCCCACTCCATCACAGCCTCAATCTTCTTGGGATCTAAAGATATCCCGCTGCTCGATATGACATGCCCCAGAAACACTACACTGCTCAGCCAAAATTCACACTTACTGAGCTTAGCATATAACTGATGCTCTCTGAGAATCTGAAGCACTGTCCTCAAGTGTTTCACATGCTCCTCCTCGCTCCGGGAGTAGATGAGAATGTCGTCAATAAATACAATGACGAACTGATCAAGATACTGCTGAAATACTCTGTTCATCAGACTCATGAAGACTGCTGGAGCATTCGTCACGCCGAACGGCATCACTAGGAACTCATAATGTCCATATCGGGTCCGGAACGCTGTCTTCTGCACATCTTCCTCTATGACCCGAATCTGATGATACCCGGATCTCAAATCAATCTTGCTATACACCCTGGTACCTTGCAACTGATCAAACAAGTCATCTATCCTTGGGAGAGGATACTTGTTCTTCACTGTAGCCTTATTCAGTTGCCGGTAATCGATGCACAACCGCATCGAACCGTCCTTCTTCTTCACAAAGAGAACTGGTGCGCCCCATGGCGACACGCTCGGGCGTATATATCCCTTGTCCAAGAGATCCTGCAACTGTTCTTTCAACTCTCTCAACTCAGCCGGTGCCATCCTATAAGGTGCACGAGAGATAGCGGATGTCCCTGGCAACAGCTCGATCCCAAACTCGACTTCCCTAGCCGGTGGGAATCCTGGGATCTCTTCTGGAAATACATCAGCGAACTCTGCCACTACTGGCACATCCTCAACTCTTAGTTCCTTATCCTTTCCAGACGTGTCCACGGCATAGATAAGATAGCCCGTGTGTCCACGTTCCAACAACTGAGTCATCTTGATCGCTGAAATCAACGGAATCTTCGCACGAGAACCGTTGCCATAGAAAGTCCACTGACTGCCCAACTCAGGTCTGAACTTCACTGTCCTCTGTCGGCAATCTACCACTGCCTGATATCTGTTCAGAACGTCAATACCCAAGATGCAGTCGAAGTCTGACATACCCAGCACAATCAAGTCTGATCTCAATTCGTTGCCCTCAAAATAAATGAGGCAGTCTGCCATAAACTGATCAGCAACAACATTCCTTCCAGTGGGTGTCGAGACAAGGAGAGGCGTGGGTAAAGGAGACGTGCGCATATGGTGTCTTTCCACAAAACCCACCGATACAAAAGAATGGGAGGCACCTGTATCGATCAAAATAAAAGCAGGGTACGTAAATAAATGACACGTACCGGCAATCACCTCCTCTGGGGCTGCCTGGGCCTGCTCCCTGGTCAGTGCATACACCTGCCCCTGGGGTGGTCCTACTGTCTGACCTCCCGACGGTCGAGGCCCAAACTGCTGCCTCTGCTGCACTGTCCTATCCTCAAACCTCGGCCTGTTGCCCTTGAACTCAGACTGTCCTCCCCGTGTGGGGCAATACCGAGCGATGTGGCCCATCTTGCCACAGATATAACATGCAGGACACTTGTTTGAAGAATGTGGCCCTCCACAATTGTTGCACCTCGGCTCTCCCGGCCTATCCCCTTGTGAAGATCCTCTATTGGCCGACCAACCTTCTTGCCATCCTGTTTCTGACCAAAGTGTTTCTTTCCACCATACCGCGAAGATGAAGAGGCACCACGGGGTTTAAATGGCTCACCCCGAGGCCTCAAGCTGTCACTAGTCTGCCTCTGCTGCGGTACTGGTGGTGGCATAGCGTAAGCTCCCACTCCTAGCTCAGCAAGCTCCGCTCTGTGAGAGCATCATCAAAAGAAGTTGGGTTATTAGTGATAACCCGGTCATAGAGCTCCGGTCGCAATCTTTTCATAAAGTTCCTCATCTTAGCGTGCCCACTGGTGGCAATGTGGGGAACGTACCTCAACAACGAAGAGTACCGTGTGGCATAGTCAGCCACTGTCATGTTCCCCTGCCTCAGACTTGTAAATTCATACTCCTTTGTCTGTCTTGCTGCTGCGGAGAAGTACCGATTCAAAAACCTAGTCCTGAAGAGTGTCCAGTCAATCACAGCACCCAGTGCTCTCATTTCCATTACTGTGCTCCTCCACCACATCAGAGGTTTCTTGGCTAATTGAAACTCCGCCAGCCTCAGCCAAGCTGTCACAGCACAAGGAGCCGATACAAAGATCTGCTCAAGTCTTTCCAACCACTCTTCAGCCTCTTCTCCGGACTCTGTCCCCTCAAACCGGGGCGGATGATAAGACAGAAATTGCGTCAAGCTAATCTCACCCGGTAACAACAACTGAACCACTGGTTCCATGCCTACGGCCCGTGGAGGTAGAGGGTTCACTTGACCGACGCTTGCGTTCACACTACCAATATCTCCAACCTCATCATTAGCAGCCATGCTGTAATACAAATGTTAACAACAATTCCAAAGCAGTATATATGTTATGCCGTTAGATAACAGGAGTGATATAAGCATGTTAGTATAACAGGATATACAAAATATGCACCACATGCATAAACATGCTTCAAATATAAGCACCTAGCCTATCATGCTAAGGCTACCCTTCACTCGTTCCCGGGTTCTCTAACCACTGCTCTGATACCACTAATGTAAGGACCCTAATCCTTAAGTGCGGAATTAAGGCATAATAGAGCTAATATAAACAAATCAGAGTCTAAAAGAACGTGTTGAGTCTATGAGCTTAAGCATTACATGCCAAAAATAAGGACTACCAAATAGATTAATTACATTCCAATCAAAAGAATGTGTGCAACTATAGTTTTATACTACTCCTAGAGTAGATACTATCCAAAATAATCCTGTCCTTTCATCCTCAATAGAATGCTCATCAAGCTCACCACCTCAACCCGTTCAAGCCCTTCTTTCATGCCAAAAAGGTACCTACAAGGACAACCCCCAAACATGAGCAATAATAATCATTCATATTCAACACAATATGAAGATAAAGCGTAAATGCATAATCATAATAAAACACTTCCTGTTTTCCCCATGCATTTCAAACGCTTCCCGTTTGGTTGTCCCTGTACCATAACTCATGAGTATAATCAACAGATTATTTTTAATGGTCTAAACATGTCATGAACATATACCATTTCATCAATACCAAATACTGATCACCAATCCCTAGTCTGTCCATCACAATGTATTTTAATGCCCCTCGCTTATTTACATATAGACGGCATAGGATAACCTCGCTTCAATGGACTGTGGGACTCCCACCCCTCGCCTCTCATTGAGCGGCAAATACCCTTTCCTCGTCCTATATGATAACCACGCTCAAATGTGACATGCGGCGCTCCCACCCCTCGCTTCACATTTAGCGGAACCAAACCAAATAGCGGCAAGCATTAAAATCATCAAGTGATGACCACGACTCATGGGATATGCACCAATAATCATATGCATCTATAAACATCATGCATAACATGTATTTGCATCCACTATGCAATACCACATATACTTGCATCCACAATGCATAAACAATAAGTATATAAGATACATGTATCGTTGGGGTGCCCGTACGTCCACTACGTACCTTTCCAAAATGTAGGGTATGGTAGGACTTCAATGCCTTGGCTGTGTTGCCACCTGGGTTGGTTCTACACATTCACAAATCTCAATATTAGAACCCAATAATAGTCCAATACCAAAAATCCTACAAAAAAATCCAAAAATACCAAATTTTGGTCTTCGCGATCGATCGCCCATCACGGCGATCGATCGCCAATCCTCACTGTCCGAGAATCAAATTTTGCACCCTTCGGCGATCGATCGCCACCCTTGGCGCGATTGATCGCCAGCCGCACCGATCGATCGCCCAAGAGTGGCGATCGATCACCAAACGCTTGCAAAACCCACTGCCTGGGCGCGATCGATCGCCTGGAAAGGGGCGATCGATCGCCAACCTCTGTTACCCGAAAAACTCCATTTTTGCACCTCAAAACCATTCCAATCCATTCCAACACTTAAACCAACCAACCAACAACATAAATATCAACATAAACCACCAAAATACACCTTAAAACAACCATAAATCCAACCCTTAACCAAAACCACAACAACCCAACAAAACCCATTTCAAAATCATTAAAAACCCTTCCAAAACTAAACCAAACACAATAAAAATGATAATGAGGCATCCATACCTCTTGGGGACCTCAAATCACCCAATAAACTTCACAAATCAAGACTTTTGGAAGGTTTTCTCCCCACCTTTTTGCTCCAACTCGAAAATGGAAAGGGGGGAAGGGTTTGGGTGGTGATTTTGGTAAAGTAAGAGTGAGAGTGTATGGTGGGGTTGGGGTAATAAAAGGTGAGTTATTTAATTAAAAGCATACCAAAGTAATTCCATGGTGTATAAAACACCCCAACATGATATTTTTCAAAGCATTTACTCATAATGCACCAAATATCAATTAAACACATGATTTCTAATCAATTGCTACCAAAGGCAAATAAATCATGCTTCCAATAATATTTACCCAACATGCACCACATGCACCCTGAAATGCAACCCCGTGTCACCCTATCCACATGACCATGCATTTCCATAAGGTAAATAAATAAATAAATCCAATGCATAATTAATTACCACATAATTAATCATAATAATCGTAATTAATGCCCAAATGCAATTAACCATTTCGGGGATGTCACAGGTTCTAACTGAACCTCGGAAGGCTGCAACGCATGAGACGGATCCGGCTCATACTTCCGCAACATAGTATGTGTAATGTGCTCGAACAAAAGTGCTAGGGACTCCACAATACTTCCATGCAAGTGCTTAAATCAAAGTTTCAACAAAAACTAAGCCCAGCATGCATCGTAATAACCCCTCAATTTCAGCACTCAACCAGATATTCCAGAAAAACAGGGCATATGAACCTTGGCCAGATGTTTCGAGCATGCATCTTCACAACAACAAAACTACCACATAACCCGTAACTCATGCTCAAGGAAACATGCTAGTAACTTCACAAAACTACCATGTATGTGTTCACGTCAAAGGTTTAATCAAAACCTAAGATAGCATGCTTCATAATGAGCCCACAAATTCAATACTCGTCCAATTTTCCGTGAAAAACAGGGCATATAATCATCGCCCATAATTTTCGAACACTTCATTTCACATGATTAAATCCTTCACATAACACATGAAACATGCTCAAGGAAATATACTGGCATCTTCAAAAAACTACCATGCACGTATTCACGTCAAAGGTTCAACCAAAACCTGGGCTAGCATGCTACAAATCCTCATGATTAAACCCCTACTCAAACAAAAACAGGGCAGTTTCCCTGCCCAGATTTTCGAGGACCACTTTTCACAACTCGAAATCTAACATATAAAGCATGTAAGTTACTTAACAAAACATGTTAGGGGCTTCATAAACATCACATGCAAGCACTCATAAGAAGATTTCGTCGAACCTTAAACTAGCATGCCAAATCTGCTATAAAGAAAACATATGCTTAAAAACCGAAATCTGGGAAAAACATATGATTCCTCACCACTTTTGCTCTTCGATTTTTGTTAAATTCCGATCAACAAAACACCAAATATCTTCTCCTATAATCAGTTCATATGTTGGACGATATGTTTCTGGAAAGAAGGGAGAGGAAACCGAGAGAAGAGAGTGGGAAAGAAGTGATGGAAGAGGCATGGTTGATCACTCTGCATGCCTGAAAACAGGGGGGTATGGGCGTGATTCAGCCACTTGGGGGGGAGGGGGGGGGGGGGGGGGTTGCTTGTAGGGTGGCCTTGTGGTCTTTAATTGTGTCCCGGTATTTTGTACGATGTATAAAAATATCCCTCCTTGATATTTTATAATTTTACCACATCAATACATCATCAAAAACACCTAACATGCCTCCTAAACCATATCATCAAAATAAATATAACACCAACCACATAAATTAATTCCCCAACTTAATTACATGCTTTTACCACATACAGCATAACCCATAAACCCCAAATTAAATCACCTCAATACATAATTATCAACACTTTGATAGCATGTAAACACATAATCCTTTCGGGGATATCACAAAAACAAACCAAAACAAACCAAAAACAAAGCAAAGGGATAAGAAAAAGTTCTTGATTTATAGTCTCAAGCTGGACTTTTTACCATGTGAGCTCAAGTGCTGCATGGGCTAGTGGGGGACGATTTTCCATCCTCCATATGGTAACGTCGTAACCACTTCTCTTTCATAGTGAACAGTGCGTCGTGGGCATCTCTCGTATTGATGATGAACATTGACAACTTTGAACGGTCCACCCCATTGCGAGTCCGCCTTCCATGGAACAAGTCTCATTTTTTTCCTATTCATTTGCACCCATTCACCCTCACGGAATTTGCCTCCTCTTTGATGGCCATTTGATGTGACTTACATCTTCTTCTCGCTCTTAACATGCATCGCATCAACAGATAATGTATCAATTATATTGACACTAAAACATTGGTGCTCAATGCGTGTAGTGTTCAAAGCTTTGAGCATATCATAAACAACTTGATCCCCGTACTCGGAGGATCAACTTCCCTTCTGGGACATCAATCAATGCCCTTCCAGTACCTAGGAACGGTCTTCCAAGAATCAGAGGCATGTTTGCGTCTTCCGTAATGTCCAACACAATGAAATCCATCAGTATGGTGAATTCATCAACCTTGACTGGTACATTCTCAACTATCCCATGAGGGTACTTGATGGACTTGTCCACCATCTGCTGTGAAACATTGATCACTTTGAGCTTTCTTAAGCCCAGTTTCTTGTACATAGACAAAGGCATTAAATAACACTTGACCCCAAATCACATAAAGATATCTTAAACGAAGTAGAGTTTGTGAGACCCCGTTATCTAAACAAGATTCTAAGGTGCAATTAAGAGAACTAATCATTCATAAATCAGAGCATTAGGCTGTGTTGATAATCCTGAGCTTAAGAGATTACAGTACCAAAAGTTCAAAAAGGAATTATACATATTCCTAACAAAAGGGTACTAACTATAGCTTTACTCTACACTTTGTAGAAACTATACAAAAGGAATCTCTGTTCTGCTAATCCTGTAGCACTCCTTACAGCTCAGCGTATCAACCCCAACCCCGGTTCTCCATGTCAAAAGCACCTACAAAGACAACCCCCAACACATGAGCACATCATAGTTCATATTCAACATAATATGAATGTAAAGTATAAATGCATAAATCATAGGCATAGGATACTTCCTGAATTCCAATGCATTTAAAACGCCCATTTTTGTTGTCCATGTTCCATAACTCATAATCAAATCAATATATGCTATTATGGCTTCTTTAAATAAATGTCATGACATATCTTTACTTCTTAAATCTTTACTTCTTAAATCTTTACTTCAATCCTTAGTCAGTTTATCATCAGTGTATTTTAATGCCCCTCGCTTCATAACTTTAGAACAAGCGGTCCTCCCCTCCCTCGCTTCTTCATACAAGCGGTATTTCTATCCTCGCTTCGTATGGTAAACCTCGCCTCCATGTGCAAGCGGACCTACACCCCTCGCTCCACATTTTTAGCGGTATATAGCGGTAAGCATTAAAATCAACACTGTGATAACCATGACTCGTGGAATACACACCAAATGTTCCACAACATACATATGCAACAACAATGCATAATAACATGTATCGTACTCATAATGCACAAACTTGCATTTATTGTATGTCAAATAATGAACAAATAATACATGTTACCGTTGGGGTACCCGTACGTCGCTTACGTACCTTTCCAAAATATGGTATGTGGCAGGATTCTATCCCCAGGCCAATCAAACACGTTTTAAGGCATAGTTCAGGTGTGGATATCTGTGAAAGCTCTACACAAGTGTACAACACAATATTAGAAGCCAAATAATAGTCAGATACCAAACAAATCAAACAAAAACATCATTTCTTACTATACAACAGCTGGCGATCGATCGCTGCATCGCGGCGATCGATCGCCAGACTTCACTGGCTCGAGGCGATCGATCGCGCCATTTATGGCGAACGATCGCCTGCCTTCGATTTTTGCTACTAGTCTTCGGCGATCGGTCGCTGAGTTTGTAGCGATCGATCGCCTGCCTTCCATGTGCGTGATTTTTCCAGAATTACCAAGCACCTCATTTCATACCATCCAAACTTCAACATAAAACATATAACATGTTTGAACAAACATGCTAAGGGCTACAATATACTACCATGAATGTATTCAAATCGAAGTTCCACCCAAACTTAAACCCACATGCATCAAAATCGCCCAACTCTAACAGTACTCACCCAAGCTTTCTGAAAACAGGGTATCATAATTCTTTCCAGAATTTTCTAGCACCTACTTTCAAGCCATCTAATCTAGCACATAAGATACACAACATGCCCATACAAACATGCTAGAAACTTCATAAAAACACCATGAAAGCCTCCAAAACAAAAATCTCATCAAAAGCTACAATACATGCCATTTTCACACCAATAAAAGCATGAACTCAAACAAATATTAAATCAAAACAGGACATGGTTCCTCACCCTCATTTGCTCCAATTTTTGCAAGCTTTCCTGCAAAGAAATTTGAAATTTCCTTCTTCCTATGTGCTTAGCAGATGTTGGACGAAAAAAGGAGTGAAGATTGGGTTGAGAATGAGTGGTAGAGGTTGAGTGATAGGGAGGGCAAGTGGGGGTATGGGGCAGCTGAATGGGTATGGGTTGAGGGAGGGGGGGGAGGGGTAGTTGGGTTGTGGGTGGTGTGATGTGTTATGTTTTGGTCCCGGTATTTAGCACGATGTATTAAAATATCCTCACGTGATATTTTATAGTATTTAATCAATAAAATACTTCAAATTCCAATTAAACATGCTTTACCAAAAACAAACAACATCCACCCCAAATAATCATGCCATAACCCAAATTCCCGACATATATCACATGCACCCTGAAAAGTATTTCCCCAATATTATTAATTCAACCCAAATGAATTAATACCATAATCTTCATAACATAATTAATGTTTAAAAGCACATAATCATTTTGGGGATGTAAGGACCCCAAGCCCTTAAACCTTGATTAGTGTATTAACCACTATGTGTGGTACATGCTTTCTATAAAATGTCAATCGGGAAGCTCTGATGATACATAATCATTGCCTGTCAATGAAAGACTCATATGTTTGCCTTTTACCAACCCCTTGGTGCCACTTTTCACATTGTAAACTTTTATAAAAATTTGGGCAGAGTCTCCCCATAGATAGAGCTATCCCAAAAAAAAGAGTACAACACATAACAAAATTCCCGGCCAGGGAAAGCATAATACTCAACAGAAAGCATCAATACAAGTAAATTCCCAGCCAGGGAAGACACCACACATAATACACCAATGACTCTCATATCATTCTAGCAATTCAACCTCTAATTGCATGCAACCTTAAATGAAAGAGAGATAGGCTCATGCCTTTATATACAATCCATATACAAGTATAATCGTGCTCACATGCGAGCATCATGAATATGTATAAATCCTCAGGTGTATATATAGGTACTCTATACGATACCGTGCTCCATCAAGCCCTGGTACCACGATCCTGGGAGTACCTCAAATCAACAGCTCGAGCTCAGCTCCATAGCCATCGATGTACCTGTCCACCTGTCCCAACAGAGACAGCCCCCAACGGGGTGAGCATACCAATACACAAAATCCCATAATCATAATAATGAAATTCATAATTTACAACAAAGGTAAATGCTAATGAATTTAAATGATACTCCCTGGATGGCAACCTCATCCGGGATTCCGTGTACTGTCCCTGTTCTCACAATCATCAAACTCATCAAACCTCATAAATCAGTAAACCAACACATTGATTTACACATCGCATGCCTGATTCTCAAATATCAATAATGAATGATTCCAAGTTCATATACATGCAAATATAGATATATCAATATCTAATATTGATTTCATAATCTCGCTTTCCATTATACCTAGACATCTCAAATGTCTCATAATGAATACATGATTCTACGAACCTAGACATCTCAATGTCGCACGAAGAATACATGATTCTACAAACCTAGACATCTCAAATGTCTCATAATATAGTCATATAAACCCAGTACCCCTTATATCATGTAAGAGTCATCCTACTCTAGTGTCACGCACGCTACAAGCTGCGATATCAAGATTTGGGTCATTCCTTGGCCATATCAACATATATGTATAACCATACGCAAAACATTCAATGCAATCAAAAACACCTTATGCATTTCACATATATATAGTAATGCTCGTACGTCGCACGTACCTTAAATCTCCGAAGTCCGAGCCAAACCTCGCTCGAGTTCCATGCCCCGAGGAATGATGTGCTAACACGATAAATAATTCACAATTATTTACGAACATGTAACCCATGCTCAAGCACACCCATAACCCTCAAAATATTGTCAACACACGACAATTAACCTTTAAAAAGACCCGGGGCAGGGGTACATGCAGGGAAGGAAATAAATGAGACAATATCGAAATTTGTTCAAGAATGCCCTACAAAAATCGAACCCTAATCTCACAATTTCGAACCCAATTAAATACCATAATTTATCTAAAATGTCAATTAAGCTATCCAAGCAAGAATCAACATCCCTTGACAAAAACCCCCAAATTTTCGAACTCAACCCCCTTAAAATCGAACCCAAACAAGCCTTTAAATTCGAACCCTAACAATTCTTCAAATTCGAACCATAGCTTCTCAATTCGATCTCAATCAAGCATCATAATTCATTTAAACATGAATAAATCGAATCCTAACAAGCATTATCATCCTCATGCCAAAAATCCCCAAAATCGAATTCCAAGCCCTAAAATTCGAACATAATTTCGAACCAAAAAATCACAATTAGGCAGGGAAGAACATCACAAACATGGAAAAAGGGGTAAGGAACGTTACCCAAACGAAATCGGAAGAAAAACGACCAAAATCCGATGAACCCTAGAAATTGGGGATCGCCGCTCTTTCTCAAAATTCGACTTCAAATCGCGATGAAACTTTCAATTGCCGGAGGGGAAATGAGCGCCTGGACGAGACGAAGCCGTGGGTAGGTCGGACGCGCCGATCGGCGGCGGGACGGCGGCGGCCGAAGCGCTTTTGCGCGCGGGCAGGGGTTGGCAGACGGGAAAGGGTCGTGGGAGAGGAGAGAGGAAATGAAGGGGTTGAAATGTAATTTCCTTTAAAATTTTGGGTTCAATTGGTATTTATAGCAAAAATACCCCGAAAAATTAATAGCCCCACAAATACATCATGATTCCTTAAAAATCATCTGTTTTCAAAAACTCTCTCTCTAACTCCAAAATCCCCTACCGGTGCTCACCCAGCACCCGAGATTCCGAGACACAAACCACTCTTAGGTTTTACACCGTAATGTGAATACAATCTCAACCTCTGGATCCAACGATCCCAACTACCCAAATAAACGAGCCCAGAAGGCCCAACACCTCGATTAAATTCCAAATCGCCACGTAAAACCACTTTAGGGATTATTAACACTACGGGATTAACACCTATAATCCCTGGTCATCACAATATCCCCCACTAAAAGAATTTCGTCCTCGAAATTAGCACTGGTGTATCACGTAACACCCAGGCTACACAACAACATGAAGCCATAACCTCGATTCTTGACCATATCAGAATCGTATTAAAAAAACGCGAGGATACTTACCTCACATCAAACTCTGAAACAGAGCGACTTACCAAAACCAACCTAGCACCCAAGAGGCAAAACGTACCTCAATGCAGGTCATCCCAAAAGTCAGTCCCTCATGACTGCAAAACAACCGATACTTACGACTGTAGATCGGACAGTTATCCTTAGGTCTAATACAACTAGTAAGAACGCGTCCTGAATGACACCTCAACCGTAAGAACGTTGACCTCGTGTCAATCTCTGGAGTGGAGTAGACTTCCAAATCCATCATAACGTCAAAGAGCGTCAGTACAACTCAACGCTAATATTCCAAAAGCAGTTAGTCAACTGAAACTGTAAGGATTCGAATCGCTCCTGATTCTATCGTAGATATCATCCAATGACATCTTTACCAAGACTCACGATGTCTAACATACATCGTTACGAGGGAAACACTAGTACAACCACGGTGTACACATACCAAACCTGGTTTCCACTTTCAAACTTCCTCCATCGAAGGAGTAGTCGCCTCATTGCAACTTAATTTGGGCAACTCACGGCCACAAATTCAAACAAAAGACATCTCACAAGATGTCCACCTCCGGATGTTCCAAGAATCACGTCCTGATCATAAATAACAACCGAGACTCCGCAGAGTTTAAAATTCTTAAGGGGCATGCAATAAACCCATTGCATCCTCAACGCTTGTGTCGTCAGCGACACTCAACCAATCCGAAATCCTGCCATCCCTTGAAAATCCTCGGATTTAACAATCCAAACTTGGGAAGGCTGTCGCATAACTCGAAGGAAAACACCAATAAGGGAAATACCTTAACCCTCACAAGAAAATCCCTCTTCAAGGGAGTCAACTAACTTCACGATTATCCCTCATAATCATCGTGCCATGGAGATTCCCAATCTCAAGGTGTTCCATATCTCACATCAGAGATTTAACCATCCTAAAATAGCATAACTCTATGCTTAACAGAGAGGAAATCAATAACTGGCATCCGTATACTCACCGGTATACCTGCCTAAGCACTGATATCGCATGCATACTCAATGCACTCGGCTCGGGTATCTACCACATATCCCTAAGCCCCAAACACAACCGTCAATTCTGAGTCATTCCTTACTCAGTGGAGGATGATAATCGACGATTAACAATACACGGTGTGATTCCCAAAATCAACACCACTTGCACTAACTTACCGAATCTTTCAAAGATTCCCAAATAGGTATAATATTACCTCCTTCCTCGCAAGGGAAGCGCCATTTGAACTCGAGATCCACAAGTCTCGAACCATCGTTCGGAAAAACTGGATATAATAACACCCATTGTATCCCTAATACACGGGTCCCTTAGATTGAGTCAATAACGACCTGATGACTCTCTTGTTGGTACTCCAACATCCTGAGCTGTCCCACACAAGTCTCCAAGATTAAACATAAACGTATACACGTTTCAGTGAGGCATGAACAACCTTAACCTCAATGACATGGTGACTACTAGAGTCCACCACAATCCACATCGTATCACCTTACGATTTGCCAAACTTGGTTCCAACGAGCAGTGTAACGGCTCTAGCAAGCCCATCATGGTGCTACACACACGCGGCAGACAACCTAGTCTCTGCCTCTTTAGGTTTACCTCAAACCTACCAATAAGACGGACGTTTCCACATGGTATAACATACTATGGGAGGAAAACTCAATAGAGTAGTGGGTCTTTATCCAACATTCCTCAATGCCGATACACCCTGGACACTCCAATGTCCCTATGTACTTAACATAACCTGATCCTACTCCCTTAGGACCCATCCTACACCCTCAAGGGTGGTGTGATCATGTCTACCACATGTCACATCGACAGAAAGCGAGTAATTTCCTCCATGATTACTCCTGTCGGCAAATCACATGGCCAAAAGCCATTCCAACGAGCATACCTCAAGGGTATCACCACTCGTAAAATGATCACCCCAATCGTAAGCTGCGGTACAATCACATGTACAGCGCATCCATCCATTCCTCGAGCAACCCGCTCGGTATAAGGGTCACGTCAATCGGTGCCGCACACACCACCTTGTGCTCGGTACTGGCACCCAAGGCATACCACGCATCGATCATCGTAACGATGATGCATGTCTAATAAGGCATCTCCTACACCATCGTCATCGTCATCCTGTGACGACACATGCCAACTCATGGCATCTAAAACATTGTCAACTAGTGACGATACATGTACATCAGCGTATGTCAATCCACTATCATGCTAGTAAAATAGGCATAATAAAACATGTATATCAATGCATGCCAGCTAAAATAAAGCTAATAAAATAGCAATATCTCATACCTCATCGCTAGCAATATAGCGTCATACCTGTCTCCGTCGCTCAATAATAGTGCGTAATCAGCACCCATCGCTCGAAGGCGGCAAAATCCTGTGCTGAGTACATAGCGGCAAAATCCCTCGCTATAGAATCGACGGCATGACACCTCGTCATATAATAAGTGGCATGAAACCTCGCTATACACCTGAGTATGAATCATCGTCCACATAGTAGCGGAAAGAGGCATCGCTATCAATACACCTGGCGGAATGAACCATCGCCAATCAATATAGCGGAATGAACCGTCGCTATAAATACACCTGGCGGAATGAACCATCGCCAATAGATATAGCGGAATGAACCATCGCTATAAATACACCTGGCGGAATGAACCATCGCCAATAGATATAGCGGAATGAACCATCGCTATAAATACACATGGCGGAATGAACCATCGCCAATAGATATAGCGGTATGAACCATCGCTATAAATACACCTGGCGGAATGAACCATCGCCAATAGATATAGCGGAATGAACCATCGCTATAAATACACCTGGCGGAATGAACCATCGCCAATAGATATAGCGGAATGAACCATCGCTATAAATACACCTGGCGGAATGAACCATCGCCAATAGATATAGCGGAATGAACCATCGCTATAAATACACCTCGAATTGAGTCACTTATCAGTAGTGTATTTCAATGCTTCTCACTACTCCATATAAGCGGAATCCTTCCTCGCTTCATATGGACCTTAGTGCAAGCATTGAAATCCTCACTAGGATAACCTGGACTCGTGAAATATCAGTGCATTTCAATGCTTCTCACTACTCCATATAAGCGGAATCCTTCCTCGCTTCATATGGACCTTAGTGTAAGCATTGAAATCCTCACTTTATATTTCACAATATACATATGCAAAACGATGCGTATCAACATGTATCATATCATAATGCACTATCTTATGCATACCTTGATTTACCTTGTGTTAAATGACTAACCACATAATACATGTTGCCCTTGGGATGCCCGTGCATATGTATAATCATCATTCCTTTTCGTATTCCTTATTTCCTGTAACCTGCAACCATCAGGGTTAACAACAATAGCCATATACGCTATGCATCAACATTCAATACATAATAAAAACGCATTATAAGAATGTATGGTTTCATAAATAAATGTCATGACATCCTTCCTCTTTAAATCCATATTTCATCTTGAGCCCTTATCATTAGTACATTTTAATGCTTCTTGCTACTCCATGTAAGCGGGACTCTTCATCGCTTCCAATGGACTTTAGCGTTGCTACTCCATGTAAGCGGGACTCTTCATCGCTTCCAATGGACTTTAGCGTTGCTACTCCATATAAGCGGGACTCTTCATCGCTTCATATGGACTTTAGCGTTGCTACTCCATGCAATGGACTTTAGCGTTGCTACTCCATGTAAGCGGGATTCTTCATCGCTTCCAATGGACTTTAGCGTTGCTACTCCATGCAATGGACTTTAGCATAAGCCATTAAAATCCTTACTAAGATAACTTTGACTCAAGAAATACACCTCTTATATTTCATAACATGCATATGCAAAAACAATGCACAATAACATATACCATAACCTTAATGCACCACTTTGCATTCATCATGTGTCAACAAGACAATATAAAGTACATGTTACCTCGGAAATATCCCTTTACCGGATTTTCTTAAAAACCAGCTTCCTTGGCACATAATACACGGAGTGCCAGACATCCCTATAAATGTCATCCTATCGTGTTCCACACGATTCCTGCAACCACAATGGTTAGCAATACCACTTTTCATATCATAAGAGCACATAAACAATTTGTTATGTCATACAACATTAATGCCATCATGCATAAATATGTGCTATCAATAACTTCCTAGGCCCTTAACAGCCCCAATGAGCAACCACTGCTCTGATACCACTAATGTAAGGACCCCAAGCCCTTAAACCTTGATTAGTGTATTAACCACTATGTGTGGTACATGCTTTCTATAAAATGTCAATCGGGAAGCTCTGATGATACATAATCATTGCCTGTCAATGAAAGACTCATATGTTTGCCTTTTACCAACCCCTTGGTGCCACTTTTCACATTGTAAACTTTTATAAAAATTTGGGCAGAGTCTCCCCATAAATAGAGCTATCCCAAAAAAAAGAGTACAACACATAACAAAATTCCCGGCCAGGGAAAGCATAATACTCAACATAAAGCATCAATACAAGTAAATTCCCAGCCAGGGAAGACACCACACATAATACACCAATGACTCTCATATCATTCTAGCAATTCAACCTATAATTGCATGCAACCTTAAATGAAAGAGAGATAGGCTCATGCCTTTATATACAATTCCATATACAAGTATAATCGTGCTCACATGCGAGCATCATGAATATGTATAAATCCTCAGGTGTATATATAGGTACTCTATACGATACCGTGCTCCATCAAGCCCTGGTACCACGATCCTGGGAGTACCTCAAATCAACAGCTCGAGCTCAGCTCCATAGCCATCGATGTACCTGTCCACCTGTCCCAACAGAGACAGCCCCCAACGGGGTGAGCATACCAATACACAAAATCCCATAATCATAATAATGAAATTCATAATTTACAACAAAGGTAAATGCTAATGAATTTAAATGATACTCCCTGGATGGCAACCTCATCCGGGATTCCGTGTACTGTCCCTGTTCTCACAATCATCAAACTCATCAAACCTCATAAATCAGTAAACCAACACATTGATTTACACATTGCATGCCTGATTCTCAAATATCAATAATGAATGATTCCAAGTTCATATACATGCAAATATAGATATATCAATATCTAATATTGATTTCATAATCTCGTTTTCCATTATACCTAGACATCTCAAATGTCTCATAATGAATACATGATTCTACGAACCTAGACATCTCAATGTCTCACGAAGAATACATGAT
This sequence comes from Haberlea rhodopensis, assembly GCA_907163345.1. Classification (NCBI taxonomy): domain Eukaryota; kingdom Viridiplantae; phylum Streptophyta; class Magnoliopsida; order Lamiales; family Gesneriaceae; genus Haberlea; species Haberlea rhodopensis. Next base: position 79,437 of record CAJQUN010000461.1, on the reverse strand, counting down.
TCTACAAACCTAGACATCTCAAATGTCTCATAATATAGTCATATAAACCCAGTACCCCTTATATCATGTAAGAGTCATCCTACTCTAGTGTCACGCACGCTACAAGCTGCGATATCAAGATTTGGGTCATTCCTTGGCCATATCAACATATATGTATAACCATACGCAAAACATTCAATGCAATCAAAAACACCTTATGCATTTCACATATATATAGTAATGCTCGTACGTCGCACGTACCTTAAATCTCCGAAGTCCGAGCCAAACCTCGCTCGAGTTCCATGCCCCGAGGAATGATGTGCTAACACGATAAATAATTCACAATTATTTACGAACATGTAACCCATGCTCAAGCACACCCATAACCCTCAAAATATTGTCAACACACGACAATTAACCTTTAAAAAGACCCGGGGCAGGGGTACATGCAGGGAAGGAAATAAATGAGACAATATCGAAATTTGTTCAAGAATGCCCTACAAAAATCGAACCATAATCTCACAATTTCGAACCCAATTAAATACCATAATTTATCTAAAATGTCAATTAAGCTATCCAAGCAAGAATCAACATCCCTTGACAAAAACCCCCAAATTTTCGAACTCAACCCCCTTAAAATCGAACCCAAACAAGCCTTTAAATTCGAACCCTAACAATTCTTCAAATTCGAACCATAGCTTCTCAATTCGATCACAATCAAGCATCATAATTCATTTAAACATGAATAAATCGAATCCTAACAAGCATTATCATCCTCATGCCAAAAATCCCCAAAATCGAATTCCAAGCCCTAAAATTCGAACATAATTTCGAACCAAAAAATCACAATTAGGCAGGGAAGAACATCACAAACATGAAAAAAGGGGTAAGGAACGTTACCCAAACGAAATCGGAAGAAAAACGACCAAAATCCGATGAACCCTAGAAATTGGGGATCGCCGCTCTTTCTCAAAATTCGACTTCAAATCGCGATGAAACTTTCAATTGCCGGAGGGGAAATGAGCGCCTGGACGAGACGAAGCCGTGGGTAGGTCGGACGCGCCGATCGGCGGCGGGACGGCGGCGGCCGAAGCGCTTTTGCGCGCGGGCAGGGGCTGGCAGACGGGAAAGGGTCGTGGGAGAGGAGAGAGGAAATGAAGGGGTTGAAATGAAATTTCCTTTAAAATTTTGGGTTCAATTGGTATTTATAGCAAAAATACCCCGAAAAATTAATAGCCCCACAAATACATCATGATTCCTTAAAAATCATCTGTTTTCAAAAACTCTCTCTCTAACTCCAAAATCCCCTACCGGTGCTCACCCAGCACCCGAGATTCCGAGACACAAACTCTTAGGTTTTACACCGTAATGTGAATACAATCTCAACCTCTGGATCCAACGATCCCAACTACCCAAATAAACGAGCCCAGAAGGCCCAACACCTCGATTAAATTCCAAATCGCCACGTAAAACCACTTTAGGGATTATTAACACTACGGGATTAACACCTATAATCCCTGGTCATCACAGGGGATATCACAATACTCCCCTACTTATAAGATTTCGTCCTCGAAATCAGCATACACTTACCCATTACAAAACAAAACATAAATCACATACCAGAAAACAGTTCCGGATAGTGCTGCACCATGTGTCGCTCCGTCTCCCACGTGGCCTTCTCGACACCCCTACGATCCCACTGAACTTTGACCATAGGAATGACTTTTTTTCGTAGTCTGCGATCTGCCCAATCCAGAATCCTGATAGTCCGCTCTACATAGGAAACATCAGACTCTATCTGAACCTCAGAAGGTTGCAACACATGAGAAGGATCTGGCTCATACTTCCGCAACATAGACACATGAAACACATCGTGTATGCCGGACAGAGAGGGCGGTAAAGCCAATCGGTTTGCCAGAGTACCAATAAGCTGTAAGATCTCGTACGGCCCAACATATCTCGGGGATAACTTCCCCCGCATCCCAAAACGTACTACACCTCTGAAAGGTGAGATCTTCAAAAAGACCATGTCGCCCAAATGAAACTCTAACGGCCGACGCCGTTGATTAGCATATGCTGCCTGTCTGTCCTGAGCTGCTTTCATCTTTCTTCTGATCACCTTTACCTTTTCTTCCATTTCTTTGACCAACTCTGGTCCTCCGACCGATTTACGATCTACATCATCCCAATATAAAGGCACCTACAACGTCTACCATAGAGGGCCTCAAAAGGAGCCATCTGTATGCTTGACTTGTAGCTATTGTTATAAGAAAATTCTACCAAGGCCACTGAGTTCTGCCACGAAGTATCGAACTCCAACACACAAGCCCGTAACATATCTTTGAGCGTCTGTATGGTACGCTCGGTCTGTCCGTCCGTTTGGGGATGGTATGCTGTGCTCAACCTCAATTCTGTACCCAGAGCTGACTGAAGACCTTCCCAAAAGTGAGATGTAAGGTCCCCTAGCCCTTAACCCTTGATTAGCGTATTAACCACTATATGTGGCACATGCTTTCAATAAAAATTGGGAAACTCACATGATACTTTGCCGTTGAATGGCGATTACAAAATTTCTTTAAACTACCCTATACGATACCGTGCTCCATCCAGCCCTAGTACCTCGATCCTAGAAGTGTCTCCAATCAACAGCACGAGCTCATCTCCAAAGCGAATCGATGTACCTGTTCCACCTGTCCCAACAGAGACAGCCCCCACACGGGGTGAGCATACCAATTCCAAAATTTCATAATCATAATGACATAATACATAATTTACAAAAATGTAAATGTTGTGGAATATATGTGACACTTCCTGGATGGCATCATCCTCATCCTGACTTACCCCTGTAATATCCCTGTTCTCAAAACAGATAAATCATCAAATCTCAAATATGCAGTTAATCAATACATTGGTTAACCCTGGCGAATTTCAAATTAACAACATCTCATTACATCTTCTTTATCTAGCAATTATCGTAATTCTAGATATCATATTGAGATTTCCTTAACTTCTAATACCAGTTAATCACCTCTTTGATTAACTTACGTCTCTGTTCCTATTCATAATAATAGGGAATAAAACGTAGATATCTTAGATATCTAGTCAAATGCCACATTTTTCCTTTCTTACTTGAAGGTAGCGTCATACTAACGGTACTCGTTTCGCAGCGACCACACCTCATCATTTGCTCGCTTCATAGCGGCACCATGCATTTCATCACGTGAATCAAATAACTTAATCAAGTTTCATTCCCATATCTTATAGGTCATCGCATATATATATTATATCATGCATTACACTTGCAAAAATATAATTTAAAAAAATGCTCGTACGCTAAATGTACCTTAAATCTTCGTAGTCCGAGCCAAACCTTGCTTGGGTTCCATGCCTTGAGGAATGATGTGCTAATACGATAAATAATTTACAATTATTTACGAACATGCAAACCTATGCCCAAGCACATCCATGACCCTCAAAAATATTGTCAACACCTGACAATTGACCATTTAAAGGACCCGGGGCAGAGCACACACGATACCCAAAAATAGCAACACTTTCGAACAAACAGCAGAAAAAACGTTCCAAACATTGACCCCAAACATTCCCAGAATTGAGCACATGCAAGGAGGGAAATCGAGTGAGACATCAACGAAAATTGATCAAGAACCACCCCTCATTTTTGAACCATTAACATCATAAATTTGAACCCATAACAGCATGATAACAGCAAGATTTTCGGACCGAAACATCACAGCTTTTTCCCCCCTCAAACAGCAACCACAATCGAGCCCAATACAAAAACATGCAGCAATGAAAATCGAACCCAAACAAAGCACCAAAAATTCATCCAAAACAAGTAATAATCGATCAAAAATCATGAACAACCGCCCCTCCTGCCAAAACCCCAAAATCGAACGCTACACCCACACATGCAGTGAACAATTCGAACCAAACTACACCAAAAATGAAGGGGATTCCAGGAGAAGAACTAATAAGGGGTAAGGAAGATTACCCAATCGAAAAATCTGAAGAAAAACGCTTGAAATTGGATGAACCCTAGAATTCGAACTTTTGCACTTTTTTGGTAAATCCGAACGCAATCCGCGACGAAACTTCAGGTTCTTGGTGTGGAAAGTTGAGCCTGGAAGAGACGAATACGATGGTGGTTCGGACGCGCCGGATGGTGGCCGGACGGTGACGGGCGCACGGCTTTTAGCGGTGGAGGTTGAGGGAAAACGGGAAGAGGCAGAGGAGGAAGAGAGAGACAGACGGGGCGTGAAAAATGATTTCCATAATTAAAATCTCGAGTTCATCAGGTATATATATCAAAATTGCCCCGAAATACCAATAGCCCCACAAATACATCATGATTCATTAAAAATCATCTGTTTTCAAAAACTCTCTCTCTAACCTCAAAACCCATACCGATGCCCACCCAAAGCACCCCAGATCCCGAGTCACACCAAAAACCCAACTCATAGGTTTTTCACCGAAATGAGAATATAATCTCAACCTCGGGATCCAACGATCCCAACTACCCAAATAGATGAGCTCGGGAGGCCCAACACCGCGATTAAACTCCAAATCGCCACGTAAAAAAAACTTTAGGGGTTATTAATACTCCGGGATTAACATCTATAATCCCAGGTCATCACAATATCCCCCACTAAAAGAATTTTGTCCTCGAAATTTGCACCGGTGTAACACGTAACACCCAGGCTACACAACAACATGAAGCCATAACCTCGATTCTTGACCATATCAGAATCGTATTAATAAACGCGAGGATACCTACCTCGCACCAAACTCTGAAACATAGTAACTTACCAAAACCAAGATATCACCCAAATGGCAAAAACGCACCTCGATGCAGGTCATCCCAAAAGTCAGTCTATCACGACTGCAAAACAACCAACACTTACGACTGTAGATCGGACAGTCATCCTTAGTTCTAACACAGCTAGCATGAACTCATCGTGAATAACACATCAACTGCGAGGACACTGACCTCGCACCAAACCCTGGAATGAAATAAACCTTCCAGTCCACCAAAATCGAAAGAGCGTCGGCACAACACAACGCTAACAATCCAAAAGCAGTCAGTCAACTGAAACTGTAAGGATTCGAATCGCTCCCGATTCTATCATAGATATCATTCAATGACATCTCTACCATGACTCACGATGTCTAACATACATCGTTACGAAGGAAACACTAGTATACCACGGTGTACACATACCAAACCTGGTTTCCACTTTTCAAACCTCCTCCATCAAAGGAGCAGTCGCATCATTGCAACTCAATTTGGGCAACTCACGGCCACAGATTCACACAAAATACATCTCACAAGATGTCCACCTCCGGATGTTCCAAGAATCACATCCTGATCAAAAATAAACAATCGAGACTCCACAGAGTCTCAAGTTCTGAAAGGATATGCAATAAACCCATTGCATCCTCAACGCTTGTGTCGACAGCGACACCCAACAAATTCGAATCCCTGCCATCCCTTGATAACCTTAGGATTTAACAATCCAAACTTGGGAAGGCTATCGAATAACTCGAAGGAAAACACCAAAAGGAAACACCTCAACCCACACAAGATAATCCCTCCTCAAAGGGAGTCAACTAACTTCACAATTATTCCTCAAAATTTATCGTGCCATGGAGATTCTCAATCTCGAGGTGTTCCAAATCTCTCTTCAGAGATTTAACCGCCCAAACATAGCATAACTCTATGCTTGACAAAAAGGAAATCAACAACTGGCATCCGTATACTCACCGGTATACCTGCCTAAGCACGGACACCACATGCATACACAATGCACTTGGCTCGGGTATCTACAACATACCCCTAAGCCTCAAACACAACCGTCAATTCTGAGTCATTCCCACCCAGTGGAGAATGATAATCGACGATTAACAACACACGGTGTGATTCCCAAAATCAACACCACATGGACCAATTTACCGAATCTTTCAAAGATTCCCAATAGGTATAATACTACCTCATTCCCCACAAGGGAAGTGCCATCGAACTCGAGATCCACTAGTCTCGAACAAACGTTCGGAAAACCTGGATACAATAGCACCATTGCCCCCCAAATACATGGATTCCTCAGATCGAGTCAACAATGACTTGATGACTCTCTTGTTGGTACCCCAACAAAAATGAGCTGTCCCAGACAAGTCTCACCTAAGATTAATACATAAACGTATACACGTTTCAGTGAGGCATGCCCAACCTCAACCTCAAATGACGTGGTGACTACTAGAGTCCACCGCAATCCACATCGTATCACCTTACGATTTACCAAACTTGGTTCCAACGACCAGTATAACGGCTCTAGCAAGCCCATCATGGTGCTGCACACACGCGGCAAACAAACAAGTCGCCGCCTCTTTAGGTTTACCTCAAACTTACCAACGATACGGGCGTTTCTGCACGGCATACTATACCGTGGGAAGAAAAAATCAATAAAGTAGTGGGTCTTAACCCAACATTCCTCTAATGCCGATACACCCTGGACACTCCAGTTTCCCTATGTACTTAACATAACCTGATCCTAATCCTTTAGGACCCATTCTACACCCTCAAGGGTGGTGTGACCATGTCTACCACATGTCACATCGATAGAAAGCGAGTAATTTCCTCCATGATTACTCCTGTCGTCAAATCACATGGCCAAAAAGCCATTCCAACGAGCATACCTCAAGGGTATCACCACTCGTAATATGATCACCTCAAACATATGCTGCGGTACAATCACATGTACAGCGCGTCCATCCATTCCTCGAGCAACCCACTCGGCATAAGGGTCACGTCAACCGGTGACGTAGACACCACCTTGTGCTCGACATTGGCACCCCAAACACACGACCGTATACGACTACATAAAACATCCTCCATATTACTGTCATCCCGCGATAGCACAAGTCAACGCATGAGATGCATACAACATCGTCAACTTGTGACGATACACATCAAGATACATGATATCTAAAGTAACACTAAAGAGATAATAAGATACCATGACTCATCGCTAAATGAATAGCAGCATACCTGTCACCGTTGCTCAATAGCAATACGTAAATCCACACCTGTCGCTCGACGGCGGCATAATCCATCGCTACAAAATCGACGGCATGATACTTCGGCATATAATAAGTGGCATGAAACCTCGCTATACACCTGAGCATGAATCATCATCCACACAATAGCGGAACGAGGCATCGCTATCCGCATATCCGGCGGCATGAATCGTCGCAAATCATCATAGCGAAATAAGGCATCGCTATCAACATATCCGGTGGCATGAATCATCGCCAATCATCACAAAGAGATGAATCATCATCAATCGACACAGCGGAACACATCACCGCTATCAATCACCAATCCCTAGTCTGTTTGCCATCATTGTATTTTAATGCTTCTTACTTCTTAACTTCATAATGAGCGGTACCATCTTCCCCGCTTCATTATTTCATAACAAGCGGTACATTCTTCCCCGCTAGCGGTACCTTCTTCCCCGCTCTTCATACTAGCGGCACCTTATTCCCCGCTTAGTATGGTATACCTCGCCTCCATGTGCAAGCCTTGCTCACATTTTTAGCGGAATCCTCGCCTCCATGTGCAAGCCTTGCTCCACATTTTTAGCGGAATCCTCGCCTCCATGTGCAAGCCTTGCTCCACATTTTTAGCGGAATCCGCGCCTCCATGTGCAAGCCTTGCTCCACATTTTTAGCGGAATCCGCGCCTCCATGTGCAAGCCTTGCTCCACATTTTTAGCGGAATAAGCGTAAGCATTAAAATCCTCACTGTGATAAACAAGACTCCTGGATGCATAATTATCATTCCTTTTCATACTCCATATTTCCTGTAACCTGCAACCATCATGGTTAGCAACAATAGCCATATACGCTATGCATCAAACATTCAATACATATATGCAACCACTTGCATGTCAATACGTATACCAAGACATGTTACCTCGGAAATATTCCCTTTACCTGATTTTCTTACAAAACCAGATTCCTTGGCACATAAAATATGGAGTGCCAAACATTACCATTAATGCCATCCTATCGTGTTTCACACGATTCCTGCAACCACAATGGTTAGCAATACCACTTTTCATATCATAAAAGCACATAAACAACTAGTTGTGTCATTCAATATTAAGGCCATCATGCATAATTATGTGCTATCAACAATTTCCTAGGCCCTTAATAGCCCCAATGAGCAACCACTGCTCTGATACCACTAATGTAAGGTCCCCTCCCTTAACCCTTGATTAGCGTATTAACCACTATATGTGGCACATGCTTTCAATAAAAATCGGGAAACTCACATGATACTTTGCCGTTGAATGGCGATTACAAAATTTCTTTAAACATTTCATTTCATATCGTGCTTAGTTTCCCCCAACATAACCCTTTAACGAAGCATGCACCGTTATAATACACCAATGGCTCTCATATAATTTAGCAATTCTACCACTAATTGCATGCAACATAGAATGAAAGAGAGAAAGGCTCATGCCTTTATATACAACCCATATACAAGTATAATCGTGCTCACATGCGAGCATCAAGAATGTGTATATATCCTTCAGGGTGTATATAAAATACCCTATACGATACCGTGCTCCATCCAGCCCTGGTACCTCGATCGTAGAAGTGTCTCCAATCAACAGCTCGAGCTCATCTCCAAAGCCAATCGATGTACCTGTTCCACCTGTCCCGACAGAGACAGGCCCCACACGGGGTGAGCATACCAATTCCACAATTTCATAATCATAATGACATAATACATAATTTACAAAAATGTAAATGTTGTGGAATATATGTGACACTTCCTGGATGGCATCATCCTCATCCTGGCTTACCCCTGTAATATCCCTGTTCTCAAAACAGATAAATCATCAAATCTCAAATATGCAGTTAATCAATACATTGGTTAACCCTGGCCAATTTCAAATTAACAACATCTCATTACATCTTCTTTATCTAGCAATTATCGTAATTCTAGATATCATATTGAGATTTCCTTAACTTCCAATGCTAGTTAATCACCTCTTTGATTAACTTACATCTCTGTTCCTATTCATAATAATAGGGAATAAAATGCAGATATCTTAGATATCTAGTCAAATGCCACATTTTTCCTTTCTTACTTCAAGGTAGCGTCACACTAACGGTACTCGTTTCGCAGCGACCACACCTCATCATTTGCTCGCTTCATAGCGGCACCATGCATTTCATCACGTGAATCAAATAACTTAATCAAGTTTCATTCCCATATCTTATAGGTCATCGCATATATATATTATATCATGCATCACTCTTGCAAAAATATTATTTAAAGACATGCTCGTACGCTAAACGTACCTTAAATCTCCGTAGTCCGAGCCAAACTTTGATTGGGTTCCATGCCCCGAGGAATGATGTGCTAATACGATAAATAATTCACAATTATTTACGACATGCAAACCCATGCTGTGATGCCCCGAAATTAATTAATGGTAACCTGGACATTAATTATGTTTATATGATGAATTATTACGACGATTAAGTTATGTGTGGAAATGAAGAATTATCATGATTTAAGGATGTTGATTTTAATTACGAGGATGATATGGATTTAATGATGTTGGTTACATTCTATAAATGTTTACCATGTTGATGTATTTCATATACATCATGTTGTTTATTGGGGTGCAAGTTAAATGGTAGGATTTAATACTTAAATCACCATTCCTACCCCACCTCACCCTTTTACACTCAATTCCCAAAATCACTTTCCCAAACCCCCTTTCCCCTCATTTTCGAAATTAGCCCTAAAGGTGGGAAGAAATTCTTGTAAAAGTTTCATTCTTGCATTTCTTGGTAAGATTAGCACTTATTGATGTTCTTGTAATGTTTGTTAAGTTTTGGAAGAGTTTTAAAAAGGGTTTGAAATGGGTTTGTTTGGGTTAGTGTGATTCTTGGTGGGATGTTGGATTTTTAATGGTTTTATGGTGTGTAATGAAGGTTTTGAGTGTTTTAATGTTTTTAAGATGTTGGTATAAATGATGGTTGAGGTTGGTGAGGTTTAAAGGTACAAAAATGGAGATTTTCGTTGAACAGAGGCTGGCGATCGATCGCCCGTTTTTGGCGATCGATCGCGAGCAGGCAGTAGGCTCCAGAAGCCTTTAGGCGATCGATCGCCACTTTTGGGCGATCGATCGGTGAGCTTGGCGATCGATCGCGCCAAAGGTGGCGATCGATCGCCGAATGCATAAATTTGTTGATGCGGGCAGTGTGATCTCGCGATCGATCGGGACGACTTGGCGATCGATCTCGCGATCGATCGCGAGACACACAAAAGTGTGTTTTTGGCATTTTTATGGGAATTTTGAATATTGGACTATGATTAGCTTCTAATATTGAATTGTATGGTTGTGTAGAACCATCCCAAGGACCCACAACTTCGAGAAGATAAAGTACTACGACTTCACCACATTTTGAAAAGGTACGTAAGAACGTACGGGCATCAACGGTAACATATCCCTAAACTATGACTTTGCATCAATTTGCATAAGTATTTATGATGATGATTATGATGATGATGTTGTGATAAACGAAGATGATATAGTGTTACGATGACAATTATGATATGATGATGATGTTTGAAATGATGATGCTTATAAGATGATGACGCATGTTTGACTATGCTACTTAGAGTGGTTGAATGTCAGGTGACTATTATGGGCAAGCGAGGAAGGTCTTGCCGCTCACATAACTGAGCGATGGGGTACATCCGCTATCAAGGTGTAGCGATGGGTATCATCCGCTGAGCGATGGGGTACATCCGCTATCAAGGCGTAGCGATGGGTATCATCCGCTGAATAAGGGATACATCCGCTATCAAGGCGTAGCGATGGGTATCATAAGATGTGTTATGTCGAGCGAGGGGGCCAATTGTGCCGCTGTCATAATAGAACCCGGACAGTCCCATTTCTAATTAACATGGATTGTTGTGAGCTTATATACGAAATATGATGTTATTCACTCATGTCTTGAGCTAATGATTATATGCGTAATTATGACACAGGGACAACCAAGGAAGGATAGTACTATTAAACAGGAAGTATATGTTATCAATTATTTCCATGCATTATTTATACGCCATTAATTCATGATGATAAGTAACGATGTACATGCTCACGATGAGTTGTTCCTGTAGGTACACTTTTGGATCGAGACTAAGGGTCGGGTTGAGATGGTGAGCTAAAGGAGCATAAGAAGATAGATACAGGATTTGTTAGCCTTAACATTCATTTTGGGGAATGTAATTAACTAACTGTTGAAGTTTCATTTTGGCCTGTAATTACATTAAGCTCACATAACAACCAGAACTCTAAGATTACTCTAATACATGTTTAGTTCATAATGCACTATTAATATGATGTTAAGGTAGGATGGCCCTACATTAGTGGTATCAGAGCAGTGGTTAGATAACCCGGGGATGAGTGAAGGGTAGCCTTAGCAGTAGGTTGGCTAGGCGCTTACTTTTGACATGCTATGTTACACATGAAGTATATGACTGTTATGATAACATGTTATGGTTTTCTAACGATGTATATATGAACTGCTTTTGGATCTTGTTGTTAACCCTTGTGTTGCAGTATGGCAGCAAATATCGACATTGGTGATGCTGTAAGTGTGAACGCTAGTGCGGGGCGCACGAATCCCCTACCCCCGCCAGCCTTAGGCGAAGAGCCGTCCGAGCAACAGTTATTGCCGGGAGAGTTGAGTTTGACTCAGTTTCTAGCGTATCGGCCCCCGACTTTTGAAGGGGCTGAAACAGGGGAACGAGCCGAGGAATGGCTAGAAAGGATGGAACAAATATTTGTGGTAGCCCCGTGTGCAAAGACGGCATGGATAAGGCTAGCAGAGTTCCAATTAGCCAAGAAAGCACTGATGTGGTGGAGGACCACCGTGATTGAACAGGAGGCACAGGGTCAAGAGGTAAACTGAAAGCTGTTTAGAACTAGATTCCTGGCCCGATACTTTTCAGCTGCTGCACGTCAAGCTAAAGAGGATGAGTTTAATAAGTTGAAGCAAGGTACTATGCCGGTGTCAGATTATGCCCTCCACTACTGTTCTCTACTCAGATATGTACCTCATATCGCTGCCGACACTCAAGCTAAAATGAGGAACTTCATGAAGGGTTTAAGGCCAGAACTTTATGATAGGGTGATCACATATGGCCCTACCTGCTTTGACGATGCACTTACCCGGGCTGAGTTAGCCGAACTAGGGGTTGGCGCGTACCCTGATGCTGTGCCACCTCCAGCGCCCCCTTAGAGATCTACTCCCGACAACTTAAGGCCAAGGGGTGATCGGTTCAAGTCTGGGGGGAACACTTCGGCGTCCAGATTCAGTGGTAGGAGGCCCGATAACCGATGGAAGGGAAACCGCAGGAATGACGCTCCACCAAGAGGAGGACAGTCTCGGGGAGGAGGCAGTGTTGGAGAGGTACAATGCTCTCTTTGTGGACAGCCCCATTTGACGAAGAATTGTGTCGGATGTTATGTTTGCGGCGAGAGAGGCCACTTTGCTCGACAATGTCCCAACAGGGGAAGGCAGCAGAATTCTACTGGGAGGTCGACAGACAGAGCAGCACCACACAGGCCCCCATATGTACCGAGGCAACTTGGAAGTCAGCCTACGGGGCCACCGCAAGGGCAAGTGTATGCATTGACGAGGGAGCAGGCTACAGCGGCTCCGGAGGAGGTCATAGCGGGTACGTGTCTTTTATTTACGCACCCTGCCTTTATATTGATCGACACAGGTGCGTCACACTCCTTTGTGTTGACGAGTTTTGTGGAAAGACACCACATATGCACTGCTCCGTCGCCCACGCCTCTTGTAGTCTCGACACCCGCTGGAAGAAGTTTGATTGTTGATCAGATTGTCTATGATGGCCTCATTTATTTTGAGGATAACAAGTTAAGGTCGGATTTGATCGTTCTGGGAATGTCAGACTTCGACTGTATATTGGGTATTGATGTTCTGAATAGGTACCAAGCGGTTGTGAACTGCAGGCAAAGGACTGTCCGATTCAGATCTGGTGAAGGAGTTCAGTGGACGTTCTATGGAGATGGTTCTCGTTCAAAGATTCCGTTAATATCCGCGGTCAAGATGACACAATTATTGGAACGAGGCCATACAGGATATCTCATTTATGCTATTGATATTTCTGGAAAGAAGGAAGAACTAAAGGTTGAAGATGTGCCCGTAGTGGCGGAATTTCCTGATGTATTTCTTGAAGAGATTCCTGGATTCCCACCGGCGAGAGAGGTCGAGTTTGGAATCAAATTATTACCGGGGACGTCAGCCATTTCTCGTGCCCCGTACAGAATGGCACCAACAGAGTTAAAGGAGTTAAAGGTTCAGTTGCAAGAACTCCTTGATAAGGGCTATATACGACCTAGCATATCGCCCTGGGGTGCACCAGTTTTGTTTGTCAAGAAGAAAGATGGCTCGATGCGTTTGTGCATCGACTACAGACAGCTGAACAAAGCCACAGTAAAGAACAAGTATCCACTTCCGAGGATCGATGATTTATTTGATCAGTTGCAGGGTACGAGGCTCTACAGTAAGATCGATCTGAGGTCGGGGTATTCGAGTAAGGGAAGATGATGTTCAGAAGACAGCCTTCAGGACTAGGTATGGGCACTATGAATTCCTGGTCATGCCTTTTGGGGTGACAAATGCCCCGGCTGTTTTCATGAGTTTGATGAACAAGGTGTTCCAGCCATTTTTGGACCAATTCGTCATAGTTTTCATTGACGATATACTCATCTACTCTCGGACTGAAGAAGAACATGTTGGGCACTTGAGGACAGTACTTCAGATCCTTAGGGATCATCAATTATATGCAAAGCTTAGCAAGTGCGAGTTTTGGTTGGACAGTGTGGTGTTCTTGGGTCATGTAATATCCAGCCGTGGGATATCTGTGGATCCCCGTAAGATTGAAGCTGTTATGGAATGGGCTGCACCCACTTCGGTACCCGAGATACGGAGTTTCCTCGGTTTAGCGGGCTATTACCGACGTTTTGTCGAGGGATTCTCTAAGATCGCTAAACCGTTGACCCAGCTGACTCAGAAGGGAGTTCCGTTCTATTGGTCCGAAGCTTGTGAGGAGAGCTTCCAAGAGTTGAAACGTCGCTTGACGACAGCGCCAATATTGGTAATCCCTTCTGAGGATAAGAAGTTTGCTTTGTACACGGATGCATCATTGCAAGGTTTGGGTTGTGTGTTGACGCAAGATAAGCATGTGGTGGCTTATGCTTCGAGGCAGCTGAAGCCTCATGTGACCAGATACCCAGTCCATGACCTGGAGCTGGCAGCCATCATCTTCGCCTTGAAGATTTGGCTTCATTATCTTTATGGTACGACGTTTACCATCTTTACAGACCATAAGAGCTTGAAATTCTTATTCACCCAAGCAGAACTGAATATGAGGCAACGAAGATGGATGGACTTACTCAAAGATTATGATTGCGAAATAGAGTACCATCCGGGTAAAGCAAATATGATAGCAGATGCCTTAAGTCGAAAAGTGAAGAACACCGCAGAGGATACTATGAGCTTATCAGCTATGATGGCTTCCTATTGCCATTTAGGCTATGATTTTGATGTGGACACGTCGCCGGTGCGAGTGTCGACCTTACTGGCTGAGCCGGATGTATTTGAGGCAATCAGGAAAGCCCAGAGGTCGGATGATGAAGTTCAGAGATGGACATCGATAGTACTTCGAGGTCAGCCAACAAAGTTTAGAGTGGCTGAAGATGATTCTTTAAGATTGAGCAACCGATGGGTGGTCCCAAATGCGCCGGGATTACGTAAGGGAATTTTAGAACGGGCTCACAGTAGCCGGTTCAGTATCCACCCAGGAGGAAGAAAGATGTACAAGGACCTATGTGGTCAATTTTGGTGGAGACGCATGAAGCGTGAAGTAATTGCTTTTGTCAAGAGGTGTCTGATCTGCCAGCAAGTAAAAGCAGAAAGACAGAGGCCTGGTGGTGAGTTGAAGAGCTTAGAGGTACCTAAATGGAAGTGGGAACATATATCTATGGAACTTCGTAACTCACTTGCCAAGGTCGGCCTCTGGATTTGATGCGATCTGGGTGATCGTGGATAGGCTGACGAAAGTAGCTCATTTCATCCCTTACAATATGACTTTCACGTATCTAAAGATGGCCCAATTGTATGTACGGGATGTAGTGAGGTTGCACGGTATTCCAGTTTCAATAGTGTCTGACAGAGACCCGAGGTTCACTTCACATTTCTGGGAGGGTCTCCAATCAGCGTTGGGCACAGAGGTAAGACTGAGTACAGCCTATCACCCTCAGATAGACGGTCAGACAGAGCGTACCATACAGACGCTCGAAGATATGCTGAGGGCGTGTGTCTTGGAGTTTGACACTCCGTGGTAAGAATCTATACCACTGGTAGAGTTCTCCTACAATAACAGCTATCAGGCGAGCATTCAAATGGCCCCTTTTGAAGCTCTGTACGGACGACGATGTAGATCACCGCTGTATTGGGAGGACTTGACTAGTAAGGCGGTTGGAGGGCCGGATATGATTAGAGATATGGAAGAAAAGATAAAGACGATACGCTTAAAGATGAAAGCGGCCCAAGATAGACAAGCGGCCTATGCCAATAAGCGGCGACGACCGCTAGAATTCCAAGTCGGAGATATCTTGAAAATCTCACCCTTCAGGGGTGTGGTCCGTTTTGGTATGCGGGGAAAGTTATCTCCGAGGTATGTGGGACCGTATGAGATATTGCAGCGTATCGGTACTTTGGCCTACCGTTTGGCTCTACCACCGTCCTTATCCGGTATTCATGATGTTTTCCACGTTTCCATGTTGAGAAAGTATGAACCCGATCCGTCTCATGTATTGCAGCCTTCGGAGGTTCAGTTGAGTTCAGATGTATCCTATGTTGAACGACCGGTTAGAATCCTAGATCGTGAGGATCGCAGGCTACGAAGTAAGATTATACCGATGGTCAAAGTTCAGTTGGATCGCCGGGGTGTCGAGGAGGCTACGTGGGAGACGGAACGGCATATGGTGCAGCACTACCCGGAACTATTTTCTGTTATGATTTATGTTTAATTTCTTTTTGGGTAAGTGCATGCGATTTCGAGGACGAAATCTTATAAGTAGGGGAGTAATGTGATGCCCCGAAATTAATTAATGGTAACCTGGACATTAATTATGTTTATATGATGAATTATTACGACGATTAAGTTATGTGTGGAAATGAAGAATTCATGATTTAAGGATGTTGATTTTAATTACGAGGATGATATGGATTTAATGATGTTGGTTACATTCTATAAATGTTTACCATGTTGATGTATTTCATATACATCATGTTGTTTATTGGGGTGCAAGTTAAATGGTAGGATTTAATACTTAAATCACCATTCCTACCCCACCTCACCCTTTTACACTCAATTCCCAAAATCACTTTCCCAAACCCCCTTTCCCCTCATTTTCGAAATTAGCCCTAAAGGTGGGAAGAAATTCTTGTAAAAGTTTCATTCTTGCATTTCTTGGTAAGATTTAGTGCCTATGATGTTTATATAGCAATTATTGATGTTCTTGTAATGTTTGTTAAGTTTTGGAAGAGTTTTAAAAAGGGTTTGAAATGGGTTTGTTTGGGTTAGTGTGATTCTTGGTGGGATGTTGGATTTTTAATGGTTTTATGGTGTGTAATGAAGGTTTTGAGTGTTTTAATGTTTTTAAGATGTTGGTATAAATGATGGTTGAGGTTGGTGAGGTTTAAAGGTACAAAAATGGAGATTTTCGTTGAACAGAGGCTGGCGATCGATCGCCCGTTTTTGGCGATCGATCGCGAGCAGGCAGTAGGCTCCAGAAGCCTTTGGCGATCGATCGCCACTTTTGGGCGATCGATCGGTGAGCTTGGCGATCGATCGCGCCAAAGGTGGCGATCGATCGCCGAATGCATAAATTTGTTGATGCGGGCAGTGTGATCTCGCGATCGATCCGGACGACTTGGCGATCGATCGCGAGACACACAAAAGTGTGTTTTTGGCATTTTTATGGGAATTTTGAATATTGGACTATGATTAGCTTCTAATATTGAATTGTATGGTTGTGTAGAACCATTCCAAGGACCCACAACTACGAGAAGATAAAGTACTACGACTTCACCACATTTTGAAAAGGTACGTAAGAACGTACGGGCATCAACGGTAACATATCCCTAAACTATGACTTTGCATCAATTTGCATAAGTATTTATGATGATGATTATGATGATTATGATGATGATGTTGTGATAAACGAAGATGATATAATGTTACGATGACAATTATGATATGATGATGATGTTTGAAATGATGATGCTTATAAGATGATGACGCATGTTTGACTATGCTACTTAGAGTGGTTGAATGTCCGGTGACTATTATGGGCAAGCGAGGAAGGTCTTGCCGCTCACATAACTGAGCGATGGGGTACATCCGCTATCAAGGTGTAGCGATGGGTATCATCCGCTGAGCGATGGGGTACATCCGCTATCAAGGCGTAGCGATGGGTATCATCCGCTGAATAAGGGATACATCCGCTATCAAGGCGTAGCGATGGGTATCATAAGATGTGTTATGTCGAGCGAGGGGGCCAATTGTGCCGTTGTCATAATAGAACCCGGACAGTCCCATTTCTAATTAACATGGATTGTTGTGAGCTTATATACGAAATATGATGTTATTCACTCATGTCTTGAGCTAATGATTATATGCGTAATTATGACACAGGGACAACCAAGGAAGGATAGTACTATTAAACAGGAAGTATATGTTATCAATTATTTCCATGCATTATTTATACGCCATTAATTCATGATGATAAGTAACGATGTACATGCTCACGATGAGTTGTTCCTGTAGGTACACTTTTGGATCGAGACTAAGGGTCGGGTTGAGATGGTGAGCTAAAGGAGCATAAGAAGATAGATACAGGATTTTGTTAGCCTTAACATTCATTTTGGGGAATGTAATTAACTAACTGTTGAAGTTTCATTTTGGCCTGTAATTACATTAAGCTCACATAACAACCAGAACTCTAAGATGTCTCTAATACATGTTTAGTTCATAATGCGCTATTAATATGATGTTAAGGTAGGATGGCCCTACACATGCCCAAGCACATCCATGACCCTCAAAAATATTGTCAACGCGTGACAATTGACCATTTAAAGGACCCGGGGCAGAGCACACACGATACCCAAAAATAACAACACTTTCGAACAAACAACAGAAAAAATGTTCCAAACATTGACCCCAAACATTCCCAGAATTGAGCACATGCAGGGAGGGAATCGAGTGAGACATCAACGAAAATTGATCAAGAACCACCCCTCATTTTCGAACCATTAACATCATAAATTTGAACCCATAACAGCATGATAACAGCAAGATTTTCGGACCAAAACATCACAGCTTTTTCCCCCCTCAAACAGCAACCACAATCGAGCCCAATACAAAAACATGCAGCAATGAAAATAGAACCCAAACAAAGCACCAAAAATTCATCCAAAACAAGTAATAATCGATCAAAAATAATGAACAACCACCCCTCCTGCCAAAACCCCAAAATCGAACGCTACACCCACACATGCAGTGAACAATTCGAACCAAACAACACCAAAAATGAAGGGGATTCCAGGAGAAGAACTAATAAGGGGTAAGGAAGATTACCCAATCGAAAAATCTGAAGAAAAACGCTTGAAATCGGTTGAACCCTAGAATTCGAACTTCTGGACTTTTGGGTAAATCCGAACGCAATCCGCGACGAATCTTCAGGTTCTTGGTGTGGAAAGTTGCGCCTGGAAGAGACGAATACGATGGTGGTTCGGACGCGCCGGATGGTGCCGGACGGCGGCGGGCGCACGACTTTTAGCGGTGGAGGTTGAGGGAAAACGGGAAGAGGCAGAGGTGGAAGAGAGAGACAGACGGGGCGTGAAAAATGATTTCCATAATTAAAATCTCGAGTTCATCAGGTATATATATCAAAATTGCCCCGAAATACCAATAGCCCCACAAATACATCAAGATTCATTAAAAATCATTTGTTTTCAAAAACTCTCTCTCTAACCTCAAAACCCATACCGGTGCCCACCCAAAGCACCCCAGATCCCGAGTCACACCAAAAACCCAACTCATAGGTTTTTCACCGAAATGAGAATATAATCTCAACCTCGGGATCCAACGATCCCAACTACCCAAATAGACGAGCTCGGGAGGCCCAACACCGCGATTGAACTCCAAATCGCCACGTAAAAAAAACTTTAGGGGTTATTAATACTCCGGGATTAACATCTATAATCCCAGGTCATCACATGAGATGTAAACTGCGGATCTCGATCAGACACAATCGAAACAGAGATCCCATGCAGTCTCATTACATCTCTGACATATAACTGAGCCATCTTCAAGTACGTGAAGGTCATACTGTAGGGAATGAAGTGAGCCACTTTAGTCAATCTGTCCACGACTACCCAGATGGCATCAAAACCCAAAACGGTCCTCGGTAAGTGGGTCACGAAGTCCATGGATACGTGCTCCCACTTTCAGTCTGGTATCTCCAAACTTCTAAGCTCACCACCAGGCCTCTGCCTCTCAGCCTTCACTTGCTGACAAATCAGACATCTCTTGACGAATGTGGTGACATCTTGTTTCATTCGCCTCCCCCAGAACTGGCTACATAAATATTTGTACATTTTCTTCCCGCCCGGGTGGATACTCATCCTACTGCAATGGGCTCGCTGTAATATTCCCCGACGCAACTCAGGCGCATTTGGGACCACCAATCTGTCACCCAGTCTCAAGGAACCATCCTCAGTCGTCCTGAAGTTCGACGACTGACAAAGACGAACCAATGACAACCATCTCTGGACCTCTTCGTCTGCCCCCTGAGCCTTCCGGATGTGTTCATAAATAATCGGCTCATCTAGTAAGGTCAATACCTGTACCGGTGAAGCAGACACATCATAATCAAATCCCAACTGGCAGTTTGAAGTCATCATAGCTGACAAACACATGATGTCCTCTGCTGTGTTCTTCACTTTCCGACTCAAAGCGTCGGCTGTCAAATTTGCCCTTCCCGGATGGTATTCGGTCTCACAATCATAATCCTTCAGTAGGTCCATCCATCTCCTCTGTCTCATATTCAGCTCAGCCTGCTTAAACAAGAACTTCAAGCTCTTGTGATCAGTGAAGATGGTGAATGAGGTACCGTATAAGTAGTGTCGCCATATCTTCAAGGCAAACACTATAGCTGCTAGTTCCAAATCATGGACTGGATACCTTGTCTCGTGTGGCTTCAATTGTCTCGAAGCGTAAGCCACAACGTGCTTATCTTGCATCAGTACGCATCCTAAACCCTGAAGTGATGCGTCAGTATAGAGAGCGAACCCCTTGTTCTCCCTGGGAATCACCAATACTGGCGCTGAAGTCAATCTGTGCTTCAATTCCTGGAAGCTCTGCTCACAAGCTTCCGACCAAAAGAATGGAACTCCCTTTTGAGTTAGCTGAGTCAATGGCTTGGCAATCTTTAAAAACCCTTCGACAAAGCGTCGATAATACCCGGCCAAACCAAGAAAACTTCGTATCTCAGGAACTGTAGTAGGCGTAGACCAATCCATAATTGCCTCTATCTTCCTGGTATCTACTGATATCCCCTCTCGAGAGATAATATGACCCAGAAATACTACTTTGTTCAACCAGAACTCACACTTGCTGAGTTTGGCGTATAACTGATGATCTCTGAGGATCTGAAGTACCGTCCTCAAATGATTGGCATGCTCCTCCTTACTTCTTGAATAAACCAGAATGTCGTCAATAAAAACGATCACGAATTGATCAAGATACTTCTGAAATATTCTGTTAATCAGGCTCATAAATACTGCAGGGGCATTCGTCACCCCGAATGGCATCACTAAGAACTCGTAGTGCCCACACCGAGTTCAAAAGGCTGTCTTTTGAACGTCATCAGCTCTAACTCGTATCTGGTGGTAGCCTGACCTCAAGTCAATCTTCGAGTAAAGCTCTGTGCCCTGGAGCTGATCAAATAAGTCATCAATCCTCGGAAGGGAGTACTTGTTCTTAATCGTCACTTTATTCAATTGACGGTAATCAATGCACAAACTCATTGAACCATCCTTTTTCTTTACGAATAAGACTGGTGCACCCCATGGTGATACACTAGGGCAAATGTATCCTTTGTCGAGGAGCTCCTGCAACTGCACTTTCAGCTCCCTCAGCTCTGCCGGTGCCATCCTATAAGGGGTACGGGAAACAGCAGATGCCCCTGGCAGTAATTCAATCTCAAACTCAACATCTCTGATCGGCGGAAATCCTGGAATCTCATTCGGAAACACATCGGTGAATTCCGCAACTACTGGTATATCCTTGATTCTCAACTCTTCCTTTTCCTCTGATACGTCCACGACATAAATAAGATAGCATGTGTGACCGCGTTCTAACAACCGCGACATCTTAACTGCCGAAATCAATGGAATCCTTGGACGAGAGCCGTCCCCATAGAAGGTCCACTGAAACCCCTGATCAGACAGAAAACGCACCATCTTCTGTCGGCAATCAACCAAGGCCTGGTATCTGCTCAACACATCAATACCGACAATACAGTCAAAATCTGCCATATCCAACAAAATCAAATCAGCCCTCAGATCATTGCCCTCAAAATAAATGAGGCAATCAGATAACAGTCGATCCGCAATCACATGCTTTCCCGTGGGTGTCGAGACCATAAGAGGCGTGGGCAACGGAGACGAGCACAGATGGTGTTTCTCCACAAAAGCAGAAGATATGAAAGAATGAGAAGCACCTGTATCTACCAAAATAAATGCAGGGTACGTAAGTAAGTAGCACGTACCAGCAATCACTTCCTCCGGAGCTGCCTCTGCCTGCTCTCGAGTCAGCGCATATAATTGACCCTGCGGCGGTCCTGCCGCCTGACCTCCCTGTGGTCGAGATGCAAACTGCTGTCTCTGTGGTGTCGTCCTGGCGTGAAATCTTGGCCTATTCGGCCCAGAGTCTGCCTGACCTACCCGATTGGGGCAAACCCGAGCCAGGTGGCCCACCCTGCCACAAACATAACAGCCTCGACAGTCACGTGTCAAATGAAATCCTCCACAGTTGTCACACTTACCACAATTAGACTCATAGATTCCGTCCATTTCCATCCCCATTACACCACTTTTCACATGATAGACTTTTATAAAAATTTGGGCAGAGTCTCCCCATAAATAGAGCCATCCCGAAATAAAAGCGCATCACAATATATAGTTCCCGGCCAGGGAAAACACATATTCAACAGAACACAGCAACACCAAGTAAATTCCCAGCCAGGGAAGACACCACACATAAGATGACATAAATGGGTCTCAACACCCACATAATACACCCATGACTCTCATATCATTAGCAATTCGACTCTAATTGCATGCAACACAAAATGAGAGAGAGAAAGGCTCATGCCTTTATATACAATCCATATACAAGCATAATCGTGCTCACATGCGAGCATCATGAATATGTATATAATCCTCAGGTGTATATAAGTACTCTATACGATACCGTGCTCCATCAAGCCCTGGTACCACGATCCTGGGAGTACATCCAATCAACAGCTCGAGCTCAACTCCAAAGCCATCGATGTACCTGTTCACCTGTCCCAACAGAGACAGCCCCCAACGGGGTGAGCATACCAATACACAAAATCTCATAATCACAATAATGAAATTCATAATTTACAACACAAGTAAATACTAATGAATTTTAAATGATACTCCCTGGATGGCAACGTCCTCATCCGGGATTCCGTGTACTGTCCCTGTTCTCACAATCATCAAACTCATCAAATCTCAAAAATCAGTATATCAACACATTGATTTAACTCATAGCATGCCTGGTTCTCAAGTATCAATAATTAATGATTCCAAATTCATTACACATACAAATATAGATATCTCGATATCTAATACTGATTTTTCGACTTTGCTACCAATCACAGATAGCTCAAATGCCTAGCATTCATTTTACCACTTCTCCATTTCACTTAGACATCTCACATGTCTTACAATGAATACATGATTCCACGATCATTCTCAAGCATCTCAAATGCCCTACAATAGTCATATAGACCCAGTACCCCATATCTCATGTAAGGTTATACTACTCTAGTATTACGCACACTTGTGGCAGAGATGTCAAGACTAGGTCGATCCATAGTCAGACCAACACATATATATATAGCCATACCCACAACCATCTAATGCAATTAAAACACATTATGCATTTCACAAATGCTCTTATATAAAGTAATGCCCGTACGTCGCACGTACCTTAAATCTCCGAAGTCCGAGCCAAACCTTGCTCGAGTCCCATGCCCCGAGGAACGATGTGCTAACACGATAAATAATTCACAATTAATTACGAACATGCAACCCATGCTCAAGCACACCCATATCCCTTATATAGAAAATTATTGTCAACCCACGACAATTTACCATTTAAAAGACCCGGGGCAGGGCATAAACAGGGAGGGAAATCGAAGGAGATAATATCGAAAATTGCTCAAGAATTCCCCACAACTTTTCGAACCCTCACAACACAAATCGAACCCAATTAAACACCATAATTCATCTAAACATGAATTAATCGATTAACAACAAGAATCATCATCCCCAAGCCAAAACCCCCAAAAATTCGAACCCTAACTCATTCAAACAGCATGAAAATCGAATCAATTGGCAACCAATTTCTTTGAACCACAAAGCAAGAAATTTTCGACCCAAACTAAGCACCAAAACGCCCCAATAACACCTGAAAGAAAGCCCCAAAATCGTACCAAAAATGGAGCCCCTATCGGACAGAATTCCAGTTCGAACCCTAGCGCTTTCTGCAGAAATCCGAGCTCAAATCGCGACCAAACTTCAAATTGTTGGTATGGGGAGGAGCGCCTGGAAGAGACAAAGCTGGCGGCGGGTCGGACGCGCCGAACGGCGGCGGGCGCACGCCTGGAAGCGGCGGGGGTCAAAGGGGATCGGGAATGGCGTACGCGGGGGAGAGAGAGAGTGACGGGAAAAGTGGGGAAAAATGGTTTCGATAATTAAAATCTCGGGTTCAACTGGTATTTATAGCAAAAATACCCCGAAATACTAATAGCGCCACAAATACATCATGATTCATTAAAATCATCTGTTTTCAAAACTTCTCTCTCTAACTCAAAAACCCCGTACCGGCGCCCACACAAAGCACCCGAGATTTCGAGTCACACTAAAAACCCAACTCTTAGATTTTTCACCGTAATGAGAATACAATCTCAACCTCGGGATCCAACAATCCCAACTACCCAAATAAATGAGCCCAGAAGGCCCAACACCGCGATTAAACTCCAAATCGCCACGTAAAACAACTTTATGGGTTATTAACACTCCGGGATTAACATCTATAATCTCTGGTCATCACAAAAACAATAGAGTAGTGGGTCTGTACCCAACGTTCCTCTAATGCCGATACACCCTGGACACTCCGGTGTCCGGCGATCGATCGCCACTTTATAGCGATCGATCGCTGGCTCTTCAATTTTGATGCAAATGTTTCTGTCCATAGGCGATCGATCTCCTCCTTCAAAATTATATTTTTGCCCTTTACTTGATCAACTTTTAGTCCTTGTCATGTCCATGTCTCTTCTTGGTCTTTACACATCGTTTTAGCTCGTTTTCTTCGATTGTACCTACAATTACACAAATATACGATTAGGTAGCATACGTGTCAAATTATCTATCAAAACCTACCAAATCGTTGAAAATTAAGCACTAAAGATGTGTCTATTTCTAGTCACATCAGTGTCCCTATGTACTTAACGTAACCTGATCCTAATCCTTTAGGACCCATTCTACACCCTCAAGGGTGGTGTGACCATGTCTACCACATGTCATATCGACAGAAAGCGAGTAATTTCCTCCATGATTACTCCTGTCGTCAAATTACATGGCCAAAAACCATTCCAACGAGCATACCCCAAGGGTACCACCACTCGTAATATGATCACCTCAATCATATGCTGCGGTGCAATCACATGTACAGCGCGTCCATCCATTTCTCGAGCGATCCGCTCGGTATAAGGGTCACGTCAACCGGTGACGTAGACACCACCTTGTGCTCGGCACTGGCACCCAAATCATACAACTGAATACGTATACTCAACGCATTGTTCGTGATGATGATGCATGTCTAATAAGACATCTCCTACACCACCGTCATCGTCATCCCGTGACGATACATGCCCACTCATGGCATCTAAGGCATCGTCAACTAGTGACGATACATGTCAACAATGACATCTAAACAACCCAGTCAACTCGTGACGGTCCATGTACATCAACGTATGTCATCCATCATCATGCTAGTAAAATAGTCATAATAAAACATACATATCAACGCATGCCAGCTATAATAATGCTAATAGAATAGCAATATCCCATACCTCATCGCTAACAAGATAGCGGCATACCTGTCTCCGTCGCTCGATAATAGTGCGTAATCAGCACTCATCGCTCGAAGGCGGCATAATCCTGTGCTGAGTACATAGCGGCACAATCCATCGCTATAGAATCGACGGCATGATACCTCGCCATATAATAAGTGGCATGAAACCTCGCTATACACCTGAGCATGAATCATCGTCCACATAATAGCGGAAAGAGGCATCGCTATCAACATATCCGGTGGTACGAATCATCGCCAATCCTCATAAAAGAATGAGTCATCGTAAATCCACATAATAGCGGAATGAGGCATCGCTATCAACATATCCGGCGGCACAAATCATCGCCAATCCTCATAAAAGAATGAGTCATCGTAAATCCACATAATAGCGGAATGAGGCATCACTATCAACATATCCGGCGGTATAAACCATCGCCAATAATCACAAAGAGATGAATCATCATCATCAACACAGCGGAATACATCACCGCTATCATCCGTGTCCGGCGGTATAAACCATCGCCAATAATCACAAAGAGATGAATCATCATCATCGACACAGCGGAATACATCACCGCTATCATCCGTGTCCTCATAAAGAAATGAATATAAATCGACACAGCGGAATACAACACCGCTTTCATCCGTGTCCTCATAAAGAAATGAATATAAATCGACACAGCGGAATACATCACCGCTATCATCCGTGTCATCACAAAGGAATGAATCATCATCCTCGACACAGCGGAATACATCACCGCTATCATCCGTGTCATCACAAAGGAATGAATCATCATCCTAACAAGCGGTATCTCATCCTCGCTTCTTCATACAAGCGGTATCTCATCCTCGCTTCGTATGGCATATCCCGCCTCCATGTGCAAGCGAGCCTTCCCCCTCCCGCTCCACATTTTTAGCGGTATAAGCATAAGCTTCTTCATACAAGCGGTATCTCATCCTCGCTTCGTATGGCATACCCCGCCTCCATGTGCAAGCGAGCCTCCCCCCTCCCGCTCCACATTATTAGCGGTATAACGTAAGTTTAAAAATTCTCACTGTGATAAACAAGCTCCTGGAATGTATAATCATCATTCCTTTTTATACTCCATATGTCCTGTAACCTGCAATTACCATGGTTAGCAACAATAGCCATATACGCTATGCATCAAACATTCAATGCATATATGCAACCACTTGCAAGTCAATACGTATACCAAGACATGTTACCTCGGAAATATCCCTTTACCTGATTCTCTTACAAAATCAGATTCCTTGGCACGTAACACACGGAGTGCCAGACATCACTATTAATGCCATCCTATCGTGTTCCACACGATTCCTGCAACCACAATGGTTAGCAATACCACTTTTCATATCATAAAAGCACATAAATAATTAGTTATGTCGTACAACATTAATGCCATCATGCGTAAATATGTGCTATCAATAACTTCCTAGGCCCTTAACAGCCCCAATGAGCAACCACTGCTCTGATACCACTATTGTAAGGACCCCAAGCCCTTAACCCTTGATTAGTGTATTAACCACTATGTGTGGCGCATGCTTTCAATAAAAAAAAAACAATCGGGAAACTCAGATGATACTTTACCATTGAATGGCAATTACAAAATTTTCTTTAATACTCAATGTTATAAGATCATCATCCTAACAACATATAGACTCATAAAGTTCGCCCATTACCATCCCCTTTTCGCCAATTTTTACATTGTAGACTTTTATAAATTTGGGCAGAGTCTCCCCATAAATTGAGCTATCCCGAAATAAAAGCACAACACATAACATAATTCCCGGCCAGGGAAGCACAATACTTAATAAAATACAGAAATACTAAGTAAATTCCCATCCAGGGAAAGCACCACACAATAGGACAACAAGAGTGGGCTTCAACACCCACAAAATACACCAATGACTCTCATATCATTTAGCAATTCTACCTCTAATTGCATGCAACATAGAATGAAAGAGAGAAAGGCTCATGCCTTTATATACAACCCATATACAAGTATAATCGTGCTCACATGCGAGCATCATGAATATGTATATAACCCTCAGGTGTACATAAGTACTCTATACGATACCGTGCTCCATCAAGCCCTGGTACCACGATCCTGGGAGTACATCCAATCAATAGCTCGAGCTCAGCTCCACAGCCATCGATGTACCTGTTCACCTGCCCCAACAGAGTCAGCCCCCCAACGGGGTGAGCATACCAATACACAAAATCTCATTATCACAATAATGAAATTCATAATTTACAACAAAAGTAAATACTAATGAATTTAAATGATACTCCCTGGATGGCAACGTCCTCATCCGGGATTCCGTGTACTGTCCCTGTTCTCACAATCATCATACTCATCAAATCTCAAAAATCAGTAAATCAACACATTGATTAACTCATCGCATGCCTAATTCTCAAATATCAACAAATAGTGATTCTAAATTCATTAAACATGCAAATATAGATATCTCAATATCAATACTGATTCCTCAACTTCGCTATCAATCACAGATAGCTCAAATGCCTCGCATTTATTTTACCAATTCCCCTTTATACTCAGACATCTCAAATGTCTTATGATGATTACATGATTCTACGGTCATTCTCAAGGCATCTCAATTCCCTACAATGGTTATATAAATCCAGTAGCCCATATATCATGTAAGGTTATACTACTCTAGTATTACGCACGCTTGTGGCGGCGATATCAAGATTAGGTCGCTCCATAGCTATCTCAACACATATGTATAACCATGCGCACAACCATTTAATGAAATCAAATACATTATGCATTTCACAAATGCTCTATATAAAGTAATGCTCGTACGTCGCACGTACCTTAAATCTCCGAAGTTCGAGCCAGACTTTGTTCGAGTTCCATGCCCCGAGGAACGATGTGCTAACACGATAAATAATTCACAATTATTTACGAATATGCAACCCATGCTCAAGCACACCCATAACCCTTATACAAAAATATTGTCAACACACGACAATTCACCATTTAAAAGACCCGGGGCAGGGTACATGCAGGGAGGGAAACAAATGAGACATCAACGAAAAATGCTCAAGAACTCCCCTACAATTTTCGAACCCTCACTCCACAATTCGAACTCAATTAAGCAACATAAATCATCTAAAACATGAATTAATCGATCACTAACAAGAATCACCGCCCCCTAGCCAAAACCCCCAAACTTCGAACTCAAACCCTACGAAATTAGGGAAATATTTCGAACCAACATCACCAAAAAAGCAGGGAATTACATGAGAATGACGAAAAAGGGGTAAGGAAGGTTACCCATACGAAGATCGGAAGGAAATCGGACGAAAATCGAAGAACCCTAGAATTTGGGTCTGTGCGCTTTCCTGCAAAATCCGAACGCAACTCGCGACTAAACTTCGAATTGTTGGTGTGGGAAGCTGCGCCTGGACGAGACGAAGCCAACGGCGGGTCGGACGCGCCGGATGGCGGCCGGACGGCGGCGGGGGTTGGGGCAGACGGGAAATGGGCGTGGGGAGAGAGAGAGTAACGGGCTGAAGGAAGAAATGAGTTCCAATAATTAAAATCTCGGGTTCAACTAGGATTTATAGCAAAAATACCCCGAAATACTAATAACCCCACAAATACATCATGATTCATTAAAAATCATCTGTTTTCAAAAATTCTCTCTCTAACTTCAAAACCCCCTATCGGTGCCCACACAAAGCACCCCAGATCCCGAGACACATCAAAAACCCAACTCTTAGGTTTTACACCGTAATGAGAATACAATCTCAACCTCGGGATCTAACGATCCCAACTATCCAAATAGACGAGCCCGGAAGGCCCAACACCGCGATTAAACTCCAAATCGCCACGTAAAACAACTTTAGGGGTTATTAACACTCCGGGATTAACATCTATAATCCCTGGTCATCACAATTGTCCATATGACATAGCGGAACTCTTGAGCCCTTACACATCAACCTCTCATATATCATCTTCTGGCTATTATCTGGCGCAAAGTGATTACTAGAAAACCCATCAGTAATTCTCATATACGTATATCAACATTATACGCTCCAACAACCACATATCATCAATATTAAATCATAAAGAGTGGTCTAACACGAATATTCTTACGTCAAGATCATACGCACATTTGCATCAAAATATTGTTCATCCCTCAATTTATCTCATAACCCATCATTTATTCTTATCTCTTGGATAAGTTATCTTGTACTGTCTATCGCTCCTTACAAATCACTTGTATATAAACCATTTAAAAACAAGGCATCAACATCAACATCGAATAATTCATCTCATACCTTTGTAGGTGAAGTTATCTACAATATGCAGTAGCATCATAATACCTCATCATAGTACTCACATACTCTTAAGCATCAAACTTTCGGCATTTCATCACCCAATTATCATCTTGTCATTTACGCATTATTGATATTCATATGCTTCCGTCATCAAACATTAATATCCCTACGTCAAAGTTTCACGCAATCTTCGTCGACCCGCAACATTCACGATGATCACACGTCCACACACGACATTCGTAGCGATCTCACGTCATCCCGTGACGTTTCCATGTCATCTCACGACCTCAATTCCTCGTTCCCGTGGAACATCCAATATTCTCTTGAGCGTACAACTCATGTGTCCAAGAAACAATAATATGGTTTGCATAACACAACCTTCACTACTATCTACAATCAACATATCATTAAGATTCATCGCTAACACAATAGCGGTACAACCATATTTATTGCTAACACAATAGCAATATAACAATACTCATCGCCAACACTGGTATGCATAATCTCATCGTCACTATGGGCATGCACAATATCATCGCCACTACTGGCATACATATAATATCCATAATCACAATGAATAAAATTACATTATCAAAACAATGAGATGTAATAACACTTACTGTACACAGTGGATCCACACTTGATCTTTTAAATTGTCCCTGTTCTCAACATGAATATTCCACAAAATATAATTTCATATCAATACACAATTGATATACTCATCATCAGTAACATGACCGTCCAAAATATTCACCGCCTTGACATATCAGCGGCATTCACAACATTTCCATCGCTTCGATATGATAGCGGCAAAGATTGTAAATCTCAAATATCACAATATAATCATACCATCATCTCGCCAATAAATGTCATCAATATATCGGTGTCAATCACACCCTGTTGTTGCATCACCACTGCAATAAAAATGAAAGAAAACAATATTGTCTCTTCATCCACTCTCTCCATGATCACTTCCACCTGTACATTTGATCATCACAATATGTTGAATCCACAAGGACAATTAAAATCAACATATATTCATCACCCTCTCTCTATAGTGGAGGCACATAAAATACATTATTCAGTCTCAATATTGTCGATCCTGACAATAATCACGCCGCATGCTATCCCTAGCATCGACCCAATTACAGTATACACGCCGCATGCTCTCTCTAGCATCGACCCAATAACAATATACACGTCGCATGCTCTCTCTAGCATCGACCCAATAACACATCGCTCGCTCGTCAACGACGACCCTATCACATCGCACACTCGTCAGTGGCGACCCAATCACATCGCACACACGTCAGTGGCGACCCAATCACATCGCTCGCTCATCGGCGGCGACCCAAATCACATCGCTCACTCGTCAATGGCGACCCAAATCACATCGCTCACTCGCCAGTGGCGACCCAATCAGTGACTCAACACCAATTCACCATCCACTAGAACCATCAATACCATCATCAACACCAATTCACCATCCACTAGAACCATCAATACCATCATCAGTGAAAATTCCTCACAATACCGTCAGAGAAAATCTTACATAACACAATACACAAAGATAACTTGAATTTGCATTAGTACGTCGTCACATACCTGTGTCATCACATTTATGACATACACATACCCAATCGTCACATAGTCTATTTATTCTGTCGCCGGATATTGTAGCTCAGTTCTGACTCTCCTACAAAACAGATTCCTCAGCACTGACATCCATATACATAAACATGTACACAATACTTAACTCAATAATATTTATTCATCCCGTTACTAACAATGCCATCAATTTACCATCGACTTTAAATATCGTCAACATGGCAAATCATTCATCACACATCTCAAAAGACATCATTACTTTCACAATATTCAAGTCAGTGATGTAAATACAACGAATTACGATACTCATGAGCTTTTCAACAATACCGCCATCAATAGGTGTATCTACTGGAATCAACAGTGATTCCTCATTTCCATTTTCCTCATGATCCCTAATCAATTCTGCAACCGCAACGCTTAGCACTAACACAATTTATATTGTTTCATATCATACACATCATACTATGCATATAGGTGTAAATGTCACATCACACTATCGCAAAACTACAATCATGCGTAATTCATGTGCTATTCAATTTTCTCGACGCATCCCTTAGGTCTAAGTCATCCCAAAGAGCTAACCACTGCTCTGATACCACTAGTGTAAGACCCCAACTTTTACAGACGACATTTACGCATTTATGACGTCGTATGTATGTGAAAATTTTCATTTTTTAAAATAATCATTACATGCTTCACATATTCCCCATGACTTTTATAAAAATTTGGGCATAGTCTCCCCAGAAATTGGACTATCCCAGAAAATAATCAACTACAAACACCCTCAATATAAAACACCATAATCTAAAGATAAAAGGTCCCAGCCAGAGAAGTCACAATACTAGCAAGATAACATGCACATCAATCAACTATATAAAAGAGGACTTCAACACTATTATACAGTCCATATACACGTATCCAAGTGCTCACATACGAGCAACAAATCAATGAATCAATTCTCAATGCGTAATTGATATGTACCATCAACCGATACTTATTCCATAATCCTGCGAGCACTATTTTCCATGGGTTCAAGCTTTCTTCCCGAGACAACGTTGTACCTGTTATACCTGTTTCAACAGAAACAGCCCCCACACAGAGTGAGCATACTCCAACTCAATAATCATTCACACATGAATATACGAAACTGTAATACAACAACTTAAATTATTCAAAACCCATAAAGTATACTCCCTGTACAATTCCGATCCAGTATACCTTTCACGAACTGTTCCTGTTTCAATCTTATACACTTGCATAAACATCAAGTTCAGTATCGTTATTCAAAACATGATGCTCATCAATGCAATAAATTCAATAAAATAACAATTCATCATTTATTCTCAATCATAGCGAATCTCATATAGAAGGTAACTCTGTCTATCAGTTAACCTCATTCTCAACCATTTCTCATATCGATCATGCCATAGGCATCCATACCCAACTCCATATCCGGACCACGTACATTTACGTGTCCACCATACCACATATATCAAACTCAATTCACATATTCATTTCCTTATATTCAATCATCACAATTCAACAATACATGAATACTTGAATATGAGATAATTCGTATTATACCTGCTCGTACGTCACTACGTACCTTAAGGTCGACGATATGTTTAAGCCACACTCGACTTTTGGATGGTCATGTAATATCTGATCAAATCATCAACCCAATATTAATTCATTTGCAACACTTCTGCTATCATGTATATATCACTCAGTTTAAGAAAAATTAAATCAAGACTCAACATCAAGATATACACATATACCTAAAAAGTCATCAACTCAAAGAAGTGTAAGATGTGTCTCGCAAATAAACATGTATAAGTCTTGAATTCAACAATACATACACCTTATACATTTTAGCCAACGATCAATCTATATATACAAGTCCAATTCATCGTTAAAGATACCTCAAAAGGCTCATAGCATTATTCCAATCAAATTAATACATGAGAGGCTATGTTTATAGAATTCTAGCTTGACACATTTTGGTAGAAAATTCACAACTTTTGCGTACAAGCTCGAAATCACTTGACTCTAGTGGAAGATGCTAGATAACTCAAATACTACGATTTTAATTCGAAGTGCTTAAGCCAATTCAGTCGTATTAAGGTAGATTTAAAGCAAAACATGTTGGGTTCTATAATTCGCAGGGGCATGAATTTTCAGATTGTACACAGTTTGGGAAATCTAGAATAACTTTTGTATCTCAACTCCAAATTGAGTGATTCTGGTGCCAAATCGAAGCTAACTCATAGCACTACAACGTTTATTCATGCCAAAACATCAAATTCGAAACATACAATCCCCAGAAATTCGCACAAGGTACTGCATGTGCTAGCAATCTTGCTGTCAACAATATTTTTACTTGTCTCTTGTTCATCTACTTCAAGTTTAACATCAATAAAATCACATGTATTAATCTTAACATCTATTATAATATAGAACAAAGATTCATAACTTTTAATCTCATTCTTTTATAACCCATCAAGACAATAAGCGATTAACAAGAAGCAATGCTTCCCGGACAGCAAGATATAAAGAACACGCTGAATTCTTGAAACATATAGGGGAATTTGAACTTGCTTCACGACTAAAACAACAAGTTACCATATAAACTGAAGATAAAAGGTGCAAAGAAAAACCGTACATAACAGCAACAAAGGAATCCCAGCACAACAGCAATTGTTTCACGATGCAGTGCCGATTTTTCATTACGGCAGCAGGGAAAAAAATTGAAATACAGTGAAGGATTTATAGTGTCATCTAACAAATGTTCAACCTTGTTAAAAACATAGCCAATCAGCAAAAATAATTGACCAAATAAGAAGCAAAATCCTTGGATAGCAAGCACAAAATTTACTGCCACATTTCTCCCCAAAAACAGCAGGAAGTTCGAACCCCTTTCTTAAAAATTCCAAGGAAAGAATGATTAAGGGATGAGGAGATTACCTTCTAAAATCGACGTGAAGACGTCGCCAAAATTCGAAGAGAAGAATTTCAGTACATCGCGAATTGAAGAGAAGAAAAGAAGGAGCCGATGGTTCAGGGGAGAGGATGGGGCAATTTTGAGTGCGTGTGGGAGGTGAAATGTGTGTCTTTGTTTGGTTTAAACCCCAACTTAAAGTCAACCACACCATTAAAATTTATTTTACCCCTAAATTATTATCCCTTAATTTTTAAATCTCATTGCTATCATAAAACAAGAACCCCTTAGTTTAATTAATATTATAAATTTGATCTCGGAATCATTTATCCCAACTCCACTCCGAAATCCAATACCCAAGAATTAAATCCCGACAATATCATATAAACATCATAATTAAATCCAATAAAAATTATTAATTATTCCCGAACATCACATAAAGCGCATTCGATATCAAATTGTTACTTAAGTGAACGAGAGTTACTTGTTGCAATTTGATGTTCGACTCAATATAGCTCGAGAGAGTATATTGAATAAATTCGGAAAACCCGTAACTTTAGAGATGTATGGAGAAAAGAATTGTAAGAGTTGAGTTACGTGAATCATAGTCTTGATAATTCTTTCTTGTGGACTTTTCTCGTGATCGTCGATTATTTTGGTTGGGTTATAGTAGCTTAATTTAGTTTAGTTTAATTATTAATTAATTATCGTAGGTTAAATATAGTTAAAAGAAATCTTATTTGGTACTTGCTTGTTAGTCACTGTGGGTTCGACAATCCGTATTATTCCTATCTATACTAAAACTTGACACCGTGCACTTGCTGTCTAAAATCGCTAGAGTGGAATTAATTGTTTAAAATAAAAGCGATCAAGTTTTTTGGCGCCGTTGCCGGGGATTAACTTTAGTAATATCATACTAGGTTCTTTGACTGTAATTTAACCATTGTTTTTGTTTGGTTTTCTAAATTTTCGAAAAAAAAAATTATATAAATTTATTTTGTTTTTGTTTTGTTTGTCTTGTGAGGTACTTGGAGATGCAACATCAACAAGCCTTCACAAGCTTTGCCCAACAACGTTTCGAGCAATTCTACGCTGTTGGGAGAGATTCGACGAATTGGCCAACACATCCGGTATCACAACTTTTCAAACTATACTCTCATGCAATATTTCTTCAAAGGACTGGATGCACAGACACGAGAATGGGTATTGAGCGGAGCACTGATGACTGGGAGTCCCCTGGTTGATAGAGATGAGAACAGTGTGGTGCACCTGTTCAATGATATGGCAGACTTCGATCATCGCTGGCATTGTGATCCTTCACTACAAGGTTGTAGTCACCAATACCCACGGAGCCTCACTACCCTATTGATACGCCACAACCATTTGAACATCGCGAAGAGAGGAGAGATAATTCTGCAAACGTCACGACTCAACTAGCTGCCAAGAGAAAGAGATGAGGGCTACAAATAAAGAAGCGACGAATCGAGTTTGGTTATATGATGATGAACACTCAACCAACCAAGTTTGGGGGAGTGACCCTACTCGTGCTGAAGATTCAATGGAATGCGAGCCTCTTACAGAAATTGAGCTTACATTAGCGGAATTAACCGATGAATTCCAAAAGGAAGATGAGTCGAGTGTGATGTTGGAGAAGGAAGAGACTTGGTGTGTGTGTATCGTGTACGCCCAAATTAACCCCACTCAATCCTCAAGATTGATAACAATAATGTAGTAACGTGAGTAGGGATCGATCCCACGAGGAGGTGTGAATTCTTGTGTTAATGAAAATCAAAACAAAAGAATAATAAAGGAATGGGGTTGTGAGGTTGAATTATACTAATTAAAATTAAAAACAAAGATTAAGTAATGAAAGCGATTCTTGGTATCGGTCGACTCTACCTTGGATATTATCATCTATTTCATCGATTCACAAAAGACTCAATTTTACTTGAATATTCATCAATTGGAAATCTAATTCCTCCCTCACCTTATTCATAGTCAATTAGTCCAAGCGTTCTAATTTAACTTTCACCAATCAATCAATCTCTATATGCATATTCAAGATTAAAATCATGACATCATTCAAAACTAGTGAGCGATGAATCTAAACAACATAACACAAGCGGTTTATATAATTAGTCAATGGTTTTTCCTAAGAATTTAATAACACCAACAGCAGGCAATTATCGATCTTAGTTGCTTCTTCAATTAGATTACTCAAACAATCTCTTATTTGATATCCAATTAGCAATAGATTATATGCAAGTTACTAGGTTGTCAATCCAATAAACAAACATCAATCATATCAACAAAATCAGAAAAATAATGAATTCAATAAAATCGATAAACAAAAGCGTATGAATCTCCCGAAGATAAATAAATCCAAGGTTTTGTCTTCCTCAACCAAGAATTAAGACTAGCTACACATAATTAAAACAAAACTATAAATAAAAACAAGGGAAATAAAACTAATCCGATCTCCACTCGTCGAGGTGTCAATCCCGCCTTCGCTTCGATCTTCGTAGCCGTTCTTCAACAAAATTGAAAAGAAAATATAAAACTAGTCTAAAACTATTCTATCTTAACTATCTAGATGGTTTAAGGTCTGATTTTCGAGGGATATATGTAGGGGAGGCTAAGGGGTAGGTTAGAATCCATGTAGGAATGGAAAGAAATCAAGAATTCAAGCTTTCCAAAACTCTGCTGGCGATCGATTGGCGCTGGCTGGCGATCGATCGCTAGCCTTTATTTTTCAGGCAGATTGTCTCGGCGATCGATCGTGGATGTTTTGCCGATCGATCGCCGAGCCTTATCGTTTTCTGGCGAGTTTCGTATTTTGGTCATAACTTTCTCATACGAACTCCCAATCCGACGAATAAGCTGTCCACGCGAAGATAACTCAAAATTCTACAACTTTTCTATGGACCACATTTCCAAAACTTGGTTTGAACATATATAAATTGGAGGAGAAAGGAGCGACATGCGTCTTAAATTCCGGTTTTTTCCTCTTTTCGTCGACTTTATTCCTTCTTTCATCATTTTAGCTTGATTTCTTCACCTTTTCCTACATTTACACAAATATACGATTAGGTAGCATATGTATCAATTTACTCATCAAAATATACCAAATCATAGACAATTAAACATACTAGATGTGTCTATTTCTAGTCGCATCAAATACCCCCATACTTAAACTTTACTCGACCTTGAGTAAATCAGACGAAACTACAATTTTTTTGTTTGGCTCATAGCATCATAACAAAATAACGTGTTCTCACTTTAATGCTTCAATAATTTTAAACATGCATAGTAATGAAAGGCGGTGAAAAGTTAACAGTGGAGCAAGTTCAATCCCTAGACATCTCATACTTAACAAAGTACTGAACGTGCCTGTGTGGTCATAAACAAGTGTCATATGCAAATTATAGATCCAATAAATGTAAACCACAATAGTTCAAGTTGTACACCAACACAAGTATAAGATCACTTGCACACTCTTCTCCACTATCTTAGCCACTTGCAAACACAAATCAAGTAGGTCTTTATTAGCTTGTAGCTTGGCCTAGGTATTGGCTTATGAAAGAAAGGGAAAAGATGCATCAAACAAGAGAGTATGGTGATATGCACAATAATTAGCTCCTCTTCTTGCATGATTTTTGCAATATAAACTTTAATCATTTTTTTTTCTTTTGTGCATTGGCTTCCCTTGGAGTCATATTTGTATTAATTCTTTTCAAGGCATCCCCTTTTCTTTCATGCTTTTCATTCTTTTGACAATAAAGCTCACAAAACATATATGAATAATTGATAACATTAGTGCATGTGAATGAAACACATCATACTCCCTTCAAAGGTATGGATAGAATTCATATTTAGGCTTATTAGGGAAGGATGATAAGCTAGTCAAATAATGTCGAATGGGAGTCTTTTGTATGCTTAGCATACAACCATTCTTTTGCATTAAAGCTCAAAAAGGGTACTAGTGATTGATTTACTTTACATGGTAGGCTTGAAAGGCTCAAACGCATCAAAGATCGCCTATATCACTTTCAAGTTTGCAAGTAGACTAGACATACGCCTCAAAGAGTATGTAGTTAAGTTCTATCATGTATTAGAGACTTCTTAAGACTATCACAAAGTTTACACAATCTTCACTAAGCTATGCACACTTCACAAGCCATGACAATAATGTGCTCAAAATATTCAACTACTATGTCAAAGAATTTGCATGTTCAAAGTGTTCCAAGGTTAACGACTCACCTATGTTCAAAAGCATGCATGATATCAATTAGGTTTCATCATGGGCTAGTGATTCTAAGCATGCATTCATTATTGACTATGAGCTCAAAATTTATAAATTTTTTGATTTTTTTGTATTTTTGTAATAGAAAAGCAATAACACACCACAAATCCCTCCCCCATTCTTAAATCTTACATTGTCCCCAATGTAAGACAAAAATACAAGAAAAGAGAAAAGTCTAACTACTAAAGCAATAAATAAATAAAAGGGAGAAAGGAAACTAACTCTCCTTGGGTTGCCTCCCAAGCAGCGCCTCTGTTTAACGTTGGTGGCCCGACGCCAGTTCTCTCGCTTAAGGCGATGCCTATTCGCCTTGCACCTCTTGGAGGGTTTTTGTCTTTTCACTATGTCGCCTTCCTCCAATGAAGTTAGTTGAGGTCGATCAAGATCTACCTCAGGCATCCGTTAACTTGTTGTCCCTTATGCTCGCCTTTGGGAATCTCATTCTTGTGAGATTCCTTGTTATCCACCTCGACCTCTATTTGTTGTTCAAGTATTGATGGCCTCAGTACCATCGTTGCTGGAGTTTCTACCTCATTTGTCACTGTCCAATGTGATGTTGTCTTCGAAAAAATAGTCCCAAGGATTCATTTCATCACAGTACTCTTTCGCCGACTCGTCTGTCATAGCACATGATTCATCTAAGTATTCAACAAAGCTCTCAGTGGGAAACATACCTTGCGGAGTTGTAGGATGTACAAGCTCATTTTCTTCTATTGGAACATGTGTCTCCTCTTCTAGCTTGGGTGGCATCAGTACCACCTTCTCCATAGTCTCCACTTCTTCATCACTCCATGATTCGAATTCAATCATGGTCTCCCTTTGTGCTGCTATCCGATCGGCCGATCTTATTAGTTGCTCCATTTGGTTACCCAAATTTTGAGTGCTAGCCTTGAATTCCTGTTGAAATTGCAAAGTACTATCATTAAGTGTTGAAACAAGATCCTCTAAAGATTCACCAGGGATATGGTATTGAGGTTGTTGTGGACAGGCAGGTAGTGCGGTTTGTATGGCGGTAGGGTGGACTCCAAGTAAGGTGGAGTTGGGCTCATCCATTGATTGTCATAGTTAAGATTGGGATGATTACTCTAACTTGAATTGTATGTTCTTTGTCCACTCCCTAAGCCAAGTTGGTGCACAAGATACTCCAATTCGTTTAGTCGCCCATAGTCCTCCATGATAAGATCCGATTTTTAAAGAAATCAACTTGTAAGCACGAACAAACAAGAGTAGCGATGGGGGGGGGGGGGGGGAGAAAGAGAAAGAAGAAAATCAAAAAATATTTACACAAAAATTTACAACGCTTCCCCGGCAACGGCGCCAAAATTTGGTGTGCGCTTATCGTGTACGCCCAAATTAACCCCACTCAATCCTCAAGATTGATAACAATAATGTAGTAACATGAGTAGGGATCGATCCCACGAGGAGGTGTGAATTCTTGTGTTAATGAAAATCAAAACAAAAGAATAATAAAGGATGGGGTTGTGAGGTTGAATTATACTAATTAAAATTAAAAACAAAGATTAACTAATGAAAGCGATTCTTGGTATCGGTCGACTCTACCTTGGATATTATCATCTATTTCATCGATTCACAAAAGACTCAATTTTACTTGAATATTCATCAATTGGAAATCTAATTCCTCCCTCACCTTATTCATAGTCAATTAGTCCAAGCGTTCTAATTTAACTTTCACCAATCAATCAATCTCTATATGCATATTCAAGATTAAATCATGACATCATTCAAAACTAGTGAGCGGTGAATCTAAACAACATAAACACAAGCGGTTTATATAATTTAGTCAATGGTTTTTCCTAAGAATTTAATAACACCAACAACATCCAATTATCGATCTTAGTTGCTTCTTCAATTAGATTACTCAAACAATCTCTTATTTGATATCCAATTAGCAATAGATTATATGCAAGTTACTAGGTTGTCAATACAATAAACAAACATCAATCATATCAACAAAATCAGAAAAACAATGAATTCAATAAAATCGATAAACAAAAGCGTATGAATCTCCCCAAGATAAATAAATCCAAGGTTTTGTCTTCCTCAACCATGAATTAATACTAGCTACACATAGTTAAAACAAAACTATAAATAAAAATAAGAGAAAGAAAACTAATACGATCTCCGCTCGTCGAGGTGTCAATCCCACCTTCGCTTCGATCTTAATAGCCGTTTTTCAACAAAATTGAAAAGAAAATATAAAACTAGTCTAAAACTATTCTATCCTAACTATCTAGATGGTTTAAGATCTGATTTTCGAGGGATATATGTAGGGGAGGCTAAGGGGTAGGTTAGAATCCATGTAGAAAGGAAAGAAATCAAGAATTCAAGCTTTCCAAAACTCTGCTGGTGATCGATCGGCGCTGGCTGGCGATCGATCGCCAGCCTTTATTTTTTAGGCAGATTGTCTCGGCTATCGATCTCGGATGTTTACCGATCGATCGCCGAGCCTTATTCTTTTCTGGCAAGTTTTGTATTTTGGCCATAACTTTCTCATACAAACTCCAAATCCGACGAATCAGCTGTCCACGCGAAGATAACCCAAAGTTCTACAACTTTTCTATGGACCACATTTCCAAAACTTGGCTTGAACATATATAAATTTGAGGAGAAAGGAGCGACATGCGTCTTAGATTCCGGTTTTTTCCTCTTTTCTTCAACTTTATTCCCTCTTTCATCATTTTAGCTTGATTTCTTCACCTTTTCCTACATTTACACAAATATACGATTAGGTAGCATATGTATCAATTTATTCATCAAAATATACCAAATCGTAGACAATTAAACATACTAGATGTGTCTATTTCTAGTCACATCAAGACTTTCGAGGATTCCGATTTGAGCCCATCGATGGAGACATGTTCTATGCCATATGTGGATCCGTATTTTCCATCGATGCCAACTTCACCGCACTACATTCTCCAAGATATGAAGCCAAGTCAAGAATCATTCTCCCATGCCTACCACTTTAAGACGAATGTTGTTGGAGCGACGAGCTTACACTGCTACAATCTTACCAATCTTGAGGGCATACTGAATGAAGACCCATTAGTGGTATCATACGATACTTACTATGGGCGGCAGCTGCTCTTTGATGGTTGCTTTTGATGGTCAAGCCGACGACTAAAAATCAGCGCTTCTTGGGAGGCAACCCAAGCGTATCCTTTTGCTATTTAGTTTTGTTTTATTTTTCAATTTTTTATTTTAGTTTGTTTATCTCTCGAGTCAAATATTTTACCATTTGCATTCTTCTCTTGCTAGGTACTTACTTAGTCGGAGCGATGAACCACTACAACATGGAGCTTTCAAAAGCGAATCTTCCTCAACCCTCATGCAAGTGTCTTGATCAGGGGAGTTTACTTTTTCCCTTTTGATTCATTTGAACATTGCGGACAATGTTTGATTTAAGCTTGGGGGAGTAGTGGCTTGCATGTTTTACTTGTTTTAACCACATGATGTGTGCTTAAATGACACTTGAATCTTCCGATTATTATGAGCTAAAATTTTTTTTTTCATAGTTCAAACTTTAAGAAAATAATGAATTATAGTAGTGACTATTCAATGAGGATTTTGATCTCACTATGCATATGAACTTGATTTTTGATGATTATTGGACTTGTACATGAATATCCTAATTTGAGTTAGCATGTCAAGAATGAGGAATATATTGAGCACAATGAGTCATGATCTTGTGGATTGCATGTTGAATAGTGATAATTGTTGTGAACTTGATGATTTGTCTTGAGCATCTTAGAGTACCTTAGAAACTATTTGATGATGACACTTTGAGGCGAAATTTTATAGTTATGAACTAGACTTGGAAATGAATTAGGTGAACTTTGAAACGTTTGAGCCTTTCAAGATTCCCTAGTCTATAACAATCCCTAGTGTCCCATTTTGAGCCTAATTGAAAAGGAATGAAGTATGTTTAACATACTATTAGCCCCCATTCAACATTCTTTGGCAAACACATTATACCTACCTACTTAAGCCTAAATTGAATATTTTTATCTTAACCCTAAGGGAGTATAATGATTCTCATTAGATGCACATGAATTGCTATACTTTGATGAGCTTATTGTTGAAAAAGATGATGAATGAGAAAGAAAAGAATAGAAAAAGCCTTGAAAAAAAAAATATATATTTATCCAACTAAGACCCAAAAGTGGTAAAGGCTATAAAAGAAAAAGAAGAGAAGCTCAATTTTGTGCTACAAATATGAACATTACATACTTATACTCTCTTCTTTGTGATATCCTATCTTTTCTTTGAAGCCAACACCAAAGGCCTTACATTACAAGCTTAAAAAGTCATTTTGATCCAAGTCTAGGGAGTAACTATCATTGGTGGAGAAGTTGTTTGAAAATAGGCATATGTGATGCTTGATGATAATCTCGACTTTGAGTTGATTAACATGATTTGATCTTGAATATATGCATGAAACTTGAGATTGACTATGACACACACACGTTCCGATTTTGAGATGTGTTGCTTGACTTAGGAGAAAACAAGTATTGTTCAACTTTTGTATATATGTATGAGATTTCTGAGAATAATGCAAGTCATGAAATAATTGTTTCAAGTATCAAGAATGAATTCTACCTTGTGATTTTAATGCTTAATCGAGGACGATTAAGTGATAAGTTTGGGGGAGTTGATAGGGTTGAATATTACGTGTATTTATGCAATGATATGTATATATTTTCGTGTAGATTCCGGGATGATATTACAGTTTTTGGTATATATTTCTATATTTCAGGAATCAATGTTGAAATGCATAAAAGTAGAGGAAATGAGCCAAAAATGATGAAAAAGAACCAAACCGAGCGAACACGTCAAAGCCAGGAAATGAAGAAAAAATCAAAAGAAAATAAAAAAATAAATAAAAAGGGGCCGATCGATCGAGATTGGATCGATCGAGCCACCAATCTCGATCGATCGGTGGTGGCAGAATTTTGGCGATCGATCGAGCAGTCAGTCTCGATCGATCGGCCGAAGGAATTTTCTGAAAAATAAATTCCTTATAGAGTTTGGGTCCAAGAGGGAAGTCCTTGATTCTTATTCCTTTATATATATACACGAAAATAACAACCAAAATGATACTTTTAACCTAAGAATTGTAGGGCCCCAACCCCTTAACTCGTCATTAGTGCATTTATGACGTCGTATGCGTATAAAAAAATTTCATTCTTTAAAAGAATCGTTACATGCTTCACATATTCTCCATAACATAAATAATACTCAGCATGGTATGATCACTTCTACCAGTAATAAGACTCAAGGTTCACCCATTATCATCACCATTGCACCACATTTACATTGTGGATTTTTATAAAAATTTGGGCAGAGTCTCCTCATAAATTGAGCTATCCGAAAATAAAACACATCACAAAATAACTCCCAGCCAGGGAAAAACGCAATACTTAAAGAAACCAAAACCCTAAGTAAGTTCCCAGCCAGGGAAAACACCATACTAAGAAGACATCAAAAGTGGGCTTCAACACCCTTATACAGTCCATATACATGCATCCAGATGCTCACATACGAGCAATAAATAATGAATACCAATTAAATGCATAAATAATGTATGCCTTCAACTCATACTCAAACTACACTCCAGGAAGCAGCATCGTTCAACGAGTTCGAGCTTACCATCCCAAAACGCCGTAGTACATGTCGTACCTGTTCTACCTGTTTCAACAGAAACAGCCCCACACAGGGTGAGCATACCAACATCACACTACCCATATCATAACAATGCATAACGATCATGATATCACAATTTATGAGTATCGAAAATCTATAAGATGTACTCCCTGTGAAGTTCTGAATCTGTACAGCTTCCACGCAATGTTCCTATTTCAAGCTTACACGCTTTCATAACATCAAGTTTAGTATCGTCACTAAAAATATGATACTCAACCACACGATGCATTCAATACAACAAGAATCTATTATTTATGGTCAATCATAAATAATTCCATATCAATGCAATTCTGTCATCAATCTATCTCACTCAACACTTTCTCATACTGGTCATGCCAAAGGCATCCATACCCAACTCCATGTCCGGACCACTTACATTTACGTGTCCACCATACCACATATTTCAAACTCAATTCACATAATACCCAATTCCCAATCCGGACAACGTACATTTAAGTGTCCCCATACCACATATATCAAACTCAATTCACATATTCGTTCCCT
Organism: Haberlea rhodopensis; assembly: GCA_907163345.1. Taxonomy (NCBI): domain Eukaryota; kingdom Viridiplantae; phylum Streptophyta; class Magnoliopsida; order Lamiales; family Gesneriaceae; genus Haberlea; species Haberlea rhodopensis. The sequence goes on along the minus strand of CAJQUN010000461.1, from coordinate 34,445 downwards.
TATATTCAGTCATCACAATTATTCACATATATGAATACTGAAATATGAAATAATTCATATTATACTGCTCATACGTCACCACGTACCTTATAATCTGTTTTTACCGTCAAGTCATCCTCTTTGTTGTCCGAGAGCTCAAGAAGGCTCTACATGAACTTAAAGGTATAAGGGTTATCTCATAACCAATATTTGATGCATAAAATATCATAATAATTCATAAGTTATGCCCATAATATCACATAATCCAACCACCCAACAACAAAACTCAATTTAGCCAATTAACAAGTTCTAAACATCCAAACCAACACCGAAGTGATTCAAACCAAGACATATAAGAAAGGATCCATGTAGATACGAGATTCTACCCTTTAAATCCAATTCCCTTAATCCCAACATAAAGTCATTTATTTGTTTAAATTCAACTTAAACAAATTAAACATGCATTGAGTTTCAATCTAAAACTCATATGATGTCCATTCAAGCATATACATCACCACAATCTTTATTCCAAGTTATACTCACACTACCATGTGTCTAACCCATTTATTCACACACTACACATGTTCCAAGTTAAAAGGATCTCAAACCAAAGCCAATACAATCCTAAACACTACCATGATATAATTCCAAAAAGTAGGCTTTCATACTAAACATTTAGTATAGCTTTTGGCCACACTTATCAAACATCGTATGAGCGGATTTTTTTTAAGCCAAAACAGTAAGAATTTCGAACCATGGCAGCAACATTGTTTTGAACCAAATTCAGCAAGATTTTTGAAAATTACACAGCAAGATTAGGCCAATATTTCAGCTGCCAAAACACCATTTGTGATATCCCTGAAATGTTTATGTGCATTTGAACATTAATTATGTTATGAAGATTATGGTATTAATTTATTGATGATGATTTATTAATATAGGGAAATGCTTAGTCATGTGGTGGTCATGGCCTATTAATGCATTTCAAGGTGCATGTGATATATGTTGGGAATTTGGGTTATGGTATGATTATTTGGGGTGGGAGTTGTTCGTTTTGGTGAAGCATGTTTTAATTGGAATTTGAAGTATTTTATTGATTAAATACTATAAAATATCATGTGAGGATATTTTAATACATCGTGCTAAATACCAGGACCAAAACATAACACATCACATAACCCACCACCCAACCACCCCCCTCAACCCATACCCAAGTCAGTAGATACAGCTGCCCCATACCCCCACTTGCCCTCCCTATCACTCAACCTCTACCACTCATTCTCAACCCAATCTTCACCCCATTTTTGTCCAGCGTCTGCTAAGCATATAGGAGGAGGAGATCTGCCATTTTATTGCTTGGAACTTTGCCAAAAATTGGAGCAAAAGAGGGTGAGGAACCATACCTTACTTTGGGTAAATTTTGGTTAATTTTGGGTTTGGTTATGATGATATGATGCATGCTAGCTTAGGTTTTGTTGAACCTTCGATTTAAGTACTTACATGGTGTTGTTATGAAGCCCCAAGCATGTTTGTTTGAGCATGATTTACGTTTATAGGGGTATAATTGTTGGCTTGAAAGTTGGTGCTCGAAAATGTCATTGTTCGCGATTTGCAGGTATTGGCGATCGATCGGCGCGTCTTCCCGATCGATCGCGAGCACTAGGTGCGAGGCAGAACACTTCAGCGATCGATCGCGAGTTTGGCGCGATCGATCGGCACAATATCAGCGATCGATCGCGGAAGGCAGAATTTTGAATGTTGAGGCAGTAGCATCTCGCGATCGATCGGGGCATATTGGCGAACGATCACGAGAAGCCAAAATATGTGTTTTTAATTATTTTTGTGGGATTTTTGGTATTGGGCTATTATTTGCATCTAATATTGTGTTGTACACTTGTGTAGAGCCATCACAGGTAGCCACACAACACAGGGGATAGAGCCCTGCAACTTAAGATATTTTGGAAAGGTACGTAAGCGACGTACGGGCACCCAACGGTAATGTGTATTATAGGTTTGTCAATTTGACATATGATAAATGCAAGTTTTTGCATTATGAGTACGATACATGTTGTTATGCATTGTTGTTCCATATGTATGATGTGGAACATTTAGTGTGTAGTCCACGAGTCACGGTTATCAAAGTGATGATTTTAATGCTTACCGCTATTATACCGCTAAAAATGTGGAGCGAGGGGTGTAGGTCCGCTTGCACATGGAGGCAAGGTTTACCATACGAAGCGCGGATAGAAATATCGCTTGTATGGAGAAGCGAGGGATGGGAGGACCGCTTGTTCTAAAGTTATGAAGCGAGGGTCATTAAAATACACTGATGATAAACTGACTAAGGATTGAAGTAAAGATTTAAGAAGTGAAGTTATGTCATGACATTTATTTAAAGAAACCATAATATCATATATTGATTTGATTATGAGTTATGGTACAGGGACAACCAAAATGGGCGTTTTAAATGCATTGGAAATTCAGGAAGTATCATATGCCTATGATTTATGCATTTATGCTTTATATCCATATTATGATTGATATGAACTATGATGTGCTCATGTGTTGGGGGGTTGTCTTTGTAGGTGCTTTTACCATGGAGAACCAGGGTCGGGGTTGATACGCTGAGATGTAAGGAGTGCTACAGGATTAGCAGAACAGAAATCACTTTTGTATAGCTTCTACAAAGTGTAGAGTAAAGCTATAGTTTAGTAACCTTTGTTAGGAATATGTATAATTCCTTTTGAACTTTTGGTACTGTAATCTCTTAAGCTCGGGATTATCAACACGGTCTAATACTCTGATTTATGAATGATTAGTTCTCTTAATTTCACCTTAGAATCTTGTATAGATAACGGGGTCTCACACCATCAAAACCATAAGAATCAAGCTTCAACAATGAAATGGAAGGTGGGAATTGATGGACATTGAAGTGGGAGCTGTAAGGAATCCAACACATAAGTGCGCAGCGGAAATAAAAAAATGGATTCCTAACCATGGACCTATACAGAATATTCATATCGGAATGATTAAAAGAGTCTCACCCTTGTAGCGTGTTTGATGCAGAAACGATGCCAAATCATGAGTCACGAGCAACACCTCCAAGATCTTGCATCTACGGTATCCACACGATCAAATCGAAGAAGGGACGTTCGAGAACAAGTTGTTAGATTCGTTCTTAAACCAAAACTGAACTCATGGTTCAAAACCGATCAACGACGGCCAATCAAAAACCAAAACCGAACACGACGGCGGCGGCAGTGATGGTAGTTTAAGTGGCGGCCGAGAGCTCTACCTATTTGGAGGCTATTAGGTTTTGATCAAAGGATTAATCTCATTAATCACCTTGTTATCAAATTATATGTATGATTTAATTAAGGTTCAAGACATTCTAAAGCTCATGGGCCCAAACCCATGATTTAATTAAATCCTTATAATCAATTAATTAAGACTCTTCTTAATTATTTAATTCATCCAATGAATTTAATTCCCCTTATCGATTTAATCTTTTGTGCGACCCGATAGGATCTCGTAATGTTGGCAGTGACATAAAATCTCATTTTATGTCACAAGCAATGAGCGGTATCTAGCTACACATCAAGGCTACCCAAATTACAAGAATGTCATTGACTCGACATAACCTTAGAACTTGTGATAATATTAACCATGTAACTTAATCCCTTTGTCCATGTGTTTAGATTGAACATGAGTCATGGAATAGTCATACTCATATATTCAATCTTTTATTTCTTGATCCCCAAGTAGAACTAGAATAAACGAATAAGCTCGATATCACATATCGACTCATTCGAGCATGGCCATGCATTTTAGTCTTACTTGATCAATGGCCCAAACACTTCTCCTGTTATATAGGAGGGACAAATCATATCTTGATCAATCAACATCCCTCTACATAATTCGTAGTGTATCCAATATTTTCCTTTATAGTTTACCTTGTTACAGGTAACGTTTGACAATATCAAGATACATAACTCCTTATGTTAGGATCTCTGATGATCTCAAGTCGTAAGGATTACATACATTATTATCACTATGAGAATTGCTTATGACACTCATATAACTATCCATGTAGCATTCTCATGGTGGGTCTGTCAAGTACATTGTTCTCTAACATGTACCCATGCGTTGATTTGATATCTCATATCCATGAATTAATTCATCAATCAAAACATACTAGTCTCAATGCATTATCATTATCCTTATTCATGATAATACTAGGGACAATCTTTAAGAACAATACAATATTATTCTAAGGACATTAACTTATATATCAATTCATATTGCACAGATATTCGAATAAGATATAATAATTATTTGCCATTAATAAAATCATAATACATTGTATGTCATAAACAATCATCTAATGACTTGTCTTAGGACATATCCCAACAAATCTCCCACTTGAACTAAGACCAATCAGACATATACTTAATGCCTAGAGATCTAGTATGACGATCATGCTTCTGCTGTGACAGTGGCTTCGTCAATGGGTCAGATACATTATCATCTGTTAATACTTTGCATATTTTAACATCTCATCTTTCAACGATTTCTCGAATGAATGAAAGCGCCGAAGTATGTGCTTGGATCTTTGGTGAGATCTAGGTTCCTTAGCCAATGTGATGGCTCCATTGTTGTCGCAATAGAGTTCTATCGGATCTAGTATGCTAGGCATCACCCCAAGTTTAGAAATGAACTTCTTGATCCAAACAGCTTCCTTTGCTGCATCTGAGGCCGCAATATACTCAGCTTCAGTTGTAGAATCGGCTACGGTCTCTTGCTTTGAACTCTTCCAGCTTACAGCACCTCCATTTAGGCAAAACACATATCCTGATTGCGATCGAAAATCATCTTTGTCGGTTTGGAAACTTGCATCAGTGTAACCTATTACATTGAGCTCTTCCTCACCTCCATAAATCAAGAATGTATCCTTAGTTCTTCTCAAGTACTTCAGGATATTCTTGACTGCAATCCAGTGACATTCACCTGGATCAACTTGATATCTGCTCGTCATGCTCAAAGCATACGAGACATCGGGACGAGTACATATCATGGCATGCATGATAGATCCAATAGCTGACGCATATGGAATCTTACTCATGCGTTGTCTCTCATCTGGTGTTAAAGGACACTGATCCTTCGAGAGATGTATCCCATGTGTCATAGGCACGAATCCTTTCTTTGATTCTTGCATGCTAAACCATTTTAGCACTTTGTCTATGTATGTACTTTGACTTAGGCCAAGTAATCCTCTGGATCTATCTCTATAGATCTTGATTCCTAATACATAGGTGGCTTCAACCAAGTCTTTCATAGAAAAGCAATTCCCTAGCCAAATCTTTACAGATTGTAAGTCAGGGATATCATTCCCAATTAGAAGTATGTCATCTACATACAGTATTAGGAAGATAATTATGCTCTCACTGACCTTCTTGTAGACACAAGGTTCATCTACGTTTTTGATGAAACCAAACTCTTTGACTGCATCATCAAAACGAAGATTCCAACTCCGATAAGCTTGCTTCAATCCATAAATGGATCGTTGTAGCTTGCATATCTTTCCAGCATCCTTTGGATCGACAAAACCCTCGGGCTGTGTCATGTACACATCCTCAAGCAGATTTCCATTAAGGAAAGCTGTTTGGACATCCATCTGTCAGATTTCATAATCATGAAATGCAGCTATTGCAAGTAAGATCCTAATGGATTTAACCATGGCAACTGGTGAAAAAGTTTCATCATAGTCAATACCATGAATTTGTTTGAAACCTTTTGCTACCAGTCGACCTTTAAAGGTTTGTACATTACCATCCATGCCGGTCTTCTTCTTGAAAATCCATTTGCACCCTATGGGTCTCACCCCTTCAGGTGGGTCAACCAAAGTCCATACTTGGTTTGCATACATGGATTCCATCTCAGATTTCATGGCCTCTTGCCATTTCTCAGAATCAGTGCCCATTATAGCTTCTTGATAAGATGACGGCTCATCCTCATCAATAAGTAGTAAGTCACCTTGTTGAGTCACAATAAATCCATATCTCTGTAGCTCCCGGTGTTCTCTTACAGACCTACGCTGGGCTTGTGTCTCTTGAGCAGGCACTTCATCCACAACAACTTGTGGTGACTGCTCTGTTTCCATCTCAATATCATGTTCAGTGTTTTCTTGTGGTTAAACTTCACTAAGTTCTATATGTCTCCCAGTGGTTTTTCTAGAAATAAATTCTCTTTCAAGAAAGACACCAGTCCAAGCAACAACCACTTTGTTCTCGGTGGGATAATAGAAATAGTATCCTTTCGTTTCCTTAGGATACCCCACAAATAAACACTTATCAGATTTGGGTCCAAGTTTGTTAGAGGCGTGACGTCTCACGAAAGCCTCACAACCCCAAATCTTCATAAAAGACATACTAGGACGTTTCCCAGTCCATATCTCATATGATGTCTTTTCCACTGATTTAGATGGAACACGGTTCAGTATGAATATTGTTGTTTCTAAAGTATGTCCCCAGAAGGATATCGGAAGATCTGCATGACTCATCATTGATCGAACAATGTCCAACAAGGTTCGATTCCTCCTTTCGGATACACCATCCCATTGTGGAGTATATGGAGGAGTGAGTTGTGGGACTATCCCACACTCCTTTAGATAGTCATGAAACTCTTGGCTTAGGTATTCACCTCCTCGATCTGATCGGAGGATTTTGATACTTTTACCAAGTTGGTTTTGTACTTCATTCTTGAAATCTTTGAACTTTTCAAAAGTTCCATGCTTGTGTTTCATAAGATACACATGCCCATATCTACTGAAGTCATCAGTAAATGTAACGAAGTATTGAAAACCACCTCTAGCATGTGTGCTTATTGGCCCACATACATCACTATGTATGAGACTCAATAAATCATTTGTCTTTCAACATGTCCCTTGAAAAGAGCTTTAGTCATCTTGCCCATTAAACAAGATTCACATGTTTCATATGATTCAAAATCAAATGAATCCAATACTCCATCCTTATGAAGTTTTGATATGCGATTCTCGTTTATATGGCCCAAGCGACAATGCCAGAGATAAGTTGGATTAGAATCATTGTTCTTAATCCTTTTAGTATTTATGTTATAGACAGGCATATCAAGATTTAATATATAAAGACCATTAATCATTTGTGCAATAGCATAAAACATATCATTTAAATAAATGGAGCAACAATTGTCCTTTATAATAAATGAAAATCCACACTTGTCCAAACAAGAAATAGAAATAATGTTTTTAGTAATCGACGGCACAAAATAACAATCTTTTAAATCTAAAATTAAGCTTGAAGGCAAAGATAATGAATAATCTCCTATTGCTATGCAACAACTCTTGCTCCATTTCCAACTCGGAGATCAACCTCGCCTTTCGCCAACAACCTACTCCTTTTGAGATCCTGCATATTAACACAAATGTGAGAACCACATCCAGTATCTAATACCCATGATGAAAAAGTAGATAAATTGACTTCTATAACAAAAATACCTAAAGTGGAAGTCACACTTCCCTTCGTCTTCTTAAGATCCTCCAGATAAACTTTGCAATTTCTTTTCCAATGTTCGGTCTGACCGCAATGGAAACAGTTCCCCTCTTTTGTCACTCCTCCCTTTGGCTTTAGTGCAGAAGCATGTGGCTTAGACTTAACAAGGACTTTCTTGTTCTTCTTGTAGCCTTTAGCTTTAGTCTTTCCTTTGCTCTTATTCACAATAAGAACATTTGTAGGCTTAGATTTCTTGCTGTTAGCTTCAAAAGTTCTCAGCATGCCAAGAAACTGTGGTAGAGTCTTTTCAATTTCAATCATATTGTAATTCAAGACAAATTGACTGAAGCTTTCAGACAACGATTGCAAGATCACGTCAGTGGCCAACTCTTGGTCCAATGGAAAACCCAGCTTCTCCAGGTTCTCAATATACCCAATCATCTTGAGTACATGAGTTCCTACTAGACTTCCTTCTACCATTCTACACTGGAATAACGCTTTAGAGACGTCATACCTCTCTTGTCTTGCTTGTTATTGGTATAGTTTCTTTAGGTGCTTGATCATATCGAACGCCTCCATTTCCTCATGTTGCTTCTGAAGCTCATAGTTCATGGTGGCAAGCATAAGGCACCCAACATCAAGTGCGTCATTTTGATGCTTCTTGTAAGCATCTCTATCGGCTTTAGCAGCCGTCAAGAGAGGTTCCTCAGCAGGTAAGGGTTCCTCTAGGACATATTGCTTTTTCTCTTGTTTGAGGACAATCCTCAAATTCCTATACCAATCTAGGAAATTAGTCCCATTAAGTTTGCCCTTCTCAAGGACCGACCGCAATGATAGTGTGCTTGTAACGTTGTTGGTTGCCATGGATATCTACAATATAAATATGCAAAATAAGTTCATGATTTTAATCATTTAATATGGTCTTATATTAAATGACACTCCCACTATTTTGTTTAAAATTATCAACCCTCGAAAACTATAGTGGGCCAAGATCCATATTTCACTTAATCTTGAGTTAGCTTTGGCTAATCGCCCAAGACTCGGTTATTTAGGTAGATAACTCTTTGTCAATTACAATCACATGCAATTCTTGGATGATTGGACGAACAACGCTTTGTTCAAATTCATCTAATGAATTATTTTCCAACCCAATGCCTCTAGGTTCCCAATCCTATTGAGATAACGCTAGTTAAGTCGAACCCAATTTTAAAATAACATGGATATCACTTTTATCCTTCGCGTCTTACCAAGATTGTCACGGTGCTTTGCTTTGGCAAACCCACACATGTTCAATCGAAGTCTTGACGAGTATTTTTAATTGGAAGGCATCTTAAAACTTAATATTATAAGAGGGATTTATTGATCTCATGATTTTATTAATATTGAAAATATGTCTGGTACATATATGAATATATACATATCTACATATATATATATATATATCAAGCATCAATATTAAATAAAACAGTAAACATGCATCTCATACATCAACATAAAGTAAACGTGACATGGGTATAGCCCCAACTAAAGATTTCTCAAGCCAATGAGAAAATCTAAAAGGTCAACCTAAGGGTAACTTCTCCAAGCACATCTTTGGCTCCCTTTTGTGAATGGCCTTCTCATCCCGGCACCATGGTCCATCTTCATTGATCTCCATCAATAAAACTCTAACTAAACTATATAACAATTACATGATTTAGAGAATTCCTCGAGTTACATTCGAGGGGAGCATAGGGGAGGGATAACATATAGAAAATAGAGAAGGCACGACTCGCTGGCAGTATTAAATTACAAACATTCACAAACTCCTATCTAATAGGGCATAGGGCTATAGCCATGCACCATGCTCAAACAAACACATAAAACATGCTATAACATTTAATTAATTAAATTCTAAACATTTTAAAATTTAATTCTAATTAAAACTGTAAAATAAAATTTTATGAAAATTATCGTATGCTCGCGACATCACATGCCACGAATACTTGGCGCGTCACAAGCCATGGACCATAAGGGCTCTAAGACCATAACCACACGGCTGGACCATGCATGAGCCTATGGTTCGAAACCCTAGCCCAAGTCACGGTCCATAGCCGTGTGTTCAAGCGGTGGCCACTAGGGTTCAAAACCCTACCCGTCTCATTCTTTCCATGCACAATTCATGACGGTGACGGCTCGACCATCTCGAGCCAAGGGTTTTGAAAAACCCTAGCTCTCATGTGGAGGTAGCCGCCAACATGCATGATTTTGTGAACCATGGTCCGAACTTTCAATGCGCCGCCACGATTTTAATCGATCCAAAAGGGTTCTAGACCCTAGCCATGTTTCGACACCTCCATGCACAACCATGAACCTCAACGGCTAGACCATCTCGAGCCAAGGGTTCGAAAACCCTAGCCCTCATGTGGCAGCCGTGGGTCAAGTGTCATGGTGGTGGCCGAACCATCAAGAGCCAAGGGCTCGGCTTTTCGCCTTCGTGTATCGTAGACATAAATTGTCAATTATATCATATATAATTTTACAATGATTTTCACAAACTCGATTTACTCATATCATATATGATAACACAGTTTTAAAGCTTGCAATAAAATTCTAAATATGATTAAACGATTAACCACATAATTCCGATATGAGCTTTGTAAACGTCTCTGATACCACTGTAAGGAATCCAACACATAAGTGCGCAGCTGAAATAAAAAAATGATTCCTAACCATGGACCTATACAGAGTATTCATATCGGAATGATTAAAAGAGTCTCACCCTTGTAGCGTGTTTGATGCAGAAACGATGCCAAATCACGAGTCACGAGCAACACCTCCAAGATCTTGCCTCTACGGTATCCACACGATCAAATCGAAGAAGGGACGTTCAAGAACAAGTTGCTAGATTCGTTCTTAAACAAAAACTGAACTCACGGTTTAAAACCGATAAACGACGGCCAATCAAAAATTAAAACCGAACACGACGACGGCGGCGGTGACCGAACACGACGGCGGCGGCGGTGATGGTAGTTTAAGTGGCGGCCGAGAGCTATACCTATTTGGAGGCTATTAGGTTTTGATCAAAGAATTAATCTCATTAATCACCTTGTTATCAAATTATATATGTATGATTTAATTAAGGTTCCAGACTTTCTTAAAGCCTCATGGGCCCAAACCCATGATTTAATTAAATCCTTATAATCAATTAATTAAGACTCTTCTTAATTATTTAATTCATCCAATGAATTTAATTCCCCTTATCGATTTAATCTTTTGTGCGACCCAATAGGATCTTGTAATGTTGGCAGTGAAATAAAATCTCATTTTATGTCACAAGCAATGAGCGGTATCTAGCAACACATCAAGGCTACCCAAATTACAAGAATGTCATTGACTCGACATAACCTTAGAACTTGTGATAATATTAACCATGTAACTTAATCCCTTTGTCCATGTGTTTAGATTGAACATGAGTCATGGAATAGTCATACTCATATATTCAATCTTTTATTTCTTGATCCCCAAGTAGAACTAGAATAAACGAATAAGCTCGATATCACATATCGACTCATTCGAGCATGGCCATGCATTTTAGTCTTACTTGATCAAAGGGCCCAAACACTTCTCCTGTTATATAGGAGGGACAAATCCTATCTTGATCAATCAACATCCCTCTACATAATTCGTAGTGTATCCAATATTTGCCTTTATAGTTTACCCTGCTACAGGTAACGTTTGACAATATCAAGATACATAACTCCTTATGTTGGGATCTCTGATGATCTCAAGTCGTAAGGATTACATACATTATTATCACTATGAGAATTGCTTATGACACTCACATAACTATCCATGTAGCATTCTCATGGTGGGTCTGTCCAGTACATTGTTCTCTAACATGTACCCATGCGTTGATTTGATATCTCATATCCATGAATTAATTCATCAATCAAAACATACTAGTCTCAATGCATTATCATTATCCTTATTCATGATAATACTTGACTAGGGACAATCTTTAATAACAATATAATATTATTCTAAGGACATTAACTTATATATCAATTCATATTGCTAAGATATAATAATGATTTGCCATTAATAAAATCATAATATATTGTATGTCATAAACAATCATCTAATGACTTGTCTTAGGGCATATCCCAACAGGAGCTTCACGCCTTCGCAAGACACACACACCCGAATACATACCCGCTGAAACACACACACACACACACAACAGGTTTGATCACACACACGCACACACTGAATTTGACAGCCATGGCAGCGAGAAATCGAACTCAAATGCAGAAAATGGAAGGGAAATCCAAGAATAACAGCAAGTCCGATCGAATTTGGGGCAAGGAAATAGCAAAATGAAATGAAAATTGATCAACTATCTACTTCCAGTTTTAATCAAGCTAAAACACAATTCCAAGGACACATACATCGAGTCAAGCAAGAAACAAGCTACCGAGCAGAATAGCACAAAACCGATCGAAACCCAACTCGAAATCGCAGCAAGAAATCGAGCTCAATACCGAAAATGTGAGAATGCAATGAACAATTAGGTAAAAAGGAAGATAAAATCGATCACCAACCTTGAAGAAATTGATGTAGAATTTTTGAAAAATCCCTTGACCTTGCTGCTGCGTCTGTCGCGAAGAGGAGGAAAGGGGGAGAAGATGGGTTTGATCGATGGTTTATGTTGGTGAGGGGAAATCAAAAAAATAAAGTTAAACCCACTTTAAGTATACACATCACCATCTCCCATATAATTTCTATTATTTGCTCAAAACCCCTTCTAGATATGTATACTTCAATTACAATCTCATACTCCATTTTATTTTACTTCAAACCCAATTCAAAAATTTATTTAATATTTAATCCAAATCCCATTCCAAAATCTGATACTCAATAATTAAATCTCGACATATCATAAAAATATCAATATTAAATCCATTTGACAATTAATAATTATTCTGAGAATCACAGGAATAGCCTCCACTCCTCCATATTCCATATCACCTTCATCCACCATCACCTCTTCATCCTAGGAATTGGAACAAGCCAACAAGAGAATCGAGGAGCACGATCGAGAAAGAAGCAAGGAAGGATCGAGAATCAACGAAGAAGTCGACTTGGGAGTTTGCTTTTACTTATTCTTTATTTGTTTTGAATTATTATTGGATTTAATGTGTTTTGGATGATTGAGAAATATCTTAAACATTGTTTTCCTTTAATATTCTTGATTCATTGAATTCATACATCTTCTATGAGCATGTGTTATTGTTTTTAATGCTTTTGAAGGATTGATCACCTTTGAATGATATTTTATTATAATTGAGATCGAGAGATAAAATTATAATACGATATAATAATTCATGCCGTGTGTTTAAGATTGAGATCGAGAGATAAAATCACATACGAGTGGTAGCTTTGGGTTGTTTAATACAAAGTTAGTGGTTTTCATAAAGCGCATTCGATATCAAATTGTTAATTAAGTGAACGAGAGTTACTTGTTGCAATTTGATGTTAGACTCAATATAGCTCGAGAGAGTATATTGAATAAATTCGGAAAACCCGTCACCTTACAGATGTATGGAGAAAAGAATTGTAAAAGTTGGGTTAGGTGAATCATAGTATTGATAATTCTTGCTTGTGGACTTTTCTCGTGATCATCGATTATTTTAGTTGGGTTATAGTAGCTTAATTTAGTTTAGTTTAATTATTAATTAATTATCGTAGGTTAAATATAGTTAAAAGAAATCTTATTTGGTACTTGCTTGTTAGTCCCTGTGGGTTCGACAATCCGTATTCTTCCTATGTATACTAAAACTTGATAGCGTGCACTTGCGGTCTAAAATCGCTAGAGTGGAATTAATTGTTTAAAATAAAAGCGATCATACATCATGACTCATTAAAAATCATCTGTTTTCAAAAATTACCTCCCAATCTCAAATTTCATTACCAGCCCCAGTACAAAGTACTCCGGACCCCAGATCCCACCAAAGATCAAATTCCAAGGTTAGCACCACGATGAGAATACAATCTCATCCCTTGGATCCGACGACTCCAAAAACCGGATTTAAAATCCCCGAGAGTCCCAAAACAGCAATTAATTCATAATTGCCACAATTAAAATCCATTAACGATTATTACTATACCGGGATTAACATCATTAATTATCGGGCATCACAATTATCCCCCACTAATAAAATTTCGTCCTCGAAATTTGCATGGCGTACTCCACGTAACGCCGAGACCACGCAATCCAAACGGATCCACATCGTCGAATCATGAACATGTCATGAATGACACACCGATCACGAGGATACCGACCTCGTACCAAAACCTGAAATGGGATAAACCTCCCAAACCATTACAACCGCAACAGGACGTCAGCATACCCCAATGCTAACCGCCACAAAAGCAGTCAGCCAAACCTAACTGCAAGTCAAACGAATCATTCGTGATTCTAAAATAGATATAGCCTCAATGATATCTCTATGATTTAGCCTACGATGTTAACCATACATCGTTACCAAAGAAACCATCAGTACACTACAATGTACTTGAATTATACCCGGTTTTCACTTTCCAAATCCCTCTCCATCAAAGGAGTAGTTACACGACATTGCAACATGGATTGGGCAACAACACGGCTCCGATCAATACGAAACACATCTCCAGAGATGTCTACAGCCGTGTGTTCCAAGAAATCACATCTTTGTCCAAACACACTATCGAGACTCCACAAGGTCTCAAGTTCCCGAAAGGACATGCAGCATTCCCGCCACACGTGTCAACCATGACACTAAACAAATCCGAATCCTGGCCATCCCTCGTTTATCCTGGGATTCAAGAATCCTAAAACAAGGAAGCTATCCAATTAACTAACAAGAATTTCCATGGTCCCAAAACACGACAATCCCTCCTCAGGGGAAGTCAACCGGACCTCACGATTATTCCTCAGAATACATCGTGTCATCCAGATTACCAATCTCAAGGTGCCACAATCTCTCACCGGAGATTCATTCATCAAAGCATATAAATCCGATGCTCGACGAGTACCAAGAAAATGTTGGCATTCGTATACCCACACTGGCATACATGCCTAAGTACCAATACAACCTGCATACTCAATGCAATAGACTCGGGTATCTCCAATCATACCCAAAATCCCAAAAAGGGTGTGATTTTAACATCAACACCACACAAACCAAATCAATCAATCTCCCAAAAGATTCAACTGGTAGGTATATCAATACCGCCTTCCTCACAAGGAAAGTGACATGAATCCATCAATGCCACGATTACCAAATCGAAACACGTATACACCACGTATACTCATTCTAATGATGCTCTGTACTAATCCCATAGTACTCCATAAACCTCGAGCATCTCCCAGAGATGCCTCCTCGTAGGTCTTACCGGAAATATAAAGCCATTACCCAGTCCATCATCAGTAATGATTACCATGGCTGATTTACAATCAACCCACGATCGATACCAACTGTCTCCATGACAGTACAATCCAAATCTCTCCAAGAGATAAAATCAATATAGTAGTATTACCCCACTAGCTATATCCCACAATTCCATTTGTGACTCCCGTTGCATCCCATATGCAAGGATGCTCAACCACAGCTAACAACGACTTGCCGACACTCACGTTGGTACTTCCAACAGAATCGAGTTGTCCCGGTACAAGTCCCTCGAAACATTTGACGTATAACATCCCTGTGAGGTATTCCCTGCCTCAAACATCATGCCACATAGAGACTACAAGAGTCTACAATAAACCCTCATCGTATCACCGTACGGTTCACCAAACTCAGTTCCAGCGAGCAGTGTAATGGCTACAACAAGCACACTATATCACTGCAACAATACCTGGCTAGCAATACGCTGCCCCCATAGGCTTGTACCAAACCTATCAACATGCCAAACGTTCCATCCCGGTATGACATACCGTACAACCATTAGAGTAGTGGGTCATCACCCAATATTTCTCTAAAACACCAATCATAATGGAAATCCCGGTGTCCTTGCTCAACCACGGTGCAATCCTAATCCATTAGGACTTATTCCACACCCTCAGGGTGGGTGTAACCATGTCTACCACACATAACAATGACAAGCGAGTAGTTTCCTCTATGACTACCCTTACCACCAATCACTTGGCCTTAGCCATCCCAGCGAGTATACCCAAAGGTATCACTACTCGAAAATATTTACTTCTATTACATGATGCGGTACACTCACCGGTACAATGCATCCAATAGTCCATCGAGCAAACCTGCTCGACATAATGGTCCCGTCAACTAGTGACCCAGACACTACTCTGTGCCCACCATCGGCACTCCAACCATACGGCTAAATTCATATACATAATGTATTATTCATCGAAACGACGCTACGCGTCTACATAGGCATCCACTATGTCATCGTCATCCTGTGACGGTATATGCCAACATATGACATCCAAAATCTCATCGTCAAACACATGACGGTACAGGTATATCAGCGCATGACATCGACAATAATGCTAATAAAATAGTAATACACCATACCATCGCTAACAAGATAGTGGCATACCTGTATCCATCGTCCACCAGTGGTACACAAGCAGCACCCATCGATCGTAGGTTGCGTAATCCAGTGCTACGTACATAGCGGTATAACCCATCGCTATAGAGTCAGCGGCAAGATCCCTCGCCACAGAGTTAGCGGTCATAAAACATCACCATATATATCTGGCGGTATGAACCATCGCCATAGATGTAGCGGAATGAACCATCGCTATAGAGATACCCGGCGGTATGAACCATCGCCAATAGATGTAGCGGAATGACCCATCGTTGTATAATACCCGGCGGCATAAACCATCGCCAATAGAATAGCGGAATGACCCGTCGCTATATAATACCTGGCGGCATAAACCATCGCCAATAAACTAGCGAAATGTACCATCGTTATAAATACACAGCGGCATAAACCATCGCCAATAGAATAACGTAATGAACCATCGCTATGAATATCTGGTGGTATAAACCATCGCCAATAATCAGCGGCATAAACCATCGCTATACAATCGACGGCAAGAACCATCGCCATAAAATCAGTGGTATAATCATGGACTCAAGAAGTACTCACATTAATGTAGCACTTTGTTCCTTTCGGACCCAAGAGGTGGCTCACATTAAATGCAGCACTTTGTTCCCGATAGCATCGCTACGTCATGACAGCGGCTTCATCGCTTCGACGTGACAGCGGCATGTGCCATCGCTTCGACACGACAGCTGCATCATCGTTTTCACATGATAGTGGCATCATCGTTTCGACATGACAGTGGCATCATTGCTTCGACGTGACAGCGACATTTACCATCGCTTCGACACGACAGCGGCATCATCGCTTCGACATGACAGCGGCATAATCAGGAATGTATCGCTTTATTCCGTGGGCCCAAGAGGTACTCCCATGTACGTGCCAAATGCTCGTAAGGGCAAGAGGTGACCCCGCACATATGCGCATTGTCCTTTGGACTCAAGAGGTGATGCCCATTCCGCATAATCTCATCGATATTTCCATACACCTGCATCAAGGTTAACACAACAATTCACAAATCCTACTACGTTATATCGGCGGCTCAATAATATCCCTCGCTATGATATGACAGCGACATTAACCATCGCTTCGACATATGAGCGACAAATATTACGATCCATCGCATGTTATATACCCGTAGCAGGACTCTAATTGCAATATATTTGTAAGGACCCCAAGCCCTTAAAACCTTGATTAGTGTATTAACCACTATGTGTGGTACATGCTTTCTATAAAATGTCAATCGGGAAGCTCTGATGATACTTAATCATTGCCTGTCAATAAAAGACTCATATGTTTGCCCTTTACCAACCCCTTGGTGCCACTTTTCACATTGTAAACTTTTACAAAAATTTGGGCAGAGTCTCCCCATAAATAGAGCTATCCCAAAACAGAGTACAACACATAACAAAATTCCCGGCCAGGGAACACATAATACTCAACAGAAAGCAGTAATACAAGTAGATTCCCAGCCAGGGAAGACACCACACGTATGTCAACAAAAGTGGGTTCCAACACCCACATAATACACCAATGACTCTCATATCATTCTAGCAATTCAACCTAATTGCATGCAACCTTAAATGAAAGAGAGAAAGGCTCATGCCTTTATATACAATCCATATACAAGTATAATCGTGCTCACATGCGAGCATCATGAATATGAATATGTATAAATCCTCAGGTGTATATATAGGTACTCTATACGATACCGTGCTCCATCAAGCCCTGGTACCACGATCCTGGGAGTACCTCAAATCAACAGCTCGAGCTCAGCTCCATAGCCATCGATGTACCTGTCCACCTGTCCCAACAGAGACAGCCCCCAACGGGGTGAGCATACCAATACACAAAATCCCATAATCATAATAATGAAATTCATAATTTACAACAAAGGTAAATGCTAATGAATTTAAATGATACTCCCTGGATGGCAACATCCTCATCCGGGATTCCGTGTACTGTCCCTGTTCTCACAACATCAAACTCATCAAATCTCATAAATCAGTAAATCAACACATTGATTTACACATCGCATGCCTGATTTACAATATCAATAATGAATGATTCCAAGTTCATATACATGCAAAAATAGATATATCAATATCTAATATTGATTTCATAACCTTGCTTTCCATTATACTTAGACATCTCATATGTCTTATAATGAAAACATGAGTCTATGAACCTAGACATCTCAAATGTCTCATAATGAATACATGATTCTACGAACCTAGACATCTCAAATGTCTTACGAAGAATGCATGATTCTACAAACCTAGACATCTCAAATGTCTCATAATATAGTCATATAAACCCAGTACCCCTTATATCATGTAAGAGTCATCCTACTCTAATGTCACGCACGCTACAAGCGGCGATATCAAGATTTGGGTCATTCCTTGGCTATATCAACATATATGTATAACCATACGCAAAACATTCAATGCAATCAACAACACCTTATGCATTTCACATATATATAGTAATGCTCGTACGTCGCACGTACCTTAAATCTCCGAAGTCCGAGCCAAGCCTTGCTCGAGTTCCATGCCCCGAGGAATGATGTGCTAACACGATAAATAATTCACAATTATTTACGAACATGTAACCTATGCTCAAGCACACCCATATCCCTCACAACATTGTCAATACACGACAATTATCCTCTTAAAAGACCCGGGGCAGGGTACATGCAGGGAAGGAATAAATGAGACAATCGAAATTTGTTCAAGAATGCCCTACAAAAATCGAACCTTAATCTCACAATTTCGAACCCAATTAAATACCATAATTCATCTAAAATGTCAATTAATCAATCCATAGCATGAATAATCATCCCACATGCCAAACCCCCAAATTTTCGAAATCCAAACCCTAATTTCGAATCCAATTCTTCAATTCCGAACACAATCAAGCATTATAATGCGTCAACAACATGAATTAATCAATCCATAACAAGAATCACCACAACCCTTCCAAAACCCCCAAAATTCGAACCCACTTCATGCATACAACCAAAATTTCGAACCAATCCCACCAACAACAATAATCCGAACAAATCGAACACAAAAATGGCAGGGAATTGCACGAAAATAACGAAAAAGGGGTTAGGAAGATTACCCAAACGAAATCGGAAGAAATCGGACGAAAAATCGAAGAACCCTAGAAATTGGGGATCGGCGCACTTCCGCAAAATCCGACTTCCACACGCGATGAAACTTCGAATTGATGGAGGGGAAAGGAGCGCCTCGTCGAGACGAAGCCGGCGGCGGGTCGCACGCGCCCAACGGCGGCCGGACGGCGGCGGGCGGAGCGCTTTTGCGCGCGGCAGCGCTGTAGCAGCGGGAAAATCGCACGCGGGAGAGAGGGAAGGAATTGGGGCTGAAAATGAAATTAATACTAAAATCTCGGGTTCAACTTGTATTTATAGCAAAATACCCCGAAAAACTAATAGCCCCACAATACATCGTGATTCCTTAAAAATCATCTGTTTTCAAAACTCTCTCTCTAACTCCAAAACCCTCTACCGGTGCTCACACAGCACCCGAGATTCCGAGACACATCAAAAACCCAACTCTTAGGTTTTTCACCGTAATGTGAATACAATCTCAACCTCTGGGTCCAACGATCCCAACTGCCCAAATAAACGAGCCCAGAAGGCCCAACACCTCGATCAAACTCCAAAACGCCACGTAAAACCACTTTAGGGATTATTAATACTCCGGGATTAACACCTATAATCCCTGGTCATCACAATATCCCCCACTAAAAGAATTTCGTCCTCGAAATTAGCACCGATGTATCACGTAACACCCGGGCTACACCTCAACCTGAAGCCATAACCTCGATTCCTGACCATATCAGAATCGTATTAATAAACGCGAGGATACTTACCTCTCATCTAATCTCTGAAACAGAGCGACATACCAAAACCAACATATCACCCAAGAGGTAAAACGTACCTCGATGCGGGTCATCCCAAAAGTCAGCCTCATGACTGCGAAACAACTGATACTTACGACCGTAGATCGGTCAGTCCTCCTTCGATCTAATATAACAGTACGAACACGTCCTGAATGACACCTCAACCGTAAGAACGTTGACCTCATGTCAAACCCTGGAGTGGAGTAGACTTCCAAATCCATCATAACGTCAAAGAGCGTCAGCACAGCTCAACGCTAATAATCCAAAAGCAGTTAGTCAACTGAAACTGTAAGGATTCGAATCGCTCCTGATTCTATCGTAGATATCATTCCATGACATCTCTATCAAGACTCACGATGTCTAACATACATCGTTACGAGGGAAACACTAGTACAACCACGGTGTACACATATCAAACCTGGTTTCCACTTTCAAACTTCCTCCATCGAAGGAGTAGTCGCCTCATTGCAACTTAATTTGGGCAACTCACGGCCACAAATTCAAACAAAAGACATCTCACAAGATGTCCACCTCCGGATGTTCCAAGAATCACGTCCTGATCATAAATAACAACCGAGACTCCGCAGAGTTTAAAATTCTTAAGGGGCATGCAATAAACCCATTGCATCCTCAACGCTTGTGTCGTCAGCGACACTCAACCAATCCGAAATCCTGCCATCCCTTGAAAATCCTCGGATTTAACAATCCAAACTTGGGAAGGCTGTCGCATAACTCGAAGGAAAACACCAACAAGGGAAATACCTTAACCCTCACAAGAAAATCCCTCCTCAAGGGAGTCAACTAACTTCACGATCATTCCTCATAATCATCGTGCCATGGAGATTCCCAATCTCAAGGTGTTCCATATCTCACATCAGAGATTTAACCATCCTAAAATAGCATAACTCTATGCTTAACAGAGAGGAAATCAATAACTGGCATCCGTATACTCACCGGTATACCTGCCTAAGCACTGATGTCGCATGCATACTCAATGCACTCGGCTCGGGTATCTACCACATATCCCTAAGCCCCAAACACAACCGTCAATTCTGAGTCATTCCTTACTCAGTGGAGGATGAAAATCGACGATTAACAATACACGGTGTGATTCCCAAAATCAACACCACTTGCACCAACTTACCGAATCTTTCAAGATTCCCAAATAGGTATAATACTACCTCCTTCCTCGCAAGGGAAATGCCATCGAACTCGAGATCCACAAGTCTCGAACCATCGTTCGGAAAAACTGGATATAATAACACCCAATGTATCCCAATACACGGGTTCCTTTAGATTGAGTCAATAACAACCTGATGACTCTCTTGTTGGTACTCTAACATCCTGAGCTGTCCCAGACAAGTCTCCAAGATTAAACATAAACGTATACACGTTTCAGTGAGGCATGAACAACCTTAACCTTAATGACATGGTGACTACTAGAGTCCACCACAATCCACATCGTATCACCTTACGATTTGCCAAACTTGGTTCCAACGAGCAGTGTAACGGCTCTAGCAAGCCCATCATGGTGCTGCACATACACGGCAGACAAACCAGTCGCTGCCTCTCTAGGTTCACCTCAAACCTACCAACAAGACGGACGTTTCCACATGGTATAACATACTATGGGAGGAAAACTCAATAGAGTAGTGGGTCTTTATCCAACATTCCTCAATGCCGATACACCCTGGACACTCCAATGTCCCTATGTACTTAACATAACCTGATCCTACTCCCTTAGGACCCATCCTACACCCTCAAGGGTGGTGTGATCATGTCTACCACATGTCACATCGACAGAAAGCGAGTAATTTCCTCCACGATTACTCCTATCGTCAAAAACATGGCCAAAAGCCATTCCAACGAGCATACCTCTAGGGTATCACCACTCGTAAAATGATTACCCCCAAACATAAGTTGCGGTACAATCACATGTACAGCGCATCCATCCATTCCTCGAGCAACCCGCTCGGTATAAGGGTCACGTCAATCGGTGCCGCACACACCACCTTGTGCTCGGTACTGGCACCCAAGGCATACCACAGAATACGTATACTCAACGCATCGATCATCGTAACGATGATGCATGTCTAATAAGACATCTCCTACACCATCGTCATCGTCATCCCGTGACGACACATGCCAACTCATGGCATCTAAAACATTGCCCACTAGTGACGATACATGTACATCAGCGTATGTCATCCACTATCATGCTAGTAAAATAGGCATAATAAAACATGTATATCAATGCATGCCAGCTACAATAAAGCTAATAAAATAGCAATATCCCATACCTCATCGCTAGTGATATAGCGTCATACCTGTCTCCGTCGCTCAATAATAGTGCGTAATCAGCACCCATCGCTCGAAGGCGGCAAAATCTTGTGCTGAGTACATAGCGGCAAAATCCCTCGCTATAGAATCGACGGCATGACACCTCGTCATATAATAAGTGGCATGAAACCTCGCTATACACCTGAGTATGAATCATCGTCCACATAGTAGCGGAAAGAGGCATCGCTATCAATACACCTGGCGGAATGAACCATCGCCAATAGATATAGCGGAATGAACCATCGCTATCAATACACCTGGCGGAATGAACCATCGCCAATAGATATAGCGGAATGAACCGTCGCTATAAATACACCTGGCGGAATGAACCATCGCCAATAGATATAGCGGAATGAACCGTCGCTATAAATACACCTGGCGGAATGAACCATCGCCAATAGATATAGCGGAATGAACCATCGCTATCAATACACCTGGCGGAATGAACCATCGCCAATAGATATAGCGGAATGAACCGTCGCTATAAATACACCTGGCGGAATGAACCATCGCCAATAGATATAGCGGAATGAACCATCGCTATCAATACACCTGGCGGAATGAACCATCGCCAATAGATATAGCGGAATGAACCGTCGCTATAAACCGTGTCCTCATAGAGAAATGAATATAAATCGACACAGCGGGACACATCACCGCTATCATCCGTGTCATCACAAAGGAATGAATCATCATCCTAACAAGCGGCATCTCATCCTCGCTTCTTCATACAAGCGGTATCTCATCCTCGCTTCGTATGGCATACCCCGCCTCCATGTGCAAGCGAGCATCCCCTCCCGCTCCACATTTTTAGCGGTACAAGCATAAGCTTCTTCATACAAGCGGTATCTCATCCTCGCTTCGTATGGAATACCCCCGCCTCCATGTGCAAGCGAGCATCCCCGCCCGCTCCACATTTTAGCGGTCAAGCGTAAGTATAAAAATTCTCACTGTCATAAGCAGGACTCCTGGAATGTATAATCATCATTCCTTTTTATACTCCATATTTCCTGTAACCTGCAACCATCAGGGTTAACAACAATAGCCATATACGCTATGCATCCACATTCAATTCATAACAAAACACATTATGAGAATGTATGGTTTCACAAATAAATGTCATGATAGCCTTCTTTAAATCCTTATTTCATCCTGAGCCCTTATCATTAGTACATTTTAATGCTTCTTGCTACTCCAGGAAAGCGGAATTCTTCCTCGCTTCCACTGGACTTTAGCGTTGCTACTCCATGTAAGCGGAACTCTTCATCGCTTCCAATGGACTTTAGCGTTGCTACTCCATATAAGCGGGACTCTTCATCGCTTCATATGGACTTTAGCATAAGCCATTAAAATCCTTACTAAGATAACTTTGACTCAAGAAATACACCTCTTATATTTCATAACATGCATATGCAAAAACAATGCACAATAACATATATCATAACCTCAATGCACCACTTTGCATTCATCATGTGTCAACAAGACATCGTAAAATACATGTTACCTCGGAAATATTCCTTTATCTGATTTTCTTAAAACCAGCTTCCTTGGCACATAACACACGGAGTGCCAGACATCCCCATAAATGTCATCCTATCGTGTTCCACACGATTCCTGCAACCACAATGGTTAGCAATACCACTTTTCATATCATAAGAGCACATAAACAATTTGCTATGTCATACAACATTAATGCCATCATGCATAAATATGTGCTATCAATAACTTCCTAGGCCCTTAACAGCCCCAAT
Organism: Haberlea rhodopensis; assembly: GCA_907163345.1. NCBI lineage: Eukaryota > Viridiplantae > Streptophyta > Magnoliopsida > Lamiales > Gesneriaceae > Haberlea > Haberlea rhodopensis. Next base: position 10,324 of record CAJQUN010000461.1, on the reverse strand, counting down.
GAGCAACCACTGCTCTGATACCACTAATGTAAGGACCCCAAGCCCTTAAAACCTTGATTAGTGTATTAACCACTATGTGTGGTACATGCTTTCTATAAAATGTCAATCGGGAAGCTCTGATGATACTTAATCATTGCCTGTCAATAAAAGACTCATATGTTTGCCCTTTACCAACCCCTTGGTGCCACTTTTCACATTGTAAACTTTTACAAAAATTTGGGCAGAGTCTCCCCATAAATAGAGCTATCCCAAAACAGAGTACAACACATAACAAAATTCCCGGCCAGGGAACACATAATACTCAACAGAAAGCAGTAATACAAGTAGATTCCCAGCCAGGGAAGACACCACACATATGTCAACAAAAGTGGGTTCCAACACCCACATAATACACCAATGACTCTCATATCATTCTAGCAATTCAACCTAATTGCATGCAACCTTAAATGAAAGAGAGAAAGGCTCATGCCTTTATATACAATCCATATACAAGTATAATCGTGCTCACATGCGAGCATCATGAATATGAATATGTATAAATCCTCAGGTGTATATATAGGTACTCTATACGATACCGTGCTCCATCAAGCCCTGGTACCACGATCCTGGGAGTACCTCAAATCAACAGCTCGAGCTCAGCTCCATAGCCATCGATGTACCTGTCCACCTGTCCCAACAGAGACAGCCCCCAACGGGGTGAGCATACCAATACACAAAATCCCATAATCATAATAATGAAATTCATAATTTACAACAAAGGTAAATGCTAATGAATTTAAATGATACTCCCTGGATGGCAACATCCTCATCCGGGATTCCGTGTACTGTCCCTGTTCTCACAACATCAAACTCATCAAATCTCATAAATCAGTAAATCAACACATTGATTTACACATCGCATGCCTGATTTACAATATCAATAATGAATGATTCCAAGTTCATATACATGCAAAAATAGATATATCAATATCTAATATTGATTTCATAACCTTGCTTTCCATTATACTTAGACATCTCATATGTCTTATAATGAAAACATGAGTCTATGAACCTAGACATCTCAAATGTCTCATAATGAATACATGATTCTACGAACCTAGACATCTCAAATGTCTTACGAAGAATGCATGATTCTACAAACCTAGACATCTCAAATGTCTCATAATATAGTCATATAAACCCAGTACCCCTTATATCATGTAAGAGTCATCCTACTCTAATGTCACGCACGCTACAAGCGGCGATATCAAGATTTGGGTCATTCCTTGGCTATATCAACATATATGTATAACCATACGCAAAACATTCAATGCAATCAACAACACCTTATGCATTTCACATATATATAGTTAATGCTCGTACGTCGCACGTACCTTAAATCTCCGAAGTCCGAGCCAAGCCTTGCTCGAGTTCCATGCCCCGAGGAATGATGTGCTAACACGATAAATAATTCACAATTATTTACGAACATGTAACCTATGCTCAAGCACACCCATATCCCTCACAACATTGTCAATACGCGACAATTATCCTCTTAAAAGACCCGGGGCAGGGTACATGCAGGGAAGGAATAAATGAGACAATCGAAATTTGTTCAAGAATGCCCTACAAAAATCGAACCTTAATCTCACAATTTCGAACCCAATTAAATACCATAATTCATCTAAAATGTCAATTAATCAATCCATAGCATGAATAATCATCCCACATGCCAAAACCCCCAAATTTTCGAAATCCAAACCCTAATTTCGAATCCAATTCTTCAATTCCGAACACAATCAAGCATTATAATGCGTCAACAACATGAATTAATCAATCCATAACAAGAATCACCACAACCCTTCCAAAACCCCCAAAATTCGAACCCACTTCATGCATACAACCAAAATTTCGAACCAATCCCACCAACAACAATAATCCGAACAAATCGAACACAAAAATGGCAGGGAATTGCACGAAAATAACGAAAAAAGGGGTTAGGAAGATTACCCAAACGAAAATCGGAAGAAATCGGACGAAAAATCGAAGAACCCTAGAAATTGGGGATCGGCGCACTTCCGCAAAATCCGACTTCCACACGCGATGAAACTTCGAATTGATGGAGGGGAAAGGAGCGCCTCGTCGAGACGAAGCCGGCGGCGGGTCGCACGCGCCCAACGGCGGCCGGACGGCGGCGGGCGGAGCGCTTTTGCGCGCGGCAGCGCTGTAGCAGCGGGAAAATCGCACGCGGGAGAGAGGGAAGGAATTGGGGCTGAAAATGAAATTAATACTAAAATCTCGGGTTCAACTTGTATTTATAGCAAAATACCCCGAAAAACTAATAGCCCCACAAAATACATCGTGATTCCTTAAAAATCATCTGTTTTCAAAAACTCTCTCTCTAACTCCAAAACCCTCTACCGGTGCTCACACAGCACCCGAGATTCCGAGACACATCAAAAACCCAACTCTTAGGTTTTTCACCGTAATGTGAATACAATCTCAACCTCTGGGTCCAACGATCCCAACTGCCCAAATAAACGAGCCCAGAAGGCCCAACACCTCGATCAAACTCCAAAACGCCACGTAAAACCACTTTAGGGATTATTAATACTCCGGGATTAACACCTATAATCCCTGGTCATCACAATATTTGCATGCTCAATATCAATTGAAATCTCATAATCATATGGAAATCATACCCGAATATTCCACTGTCTGTTATCCACCATTCCTGTCCTTAGACAGCGTAATGTTTCTGATTCTCCTGATTTTCCTACAGCATCAAATTCTTAAAACACTTGCATATCAATTGCAATCTGTTCCCATCAATCTCATTTCATCGTATTCCATATGATCCCTCAACCTTAGCAATACCACATTCCACATCATAAAAGCACATAAGCAAATAGTTGTGTCACACAACACTAACTACCATCACGCATAAATATGTGCTACCCATTCCTATCAGCATGTTCCAGGCTCTCAACAGCCCAAAAGAGCAAACCACTGCTCTGATACCACTAATGTAAGGACCCCCGTGCCTTTTGTGGGGTCTGCCCACCTTAACAGTGTTAGGATAACAAAATTTGTACTAAACATGCATTTTATAACGTTTTAGGGTTCCGGTTGTTACGTGAGCTAAAAGGATTACAGGCCAAAATAAATACTTCGTCACTTAATAGATACATTCCTAAACAAGAATGCTAACGTTTTAGATTTATACTACTCCTAGAGTAGATACTAAACATAAACAGAATCCTATGCATCTTGTATCCTTGTAGCTCACTGCTTCAACCCGACCCTTAGCCCCTTCAGTCCAAAAGCGTACCTACAGGGACAACGCATCGTGAGCATACAAGTGTTTACTTAACATCATATTAAAAGGCATAACAGTAAATGGATAACATCCTAGTTAAGTAAAATTTGTTGGTCGTTCTTTAACTTCTTTTTGTTGTCCCTGATTCTCATTCATGTATAAGGGATCTTACCCCATCGTATGTCATCTTACCATAACATAAACATCGTGTGGCATCTTACCACATGGGCATCTTACCCAATCGTATGGCATCTTACCATATCATAATCATCGTGTGGCATCTTACCACATGAGCATCTTACCCAATCATATGGCATCTTACCATATCATATACATCGTGTGGCATCTTACCACATGGGCATCTTACCCAATCATATGGCATCTTACCATATCATAAACATCGTAACATCATTTAAACCATCATAACATATAAACATCATTTCATATAAACGTCATCATTTCATCGTACATACTTATGCGATAAATGCATAGTCATAATGTAGAGGCGTGTTTACCGTCTGATGCCGTACGTTTCTTACGTACCTTTTTAAAAGGAGGAGAAGTAGATAACTCTATCTCTTTGATTGCGCTGGTACCTGGGATGGTTCTACAAAACCACATAATACCATAATAGATGCCTCAATACAATCTCATACCATAAATTTAACAAAATAAATCATCATCATATTTTTCAACATTCTGCCTCTCTCGATCGATCGGCCCCAGGTCTCGATCGATCGGTCCCAGGTCTCGATCGATCGAGAAAGTATACATAAACAGTGCCAAACACCCTGCCTCATTCGATCGATCGAAATATTTTTACCGATCGATCGAGGAGCTTCATCGATCGATCGAAAATTCCTTTCGATCGATCGGCCCCTGAATTTTAAAACATACATTAAACAATCTGCCTCGCTCGATCGATCGGGACTAAAGTTTCGATCGATCGAGCACTCTGAAAAATCGGGGCTTCCCCAGATTTTCGAGCACCTCATTTCCTACCATCATTTCTACTTCATAAAGCGTAAAACATGCTTGAACAAAAATGTTATAAGCTTCATAAAACTACCATGCATGTGTTCAAATCAAAGGTTTAACAAAACCTAAGCTAACATGCATCATAACATCATCAAAATCTTCAACCTCATCCAAAAAATTCAGGAAAACAGGGCATGCCAGTTCTGCCCAGATTTTCGAGCACTTAATTTCATAACAAGAAACCAACACATAGCATATGTAACATGCCTCGAACAAACATGCTAGGAACTTCATAATACTTCCATGTAAACATTCATACAAGGTTTCGTTCAAACCTATACTAGCATGCATGGAAATCGCCCCCACAAAACCCGAACTTAACCAAAAACCCCGAAAACAGAGTACCAACTTACCCCTCTCTTTTTGCTCCTCTTTTTGCAAGGATTTTGGACACCTTTTTACCAGCCTTTTTCCCTCTACTACTGTAGCTTATCTGGACGTTTTTTAGGGGAAAGAATGAGAGGAGCAAGTGGTTGGAGGTGGAGTGGTGTGGGAGAAGGAGGCATGGGTTGAGAGGATGGGCCAGCGAAGTGGGGGTTGATTGATTGGGGGGCGGGGGGGGGGGGGGGGTGGTTGGTTGGGGTGGTCATGTAGGGTTTAATTGTCCCCGGTATTTAGCCACGATGCATTTAAAAATATCCTAACTCGATATTTTTCATCTTTATTTAATTAATACATCCTTTAAAACACTCAACATGCCTCTCACATCATATCATCATAACATAATTATAACCCCCTAATTTAAATGCACCACCACCCTTAACCATAACATAAACATATATGTTAACATGCCCGTACGTCTCTTACGTACCTTAATTCCAAAAATGGAGAAGTTGTAGAACTTTATCTCCGTGAAGTTGTGGGTACCTGGGATGGTTCTACATAACCATACAAATTGATATTAGAAGCTAAACAATAGACAAATACCAAAAATTCAACAAAAATCATCATTTTCACTTTTTAAACAGTGGCGATCGATCGCTACTTGAGGCGATCGATCGCCTCACTTTTTGCCTTGCGGCGATCGATCGCTTCATTTGAGGCGATCGATCGCCTGCTACGCGAAATGGCTACTGGCCTTCGGCGATCGATCGCCTCATTTCAGGCGATCGATCGCCACCTGCTGGTGCACGATTTTCACCATTTTTGAGCATTTTTTCAAGCTCCATCTTAAACCATTCGAACCCAAACTTTCCTACAACAACAACAACATCATAACCCACTAAAACCCAAATAAAACACTTCAAAAATCATACCCCAAACATATAACATATACCCAAAACAAACCCACATAAATCACTTCAAAATTACCCATTTCAAATCCAGACATCATCACAACTTTAGGAAGGGTTCCATACCACTTGAAGACTCCAAATCTTGACAAAAATCACACAAACACAAGTTTTGTGGGACTTTCCTTCTCCTTCCTTGGAGGATTTCGAAAATGGGTAAATGGTAGGGTTTTGGGAGTGGTTTGGGGATTTAGAGTGTAAAAGGGTAAAATGAGATAAAGTGTAGGAAAAGGTGGGTATAATGGGGGTTAAAAGGGGTTGTGTAATTTAATTAAAATTTGTACCCCAAACTTAACATGATGTATAAAATACCCTAACATGGTATTTTAAAAGCATTTACAAAAATGCATCCAACTTCAATAAATCCATAATTTCCTCATAATTAACAATTAACACAAATACATCATGTTAACACTTCATTACCCAACATGCACAACATGCACCCTGAAATGTAATCCCCCCGGGTCACGCCTATCATGTGACTAAGCATTTCATCATGATAATCAATTTCAATACATAAATTGATTATCCACTTAATTAATCATATTAACATAATTAATGCCTTAATTGCAATTAATCATTTCGGAGACATCACAATTAGTTCTCTTAATTGCACCTAGTATCTGGTTTAGATAACGGGGTCTTACACTTAGTGGTATCAGAGCAGCGGTTAGATAACCAGGAAACGAGTAAAGGGTAGCCTTTAGAGACAAGTTGGCTAGGTATTCATTGGTGGGCATGTTATGCATGTGATGCATATTTTGTATAAGTGTTATACTAACATGCTTTTGAATATGATACTCTTGTTATCTAACGGCTTATATTATGAACTACTTTTGGTATTGTTGTTAACTCTTGTGTTGCAGCATGTTAGCTATTAACCCGGAGAACCTCAATGAGGAGGTTGGGGATATGGGCAGTATGAATGCCAGTATTGCTAAGCTGAATCCTTTACCGCCACCTGCTGTGGGCGTGGAGCCCAGTGCACAGATGTTATTACCTGGGGAGCTCAGTTGGACACAGTTTCTGAACTTCCATCCACCTATATTTGAGGGGATTGAGTCTGGTGAAGCAGCCGAAGAGTGGCTGGAGTGGATAGAGCAGATACTTGTGACTGCGGCCCTGTGCACGTACCGCATGGCTGAGGTTGGTTGAGTTTCAGATGGCGAAGAAGCCTTCTATGTGGTGGAAGACTACTGTGATGGAGCTGAGAGCTCAAGGTGTAGTAGTTGACTGGACTGTATTCAGAACCCGGTTCCTTAACCGGTATTTTTCTGCAGCTGCCAGGCAATTAAAGGAAGATGAGTTCATAATTTAAAGCAGGGCAACCTGTCAGTGTCAGACTATGCTATGCAGTATTCCTCATTATTGAGGTATGTACCTCATGTCGCTGTGAACAGTCATGCCAAGATGAGAAACTTTCTGAAGGAACTAAGACCAGAACTATTTGATCGGGTTGTCTCTAACAACCCCAGCTCTTTTTGATGACTCCCTGACCCGGGCAGAGTTGACAGAGATTGCAGTGGACGCGTACAAGGAAGTTGTACCCCCCTTTCATACCACCACAAAGACCGGTTGGTGATAGCCTGAGGCCACGAGGGGACCAGTTCAAGCCTCGTGGGGCCTCATCATCTTCTAGATTTGGTGGGAAGAAGTCTCAAGGTCAGAAGCAAAGCAATCGGGGACCTACACAGGGGAGTAAGACAGGAGGAACAGGTGTGACCACTGCGGAGGATTTCATGTGTCACGTGACTGCCGAGGTTGTTATGTTTGTGGCATGGTGGGCCACCTAGCTCGGAATTGCCCCAATCGGGCAGGTCAGGCAGACTCAGGGCCGAATAGGCCAAAGATTTGACGCTAGGGCGGCACCACCGAGACATCAGTTTGCACCTCGACCACAGGGAGGTCAGGCGGCAGGACCGCCGCAGGGTCAGGTGTATGCACTGACTCGGTGAGCAGGATGAGGCAGCCCCGGAGGAGGTCATTGCTGGTACGTGTCATTTATTTACGTACCTGCATTTTATTGATAGATACATGTGCTTCCCACTCTTTTGTATCTGCTGCTTTTGTGGAGAGACACCGCTGTGCTCGTATCTGTTACCCACGCCTCTCATGGTCTCGACACCCACGGGGAAGCATGTGATTGCAGACCGGCTGTTATCTGATTGCCTCATTTATTTTGAGGGCAATGATCTGAGGGCCGATCTGATTCAGTTAGAGATGGCAAGATTTTGACAGCATTGTCGGCATTGATTTATTGAGCAGATACCGAGCTGTGGTAGATTACCGACAGAGGATGGTCTACGTTTTCTGTCTGATCAGGGTTCCAGTGGACCTTTTATGGGGATGGCTCTCGTCCAAAGATTCCAGTGATCTCAACGGTTAAGATGTCACGGTTTATTGGAACGCGGCCACACGGGCTACCTTATTTATGCCGTGGATGCATCAGAAGAGAAGGAAGTGAGGCCGAGGACATTCCGGTCGTGGCGGAGTTCATTGATGTATTCCCGGTTGAGATTCCAGGGTTTCCGCCGATCAGAGATGTGGAGTTTGCCATCGAGCTACTGCCGGGGACATCAGCCATTTCTCGTGCCCCATACCAGGATGGCGCCGGCAGAGCTGAGGGAGCTGAAGGTACAGTACAGGAACTCCTCGACAAGGGATACATTCGTCCTAGTGTATCGCCCTTGGGGTGCACCAGTCTTGTTCGTGAAGAAAAAGGACGGTTCGATGCGCCTGTGTATCGATTACCGTCAATTGAACAAGTGACTATTAAGACAAGTACCCTCTTCCGAGGATTGATGATTTATTTGATCAGCTTCAGGGCACAGAGATTTACTCAAAGATTGACTTGAGGTCAGGCTACCACCAGATACGGGTTAGAGCTGACGATATCCAAAAGATAGCTTTTAGAACTAGGTATGGACACTACGAGTTCTTGGTGATGCCATTCGGGGTGACGAATGCCCCGGCTGTCTTTATGAGCTTGATGAACCGAGTATTTCAGGAGTACCTTGATCAGTTTGTGATCGTATTCATTGATGACATCCTTGTCTATTCATGAAGTGAGAGGAACATGCTATTCATTTAAGGACAGTACTACAGATCCTCAGGGATCACCAGTTGTAGCCCAACTCAGCAAGTGTGAGTTTTGGCTGAGCAGTGTATCATTCTTGGGTCACATTATCTCTCGAGAGGGGATATCAGGTAGATCCCAGGAAGATTGAGGCAGTTATGGATTGGTCCGCCCCTACTTCAGTCAGTGAGATTCAAAGTTTTCTTGGTTTGGCTGGCTATTATCGACGTTTCGTCGAGGGTTTCTCAAAGATCGCCAAGCCACATACACAGTTGACTCAGAAAGGAGTTCCATTCCTTTGAACGGAAGCTTGTGAGTAGAGTTTCCGGGAGTTAAAGCACAGATTGACTTCAGCACCAGTGTTGGTGATTCCCAGGGAGAACAAGGGGTTCGTTCTCTATAGCGACGCATCGCTTCAAGGTCTAGGATGCGTACTGATGCAGGAAAGGCATGTAGTGGCTTATGCTTCGAGACAGTTGAAGCCACACAAGACGAGGTATCCAGTCCATGATCTGGAGCTAGCAGCTATAGTGTTCGCCTTGAAGATATGGCGACACTACTTATATGGTACCTCATTTACCTTTTCACTGATCACAAGAGCCTGAAGTTCTTATTTACACAGGCTGAGTTGAATATGAGGCAGAGGAGATGGATGGATTTATTGAAGGATTATGATTGTGAAATCCTATACCATCCCGAGAAAAGCAAATTTGACAGCCTGCTTTGAGTCGGAAGGTGAGGAGCACAACAGAGGATGTCATGTATGTATCAGCTATGATGGGCTCCTACTGTCAGTTGGGGTTTGATTATGATGTATCTACTTCACCAGTACAGGTATTGACCTTGCTAGCTGAGCCAATCATTTATGAACACATCCGATGGCTTAGGGGACCGACGCAGAGGTTCAGATATGGATGTCAGTGGTTCATTCAGGTCAGCCATCGAGATTCAGAGTGGCTGAGGATGATTCTCTGAGGCTTGGCGACAGATGGGTGGTTCCAGATACACCCGAGTTGCGACAGGGTATATTACAGCGAGCTCATTGCAGCAGGATGAGTATCCACCCAGGCGGGAAGAAGATGTATAAGGATTTATGCAGCCAGTTCTGGTGGAGGCAAATGAAACAGGATGTTACTTCATTCGTCAAGCGCTGTTTGATTTGTCAGCAGGTGAAGGCTGAGAGGCAGAGGCCCGGTGGTGAGCTAAGGAGTTTGGAGATACTCGAGTGGAAGTGGCAGCATGTGTCTATGGATTTCGTGACCCACTTACCGAGGACTGTTTCGGGTTTTGATGCCATATGGGTAGTCGTCGACAGATTGACTAAGAGTGCTCATTTCATTCCCTACTGTATGACCTCACATACCTAAGGATGGCTCAGTTATATATCAGAGATGTGGTAAGACTGCACGGGATCCCTGTTTCGATTGTGTCTGATCGAGATCCGCGGTTCACATCTCACTTCTGGGAGGGTCTTCAGTCAGCCCTGGGCACAGAGTTAAGGTTGAGCACAACATATCATCCCCAGACGGACGGACAGACCGAGCGTACCATACAGACGCTCGAGGATATGTTACGGGCTTGTGTGTTGGAGTTTGACACTTCTTGGCAGGACTCAGTAGC